>OY294052.1:9837439-9971460 GCA_958510825.1 Brachypterus glaber
CCTGCTTGGCTGACGCCTCGCAGGTTAATTTTCTCATGGGCAATATCTTACTTTACCCACTAGTACCATAAATAACTATTAATTTGAATTTCTTAAAAATCAGGTACCCCATTAATGAAAATTAACTTAAGTCACATCGATTTCATAAAGTTTGGCCTGTCATTTTTACCAAAATTATGGAGGTTGGTGAGGAATACTTGTGCGAAACAACTATTAATTATCAATTTTAATAATGATTAATAATAATTTATGCAAAATATTGCATTTATGTACAAATTATTAAAACAAACAGCCAAAAAACATCTGAATTTAATGCAAAACAGTTCTAACTCAGTTAAAACACTGTTGTACTACTACTTTTCATAGATTTTTGGGTTATCAAAGTTCCAACTGATTATTTATTTTAGCTAATATTTAAAATATCAACAAAATGTGTATTATAGGTACTAATTTATCCTAATATAAGTCCATCCCAGCATAATACACCACTCAATCATAAAATTTAAGGTAAGTTTCACGGTTTTAAAGTTTTGATTGATCATAACTCAAATTTATAATTTCCCTGGTAGAAAAGTACATAAATCTAACTTAACATAACATTAGATTAGTGACATTTTTGTGTTTAGTCTCAAACGTTATATAAAAACGTTATAAAATATATAAATCTAACCTTAAAATCTAACGTTTGAAAAAAACGTTTTAAAATACATAAATCTAACGTTAGTTTGCTAACTAACCTTTTTCTAACCTTATTCTAACTTTAAATATTTTTAAAATTTTCATTATTAATACGTAAGCTATAGTAGAAAATACTCATTTCAGACAGGTATGTGCCTAGGTTTAATAATTATTTATTACTTCTATAATAAGTTTAAAAAAATATCCCCAAAAGTCAAAATTATAGTAAATTTGGAAAAGCTGTATTATAATTAAAAAAATATTTTAAGATTCTGAATGTATAAATAAATATTAACTAACTAAATATCAAGTTTTTCTGAGAGGTAAACGTATTTATCGAAGTATACCTAAAAAGATGGCTATTTTATAAATAAATGTAACGAAATTATGTTTAAAAATATTATGATTACTAAAATACATTAAGATTTATTTATATGAATAAATTTGACTCCATTTGCCATTTTATGATGCAGGTGGGTATTTCCTAGTTGGCCACGCCCCCTGCGAAAGTTAGAAATTAAACGTACTTATAACGTATTTCTAACTCAAAAATCTAACGTTAGATTAACGTTTGTAACTAACGTTTGATTCTAACGTTAAAAAGCGGGACATTTGCACATATTTTATAACGTACTTTTATACAGTTTTCTAACACTAGAAAAACGTTATTCTGACGTTAAATTTCTACTAGGGTTATACAGTTGAAACCTTGTTGTTCTCATACAACGATTTATTAAAAAATTTAGGATTGTCATTGAACCAAATGGACCATAAATGGATACAATTCATAACTTACTTGATTAAATGGAGTTTCTTCAGGAAAATTTATAGTTCCAGAAATTACCGCTAGGTTAACAGAATCTCCTCTTTCATATACTATGTCATATGGAGATTTAAAATACAACATGGCAAATAATAAACAGCCCAAACTCTAAAAATAAGAAAACAATAAATATTTCGTTAAAACTAATATTCAGTGGCGCACCCAGGGCGGCAGCTCCCCCTAGCCCTCAAATTTAAGGTTTTTAAAATGACTTTTTAACTATTTTGCTTGTTAGCTTTTCAAAAAATTTCGCCTGCGGCGCTAATATCTCGATTTTTGTTAATAGATTTTATAAAATAATATGATCCATCAAACTGGAAAATGTGAAGCATCAATATTTCTAAAGATTTTTGCCTGCGGTGTTAAACATGATCAGTTGTATTTTAAGAGGTTTTTACCTACCCATTTGGAGTTTTATAAAATAATTTGCTTATCCGGAAAACTATAATATCTTAAAATTTTCTTGATAAGCAATAATGTGATATTACAATTTTAATTAATAGATTTTGTAAAATTATTTACATGTCAAATTTTGAGGTGTCTGGGAAATGCAAAAACTTAAGATTTCTAAAAATTTTCGCCTGCGGCGCTAAGCATAATGAGTTGTGTTTTAAGAGGTTTCACTTACTTATTTGAAAATTTATAAAAATAATTTGCTTTACGAACTGTTAGAAATAGTTTGTCCTGAAGACTGTAAACTGTAAAAAATTTCGCCTACGGCGCTAAACTTGATTACCAATGATGTTATATTACAATTTCAATTAATAGATTTATAAGATTATTT
This sequence comes from Brachypterus glaber, assembly GCA_958510825.1. NCBI lineage: Eukaryota > Metazoa > Arthropoda > Insecta > Coleoptera > Kateretidae > Brachypterus > Brachypterus glaber. Next base: position 9,839,725 of record OY294052.1, read on the forward strand.
ACATTGTAAATTCTGAGGTGTCTGGGAAATGTAAAAAAATTAATATTTCTAAATTTTTTTTAAGTTATAATTTAAGAGGTTATCTCTACTCATTTTCTATTTTATAAAATAGTTTGCTTTTTGAACTCTTAGAAATTGCTTATCCTGTAAAACTGTGAACTGTCAAAAAAAATTGCCTACTTCGCTAAACTTGTTAGGCAATAATTTGATATTAATATTGTAATTACAATTTTAATTAATATATTTTATAAAATCATTAGAGGTTTTTTTAATAAATTGTTTTTCAAATTTCGACGTGGAAGTGCGTGACCTTGAAAATTCTAATCAAAATTGACTGCGGCGCTAAACTTGCTTAACAAAATTGCAAAAAAGTCTGGCTACACCCTGCACCCTTTACTATTAAAAAGCTAAATAGGCCATAAATAGACCATAAAAAATACCGTGGCCGTCCCTGGCTCAGCCCCCCGCCCCCCAAGAAAAATCCTGGGTGCGCTACTGCTAATACTTATAAGATAGTTTTTTTTTAAGTTATGAAGTTGAAGTTAAAGATAATTTTATTGCTCCTTTGATGACACCGAATATAGAGGTTACAGGACCGAAGTAGCGATTTTTAAGAAAAATCAAGTTTTATGAAAGAAAAACCAAAGAACTTTTACCTCAAGAAGGAACATGATGAAATCTACCGTATGCTTTGTTTGAAGCGTGAACCAACTACGGTGAGGGGCTGGTGGGGAGTGACTATTGTTTACCCTTAGTACGCGTAAAGAGAGAGAAAGAATGTGTAAACTCACAGTCTAATGACTGACAGGGGTACAGTGTTGCCGATTGGAAACATATACTTTGGATATTTTATTGTAAATTTTAAGAAACATTAGTTCTGTATGAGTTTTATATGAACTAGTAGTTTAATTTTAATAGATTTAAATATACTATATTATTAAACATAATTATAGTATACACAATAAATTTTTTACATTTTTAATTTAAGTATAATGATTTGAATTCATGATAAGGTGGAAACTACGCAACATCGCTACTAGGTAGCCTGAAAGTTGACTAGCGACATCTACATTTTACACCACAAAGCTGTATCGCGTTTCTGTTAGTAAATAAACAAACGAAAAGATGACACCTTCATAAACATTGATCTGAAATTACTTCTTGAGGTAAAAGTTCTTTGGAAAAAACCCTACAGGGTTATGTTTTTACAAACCCCTTTAGAGATAAATATTTTTAATATATTTAATATTAAAAATGTATGTATTTACCCAAATATCAGTTCGCTGATCGATAACACAGTAACTTTCGACTCTAAATAATTCTGGAGGCCTGTACGTCATTGAACACCTCTCGGCAGCAATATCCTGCAGTTTTTGTGCATCCTGAGCCCCGCATATTTGAACTTTTGCGGGGGCGCAGGAACCTGAAAGAGTTATCTTTGAAATCGAGTAAAATAATGACAAAGTTTTATTTATGTTTAAAGTTATTCCTTTCTTATAAATATCATAGTAAAAAAAAGATTACCGAACGATTATTATTGATCAAAACATTTCTGTATTATTTCTGTATTATACAGGATAAAGTACAGTAAAAGTACTATTTGATGGTTACAAACCTGTAATCTGATAAAAAATTCTTTATACACAGGCGGACAAAAACTTTTCTCAGGACAAATTAAAATATAAATGAAATAAAGTGCAGTTCCTTACAGACGGCAAACTAAATAAATCTATAATGGTTATTTATGGTACTAGTGGGTAAAGTAAGATATTGCCCATGAGAAAATTAACCTGCGAGAGGGCAATATCGGTTTACCCATGAGTGCCATACAAGGTTTTATCCAATAAATAGCTTAGGAATTCATATTTTTATTAAAAATTTTAATGACATTTACAAGAAAATAATTTGACAAGTGACAGTTGAGTGGGTAAAATAAATAATTATCCACTCAATAAAGAAAAGCCCCGCGGGGGTAATTACTGAGTTTATCTATTTAAAATATAGCTGGTAATTGTCTTATTATCTGTATGTATTGGATAAAGAAATTTTGCACTGCTCTACTTCTGCCACCATCACCCAGATAGCACAAAGATGACAAAGAAATCTTAAAGATGTCGTAGCTCGTCATTCAAGACGTCTTAAGAACGTCGGTTTTCGTCTTAAAGACGTCTTAACGACGTCGTATATTACAAAAGGTAACGTCTTTAAGACATCTTTTTTAAGACGCCTTACTGACGCCTTGCACAGACGACTTTACAACATAATACCCCCTCCCATTTACTTTGCTAGGTACGGTCATATTGATATAAAAAGCGTAATAAGAATTAGAATGAGAGGTAATTTCTTAAAAAAATGTAAATTTTTTTTTAGGTTTTTTTTTGAAAATTTATTTTAATTTTTTCGTTTTTCGTAAAAAGAAAATTAAAATTTTTTTTTTTTTTTTTTATTTTTTTTTTCAAAAAAAGATGGTAATTTTTTTTAATAGTTGATTGTGTTTAATTTATTTTTAGCGATGAGTATCGAAGTTAAGACGTCTTGTACCGATACTTAAAAAACATCTTATAGACATCATAATCAGATATCTTTTAAACATTCCTAAAAAGAAGTCCATAAGATATCCTTTTTATGTCTTTAGGCGTCCAGACATAATTAAGATCTAAAAAAGACGTCTTTAAGATATCATGTGCTGTCTGGGCAGATGTAGTACTTTTGCGCAACATGGGATGGCGCAACCAATTGTACACTTTCATTAGAGAACTGTTTTGATTCAATACGAAAAAAAAAATGAAAAATCGAAATTTGCCGTCTATGCTCAGAAGCACCAGAAACGGCCGAATACATTATGTGCTTCTGCGAAGCCATTGCTCACAAAAGGCTACAATATCTAGAACAGGTATACTTAAGACCTGCAGATATATCCCAAGTAGCCCCCAAAAAACTCTTAGGCTTCTTTGATGTGGACTAAATTGCAAAGGGGATTAACAATAGATCTCATTGGTCGCAGTGATTTGAAAGGCAGTACCATGCCTCACAACCCCACTTATATTGTATTGTAATGTAAGCGTGAAATAGCAGCTATATGTCATTTTTATAGGGATTTTATCGTTGATTATTAAAAATTCTAAACTAAAGCAGTGAAAAATTTCTTTATAGATTATATAGATTGTCGTCTATACTGCCCTACTACGCTAGAAAGCCGTAACTCCAATTTTTGTGGATTTTTAATTAACCTTACACTTATTTGTGCATTTCCATTGGCTATTTATTGAACCAATCAAATTTGAGTAAATAGTTTTATTTATGCAGTTATAAACTTATGAAAATTGCAGTATCTCCAAAATAAGGGGCTATTACTAAGTTAAAAAGCAGTAACTCCAAATAAGTTTTTTATTATGAAAGAAAATATTAGTGGCATATCATATAAACAGTTTTTTATTACCTAATATATTAAAATAAAATTAGAAGAATGTAAAGCAATAATAAAATAGTTTCTTTTTGCATTAATACTTTGTCTTTGTCCATTAAAACAATTATTTTGGGAAATAAAAAAAAATATTTTTTTTTTATTTTTTTTTTTTTTGAAAAATTTGTCTTCATTTTTTCAAAAAAAATTAAATTTCTCTATTTTTCCAAAAAAAGTTTATTTTTTCGAAAAACTAAAAAAAAAATAAAAAATAAATGTTTTTGAAAAAACTTGTTTTTACCCTGTTTTTCTCCCTTAACCCACACGAATTTTATCAAAAATAATCCCAGCGCAGAACTTTGGATAATCAACCTATGGTCCAAATTTAAAGTCTTTAGCTCAAAGCGTTGTCGAGTTATCGTGGTCACAAATTTTTGGAGAGAAGGATAGAGAGACAGACCGATAGACAGACCGAGACACAGATTTTTTTTTACGGAAATCATGTTTTTTGGATATAAAACGTCGACAAACGTGAAAAAAAGCAATACAAATTTTTCAGACTTTCCTTGGGGAAAGTAAAATTTATTTTTAAAAGGAACTTTAAAAATATATTTTTTTATTTTTGGGTTGTTTTCTCTTTATCTTGTCACATACTGCTTTTTAGTTTAGCATTCCTAAAAAATTTGACTACGAGATACTAAACTAAAAAGCAGTAAGTGCCATTTTTTTATTTAGATAAATAATTAATGATTGCATACTTGTGTTATAATAAAGGTACTTTAAACCTAAAGTTATACACCCACTTTCTCGATTCTAGCTATAACACAACCCAGGTAGCAAAATAACATGACATTCACGTGAAAGCCACGTTAATATGTGACATGTGATGTTAAGATTGTAGTCTCATTTAACAAGAATGTAGCATGGTGGGGATGTCCTAAGTCCGCCCCTAATAACATCACACAATGACATCCCGAAAATAACGTGTTTGTGACATCATAAATCGACATTCCTGTTATATCTAATATCTTATGGATGCCGTTACTGGTACTTTAATATTTAAATAATATTCTAGGATATTAGCTTTTTCTAAATTAAAACCATTAAAAACGCTATAACCCTATAAAAAAAATCGGATTTAAAATCAATCAGTAATTGAATCAATCACAGATTGAAACAGATTCTAAATACGAAATTGCAGATTAAGCGGAGAATATATTCCTTTAATCCGTGTCCGTGGTCTTGAGAAACCCGGCAAAGCCCCCTATCCATTGGAAATCGTATAATGTGTATACAATTTCCTTATAACAATTTATATATCAATAGTTTGTTTGGGTCTTTAAGAGACAGGCGCAGCCTATGGCTCATTTATCTAAAAAAATATTTAATCTGAATTGAAAGTTGGGGCAGTGAGTCTATGCTCACTGATGCGAGTTGCATCTGTCATAATTTGGGGGGAGTGAGTCTCTGCTCACTGATGCGAGTTGCATCTGTCATAATTTGGCGCTGTGGAGTGGGTGGGAGGGGGATGGGGAGGGATGTGATAGGGAGAGGAGTTATAACAATTTGCTCTATCAACATCATCTTATATCGATTTTTTTGCTTCGAACGTCGGTGAGAAGCAAAATAACATGACATTCACGTGAAAGCCACGTTAATATGTGACATGCGATATATTCACAGTGTTGCTAAATATTTGTTATTAAATAACATGGTTGTCACGTCACACGTGTTACGTTGGAAATGTGATGTTAAATACATGTTATTTTTCAATATTATGTGATGTTATGATTTAGTTTAAAAATACACCCAAAAGTGATGTTAATTTCTTGTAATATAACATCCCTTGCTACCTGGGAAGGGAGTGGCTAAGACGATTAACTGTTTTTGCCATTATCTCAGTTTTATTAAATATGGAGTTACTGCTTTTTAGGGTAGTAGGGCAGTATAAGGCACTAAACTTTATTTCATTTATATGTAATTTTTATATAATAATTCAGAAAATAGTAAAATATGGTATTTTTTAAAATTATTTTTGATTTTTTTTAATTTTTTTTTGTTCTAAAACATTTAGTAAAGTTTGGGTAAATTACCTAAATCCATCAAAATGGGATCCATATTTTCAGTAAGGCATACATTTGCAGGCTTTATATCTCGGTGTGCCACAGGGTCTGGTGTGAAATCGTGCAAAAATTTAATTGCCTCACAAATTTCGCTAAATAACCTCAAAATATCTCTTAATTCTAAATAATTTTTATTAAATGATCTTAAGGCTAAATAATCATGCAGGGTTCCTCGCTTAAAATAAGGAAGAACTAAGAAGGCTTCTGAGGTAGCTTGCACGACGATATCTGCAGAACCTAAAATAGTTATTATTTCCTTTTTGCAAAAAAAAATGCGCAGTTCCTACCTTTAAATGTCGAATCTATTAACTCTATTACATTAGGGTGTCTCAGTTTTTTATAATAATTTATTTCTTGCATTGCAATTTTTTGATCTTCTATACTATGGCAGGTTATTTTTTTTAATGCATATTTCTTTTTTGTTGTTGTATTTTCTACCAGATCTACCGTTGAAAATCCACTAAAATTAAATTAAAATGGAATATTTTAAATGCAATACTTATTAGTCCAAAAGTCGCCCCCTCTTAACTTTTTAACAAGTTGAGGTAAAACTTCAAACTCAGAATATATAAATGGGACAACATAAGCTATCTTTTAACATATATTTAATATTTTTAACTTGTGGGCAGAGGCGTTTATTTTTTTTTAATAGTACAGGGGGTCGTATGATATATCATTTTAAGCTTATAGAATTTAATAATAATTATAATTACACTAGGCAACACGGTTTCTTGCCCTAATTGGAGTCATATGTTTTTTAACTTATTTTGGGTCGCTGAAACCGAATCTGGCCTCAGTATATTTCTATTACCTAAGTTTTCTGAGAAAAATGAGATAAAAATGTTAAAAAATCATTTTATGCCTCTTTTGTTCTAAAATCATGGGAGATAAAAATATTCCGAGGACAAATTTAGATTCGGCGACTCAATATTAGTTAGAAAATACCTAACTTAAAACATGGAAACTTTAAATTCATAGGTAGAATAAATGAGATTATTATGAAAACAAATATTTAAAAAAAAATGGATAATGTGACAAAACTAAGTAGGGGTGGAGGGTAAGGAGAAGGGGCATAAGGGGACAAGCTTATCGCCACGCACTCATGCAAAAAATTGTCAAAAATCATTACTAGGGGGTCAAAAATGAACTAAAAAAATGTTACGTAATATGGTTCTTATGTAATAAAGTAACATTTTTATGATGTAGAACCATTAAAAAAACAAACCAAAATACACAATATTTTGTTTTATAAATTATTTTTAAATTGGCATAATTGCCTGTACTAAAATTTAAAAAATAAGATGTGCTGGATTTTTTTTAAGGTAAAATTTGGATTCTGCGCCTTTAAATTGATAAGAAAAATATATTTTTTGGGCTCAGGAAAAAAGTTTACACTGTGTACTTTAATTTTGTTTCTTTTTCATTTATTTACTTTTTACGAACAAGCTAAGCAAAATAAAAAAATATTTGTATAAATATTTTTGTAGAGAATTTTATAATCTACAAATTAAGTCCTATAAATTTTTTTTACAGATTTGCTAGTTTTGCCACAAAAGAGCAGTTAAGTAAACTCTGCACTATCATTCTAAGCTTTTTATTTTTTTTCGCGTACTTACTCTGACAATAGGTCCTTGGCATATATATTTTTGAGTTCCTCGTATTTTTTTTAATATACCCTAAAATTTTCAAAATCCTACTCTTTTTTTTAAGATTTTGAAAAAAAAAACGTAATTATTTCCTGGACTTATATCTCAAAAATTTTAGGTGCTGAAATTTTTCTAAGGTCAGATTCGATTTCTACGCCCTCGAATTACTAAGAAAAATTTACTTTCCGATCGGGGCAAAAAAAAAGTTGAGATTTGTTGCCTAGTGTTATTAAATAAATAATTAATTATTATAATTAACTATACAGGGTTATTTAGAAATAAGTTCGAGAAATTTAAGAGGTGATTTTACGTTAAAAAATATGATTAATGAAACAGACCATAGTCACTGCATTCTATTTTAGACACGGAGAACATGTACTTTGAACATACATACTAGCAAAGTATATTGATATTACTGCCCTTCTAAGCTAGAAAGCAGTAACTATATTTGTAGCATAGCAGCGTTTTTAAACGTTGACGTCAAAATGTTGCTATGCGACAAATGGAGTTACTGCTTTCTAGCGTAGTAGGGCAGATTAGTTATTAGCGAGGGGTTTATTTATTGGACAATCCTTGTACACCTATCCAACAATCTTTTACAATCCTTGACAATTCCCTTCTACAATCCTCCACAATTATCTACAATCATCTGAAATATTTCCACAATATTTAAAAATCTTCATTAAAAATTTATACAATCTTTCACAATCTTTTTGACCTTCTGTGACAATCTTTCACAATCCTTTGATCCTCACAATCCTTGTACACTTTTTTTCAATAAATAAACCCCTCGGTTATTAGGATATCTCGATTCAATTTTATATCATAATGATTAAATATTTCATAGAATACTCATGAAAATGATAAAATTTATTATAAATTATTATATTATAATTTATAACATATATTTAGATAATAATTAGTAAACAGATGTTTAGTAATTTTTTATTTTACCCTTCTCCTAGACGTTCTCTTATCACATATCTCGATCCATTTATATTAATAGTCTCCTTTATACACCAACAACCCATTTTCATTATCATACTGAGCCCTAAAGCATTCATTTTAATTAAAAAACACAAAAACACAGAAAAATTAAAACATTTGACAGCTCACATAACCTCACAAAATTCGTTGTCAATACAGATCAATTCTCTATGTGGAAACAAAGCCAAATTTAGGAAAATCGGAAAATTAGACTAGTAAAAATTTAATTAATAAGTAAACCTATAATGACTATAGTTTATAACTTATACACAGTGTACTAAAATAATTTAACTTTCGTATTTTCCAAAAAGTTTTAGCAAAATTGCTAGAGAAATTCAAATTCAAATATTGAAGAACTGGTAACGTTTCCATACAGGAAAACATTCTAATCTCATTTCATAAAACTAGTATTTTCTCATGTTCCCATTAGATAAAAAATGTAGTTTTAAACTTTTCGAAGACCTCGTCACAGACTTCAGTAGAAATTTTTTCTAAATTTAAATTTGGAAAATGATATTTATGAATTTTGAAGATAACTTTTTATATGTAAAATATCACAAACTCGATCACAACAGAGTGACGGTTTACGATTCACTCACCGCAGTAATGAGGAGAATCCAGCGCATGCGCACTGATTTTCTTATTTTTGTTTTAACGTATGCCAAAAATTATTTTAAGCTTATGTAACATTCTTTTGCAGAATTTTACAAAAATATCTACTTTTTTCTTATGCATATTGTTACACCAGGCGAGCATTTATTTCTTAATTAGCTAAAGCTAAATTATTTAGCCTAAATATCCTATTTGATTCCTAAAATATATCTGTATCTGAAAAACGCCTCCAATTAAAAAAAAAACACCAAACCAGCAAACTACCAAACCAAACCATTGTTAACGTAAACCAACGCCTCCCATTAAAAAAAAACACACCAAACCAGCAAACTACCAAACCAAACCATTGTTAACGTAAACCAACGCCTCCCATTTAAAAAAAAACACCAAACCAGCAAACTACCAAACTACTACTACCAGTACACTAGTTTTCTTGTTAGAATATATAGCAAAATATTGTTAAAATACTCAAGAATTTCTGTTTGATTTTTTTAATGGGGGCACTGGTTTACGTTAACAATGGTTTGGTTTGGTAGTTTGCTGGTTTGGTGTTTTTTTTTTAATGGGAGGCATTTTTCAGATACGATATTTCAGAATTTAGAAGGCGATATATTTTAAGAATCAAATAGGATTATATCTAGGCTAAATAATTTAGCTTTAGCTAATTAAAAAATAAATGCTTGCCTGGTGTAACAATATGCATAAAAAAAGTAGATATTTTTGTAAAATTCTGCAAAAGAATGTTTCATAACCTTAAAAAAAATTTAGGCATACGTCAAAACAGAATCAGTGCGCATGCGCTGGATTCTCCTCATTACTGCGGTGAGTGAATCGTATCACAACAGAGTGACGGTTTTGTGTAGGCCGCAAAATCCAATAACAATAGTTTGTTTAGTTCCTATGCCCGCCATGTATAAAAACCTTGATAATAATAAAACATAAACAAGCGCCTAAATGCAGGACTCTATGCAGGAGTTTGTTTTGGTTTTTTCTTGGTTTGGTCTTTTTTTTTAATGAGGGGGCCTTGGTTTACGTTAACCTTGGTTTGGCGTCTATTTGGTGTATTTTTTTTTTGTAAAAAAATGTTTTTTTTTTAAATAACATATTGAAAAACGGTCAGAGCATGCGCGTGCGCATGCGCAGTTTATCAAAACGTTGCATAAAGAGCTGCACATAGGCGCTCCTAAACATAAACCAAATTTTATTATCGAAACTAAAACATACTAGTATAGTGCACTCCAATGCCGCAGAGTAAATCTGGATAAGGCTTGAATCTGCGTGAGTGACTAACATGGGTGACCTCCATTTTGAACATAATTTATTGCGTCAAATTTAAATTGTCAGATTGTGATTGGATATATTATCAACCATAAAAAAGTCACTAGAAATTACTAAAACGGTGGATAAAAATTACTTTCAAAATGCTGTATATTCTATGATGTGACAGAGACAGCATTATGAGTGTGAGTAAGAAAACATACTCCACTGGTTAATTCTTATTCAGACCTTATAAGATCTTATAAGATTATATAAGACCAATAAGAACTTAAGAGAACATAAATTAGGATTTAATAAGATTTATTAAGAAAATTTACATAAAAGAAAATTCTTGTAGATTCCTATAAGATTAAATACGAAAATGTACTTAACTTATAATGGGTAGGTTTTATACTAATTATAATGTGGATGATTTATTAAGCGAATCGGTATAAATTTAAATAGCAGGTTTTAAAGAGAAAATTCTAATGAAGTACTAATAAGATATAAACAGAATGTTCATATTAACTTAATTTCAGAGTTTTAAGGCGAAAATTTAGAATGTAAAAGATTTAATGAGAAAATTGATATTAAATTTAGATACCAGGTTTAAAAAGAAAATTCTAACTCAGTCCCAATAAGATTTAAACAGCAGATCCATATTGATTTAATTACAGTTTTAAGGCCAAAATTCATATGGTATAGGTGGCGCCAGATGTTATTTCCTACCACTAACTAAACTTATTAAACGAATAAAGTCGCTTTCTTGGAATACCGTCGTTATAACTTACTAGTCAGCTAATTCAATGCACATTATCGGATTGGTATGTATCAAGATATCTGGAGGTTTCCGGTTTCCTCATTTCCGGTGTCCTCAAATTGTTGAAAATGGATTTATGTGGGATGTTTGTCTAGGGGGTAGAATTTTTCGTTATTTTTTTGATATCCCTTCGCGTTTTCAAGATACAAGCAAAAATGTGTGTGCTTTTTAAAACCATTGATCAATTGTAGAACCAGGTTCATTCCTATAAAAACCTGCTTCATTGGTAAGAAATGTCATTCAAAATCTTTTTAAAACTTCTTAAGATTAAACAAGAAAATTTTAATAAGAATTAAAATGCAATTTATTTTCCAAAACCTGGTTTATTCTTATATATAATAAATTTCGTTAATAATATTATTAAAAGTTCTATAAAGTTTTAATAAGATCAAATACGAAAATTTTAATAAGAATTAACCAGAACGTTTTTACAGGGCATCCATGTTAGTCACTGTGTTTTTTTTATAAAAAGCAGATTTGTTTTTATAAAATCTGGCTTTGTTTTAAAACGGTTAAAAAAAAACGAAAAAAATATTTTTTTTTTATTTTCAACTCTACTTTGGAATTTTGATTAATATTTACCTTCTCTGTCTTGAGACTGTGAAGAGTAAGTTTCGGTACATTTATAAAACAAAACCATTTTAATCTTGGTTTGCCAGATGTTTGTTTATAACTCGGAATTATCTAAATATACTTTTATGTACCTATATTAAAAACAATGTTCAAATTATTTTCATTTAGTAAGTATTTAGAATTTTAAAAATGCATTTTATTATTTTTCAAAAGATCATGGAAGCCAGGTAAGTAAGCCAAGTAAGACATATTTTACAGCTATTCTTAAAACTATTTTTTTAGGTTTTTTTTGCTTATTATCACGGGTCGGATTGAAGTAGCCATTACCGGGGGCATGCAGAAATTAGAATGTAAAAAAACTCTTTTTTCAAGTAAATAGACACTTTAAACTTTTTTTCAGCAAGCGGAATGTCATGTCGACGCTGTTAATGCTCAGTGAGTCATGGAGAAGGACTTAATTTTTTTTTTTTGAAAATTGATTCTCTTTTCAAAAAACGAATAGTTAATACAAAAATATTGTTTTTTTTATTAATTATTCGTTTTTTGAAAAGGGAAACAATTTTCAAAACAATTTTTTTTTATTAATTATTCGTTTTTTGAAAAGGGAAACAATTTTCAAAACAAAAAAATTTAAGGTCTTTCTCTATGAATCATGGACCATGACTAAGGGACTTACTAAGTATTAACAACGTCGACATGACATTCCGCTTAAAGTGTATATTTACTTGAAAAAAGAGTTTTTTAACATTCTAATTTTTGCATGCCCCCGGTAAATGGCTACTTCGATTCGACCCGTTCTTATTACTAATATCAGTTTGAAACCTCATTAGTACCTATGTCCATAAAATACGTCACAATTTTTAGGTGATTTTAGACCCCTCCCTCCCCTATGTCACATATTGTCAGAAATTCTTGACCCCCCTCCCCCCTTTTTGACGTCACACTAATTTTACTAAAAAAATATTGTTTGTTCTTGCCTTGGTAAAGATGATCATTGTTGCCTTGTTTTCCGTAGCGGCTTGTTGCAAATTTTTGATTTCTCGTTGCGTAACTACAATTTATCAGTGCTGCTAAACCAAAAAGGTCAAAATCACCGAAATTTTTGTTTAAAATCTCCAACATCTTCACAATTCTGTACGAGCTATTATATATTAACTAAAAGCATAAAAACATGTACATTCTTTGAGTCTATAAAAAACAGAAAGGTTCACCCCTGCAAAAATTTTGATGACTAAAAAAAAGCCCTCTCACCCCTAAATTCTAAAAAGCACTATACTATAAAACGCTTTACCCCTGGAAAAAATGATTATGATTATTAGGAAGCTGTAAGTTCTAGTGAGATAGCGCTATGGAAACAGATTAAAACAATATCTTCTTAACTTAAGAATAATATTAAATAAATGTGATTAAAATTCTTCAAGAACATGAAAGATCAATTCTTACTTTTAAGTTCTACTTTTATGCAAAGCTCCTAAGTTCTAATTTCCAGTTTGCCATTAAATACTTTTAAATTAAAACATTCTATGTTTGAAGTTCCAACTTTTCACCATAATTTTCAAAGCCCAATTTATTGTCCACATTTCTTTCAGTGTAAATATTGTATGTCTTTAAATATTTTTACACAATATTTTTCATAGTTCATTATCAACAAAATTTCTAACAGTGTAGATAGAAAATCGAACCGAATAAAATTAGAAATTATTTTTAAGTATTGAAACCAAAAAATATTTATAAGTGTCCAAGATCGCGTTATGAATATTAACATTAAAAATATAAAAGTCCCAAAAAAATTATTAAAGTTCAAAAAATAATTTTTAATCAAAGAATAATTCTTTAAATTATTCGGTACAGGTAGATAACATATCCCCTGCTCTTTTCACTGGTTTTCACATTTTCGCTGACTTGACACTTTTTAATTAATTAGAAGAGACACTTTTCGGAACTGATCCAAGATTTAAATACTTCACCCTTTTTATACTTTTAAAAATCCAATATATTAACTTAAGACTTATTTAGGTCATGAATTTCTAGGTGGGGCTCTAGCAAGACCACCTAAATTTCCCAAGTTAGAGTCAATTACTTAAAGGAGGGTTCAAATTTAAAAATAGAGCATCCAAGCTTCTTCACGTACGCCTATTGTCTATGTATCTTAACATAAAATAATTTTTAAAACATTTTACAATATGAAAAATTGTACACATCATAACACTTCCATGTTTTAACCAAAAACCGGTCTGAGGTAATTTCCGCAACTGGTTAACCAAAAACCGGTTATTGCCTATGGTTTTCCATCTCTATTTTTTTTTTGTTTAGAGGATTTAGTGAACGTCACGTGATCCAATAAACATTTTATGAGTTTATTATCTTTTAAGTATTACGTAACATTTTTACTGACACCCACCCCCCTTTGTAACGCCGCGTAACGTTTTCGAGACCCCCCCCTAAACCGTTCCCTATTACTTAAACGTTCCCTTTTATGGGCTTTTATTCGTTATTATGGGTTATTCTGGGTTATGGGTTAAGTTGGGCTTTTATGGATTATTACGGATTATGCTACGTTATAATGAGTTTTTATAGGTTATTGTGGGTTTTCATGGTCTTTTATGGGTTTATTATGGGCATTTATGGGTTATTTGAGGTTATGGGTTATTATGGGTTATTATGGGCTTTTATGGGTTATTATAGGTTACGGATTATTATGGGCTTTTATGGGTTCTTATGGGTTATCATAGTTTTTATGGGTTATTATTGGTTATTGTGCATTTATGGGTCATTATGGGCATTTATGGGTTATAATTTGTTATTTTGGGTTATTATGGGTTATTAGACGTTATTGTGGGTTATTATGGGCTTTTATGGGATATTATGGGTTATTATGATTCTTAAGATTATTATAGGTCATAAATTATTTTGGATTATTATGGGTTATTACGGGATATTATGGGTTATTTTGGGATTTTATTTGTTGTTGTAAGTATAAGTAAATAAAGTATGTACTAATATGGTTTATTATGGACTTTAATTGGTTATTATAGGCTATTCTGGGTTATGCTTATTATGGGTCATCTTGACTTATTTTAGGTTATTATGGGTTATTACTGGATTTTATGGGTAATTTAGGAGTTTTACTGGTTATTATGACTTATTATAAGCCATTACGGATTATTATGAGTAATTCGGGTTAATATAAGTGATGTAGGTTATTATGTGTTATTGGGGTTATGGATTATAATGGTATGGGTTATTATGGTATATTTTGAACTATAGTACATTCTTATGGGTCATTATGGGTATTATGCGTTATTACAGTTAATTATAATTTTTAATAATAATTATGCGATATTTTGGGTTATTATGGTTATAATGGTTATAGTGGTTATACTGGTTATAGTGGTTATTGAAATTATTATGGTTAATAACCTAAATAAGTTGTGTCAAAAATGATTGCAATTAGTGTGACTTTATTTATGGACTGGATGTTGCGCACAATTTAATATTTTTCACCAAGGCGTATTATTATCTAATAAAAGAATAAAAAAGTATTCTCCACGGCGGGGAATCGAACCCCGGTCTCCCGCGTGACAGGCGGGGATACTCACCACTATACTGACTTTTGAGTGACATGTGCATGAAGGGCTCCCAAAAAAATCTAATTTTTACCGGTTTTTCGGCATGTATATGTTTTAAAAGTTTCTGAAAATTGTCCGGATAATACACCCAAACCTTACATTTAATTAACGGGCAGTTCGTTTGGTGAATTGTTTCAATCGAAGGCAAAATCACTGACAGGTCAAACATCAAAATTTTATTTGGAAGTAAAATGTCTACATGGAAAAATAAAGAACTTGAAATAATAAAAAAAGCCATTAAGGAAAAAAATGGTATACTTACTAAAACTGACCATGAAGCATTACACCTAAAGCTTACAAACAGATCTGTGGCTGCAATTAAAAAGAAATATTTGGAACTTAAACAAAACCAAGAAAACACAACAAAACAAACGCAGAATAAATGGTCAGAAGATGAAATTAAAAGGTTATTAAGATCGTATAAGAGCAGAAAAGAAAAACAAGCCACAGCTCGAATAAAAGCAATTTTAGAGTCATTTCCTAACAGAACATTAAAAGCCATCGCTACAAAACTTAGAGAACAATATCCAGATGTTTATTATATGAGGAATAATGAACTATCTTCATCCGACTTAGAAAAAAGTCCTCAGGTATCTTCTGACGATGAAGACTACGTAGAAAATATATCTGGTATATCGAAAAATACAAATGTAGTTTTAGAACTCAACACAGATTCTCCAGAAAAAGAAACAAATCTAAATATTAATATACCCATTTTGTCCTTGTCCTCATTAAAATCTTTGGATGATGAAAATAATTCACAAAATACAACATTCAAGAGGAACCTGTCTCTGTGCACGGTTTCAACCAATATTTCTATCAATGATATGTACATACCAGAATTGGACTCTTCTTATGACGAAAGTGATCCAGAAAACACAGATGCGTATCAAAGCCAAAATGACGACCAAATATTTAATTTAAATTCCCAAAATGATGAAAAAACTCCTATATTAACACCAAATTTTATGCAACATTTCTTAGAATCTTCAAATAATGAAAATATTACACTAGGTTTAGAGGTTAGTCCTGATTTTTTGAATACCTTAAATAATGGAATAAATACCAGAGACCCAGAAATTCAGATTAACAGAGTAGAAGAAAGTCAAATGGATAATGAGAATTCATGGATAGAAGATGTTAGAGGTGAGGAAGTTAACATATCACTCCCAATACCCACTATGTCTAATGACTATGAACCAGATGAAGAAACAACATTATTAAAAATTAAATTTGACAGCATGCTTAAAAGTACTGGTGAGAAAAAAGAAAAAATTAAGAAATTTTTCATCAGACCTTCAAACTTTACTAAACTTGACAAAATAAACTCTATCCTGGAAAATAAGATCAAAGACATACAAAACAGTACGAACAGTAATGTAAGCAAACGTAAAAAGATAAAAAATACTATTTATGTTGCTGGAAGTTTATTAAGAAAAACAATAATGGGGAAAAAAATTGAATTTAAACCAAAATACTTGATTACGGAAAAAAAGATAAAGAAACTAGACAAACATATAAAAAATGCTGAAGAAATATTAAACAAAAATGGTGAAAAACTAAGTAAGCGATTAATGAATGAGGTAAGAACAATGAAAAAACTAAAAATGAAAACAAAACAATATATAATCTCAACAAAGGAAAGAAAAGGAATATTGGAAGAACGACTGCAAGAACAACGTAAGTGCACAGAAAAACTTGAAATTAGAAACAAATTTTATAAAAATCCATCAATCGACATTTTAAATAATGACACATCTAAAAAAAATGAATTAGAGGTTTCCGATACCGAAGAGTTTTATAAAAAATTATACAGCAAAGAAGCAGGCAATGAAGCAACACCAATTTTTAATAAATGGCTAAACAAAATGAAAAAGTACTCTAAAAATCAGCAGTATAATGATCAACAGGAGGATGAAACGATAGAAAAAGAAATAGAGACGGTTTTAAAGAAAACCGCTCCCTGGAAGGCAACCGGAGAAGACCGTATCCCCACATATTTATATAAAATATTACCAGCAGCTAAAACATACCTGATAGAGTATATTTTAAATATATTATCTAATAAACTTAAATTTACTGAGGCTGATGTAAGAGCTAATGTGGTTTTAATTTACAAAAAAGAAGATGCAAAGAACCCAACAAATTATAGACCAATTTCTTTGCTAAATACAGATTACAAAACAACAACAGCTGTTATTGCAAATTTTTTAAAGAAAATCTTACCGGACTGGGCTATTCCAGTTGAGCAAATGGCTAGAGAGAATATTTGGGGCACTGCCCATGGTTTGATGCTTGACAAAAGCATATCATCGATAGCCAGACTCAGACGTGTCAGTAGTTTCTCGTCATGGTTTGATTTTGAAAAAGCATATGATTCAATACTTCACAAATGTCTGAAAAGGCTTATAGATAGCTTACCACTACATAAAAATATAAAGTATGTATTAAAAACAGCAATAAAATTATGGTCACTACGGGTGCAAATTAATAAGAATAAAACTATACCGATTCCAGTGCGTAGAGGCCTTCTTCAGGGAGACTCAATCAGTCCTCTATTATTTTTATTAATAACTGCTTGCATTGCTGAACACCTAAAGACAAATCCAGAAATTAACCGACAAACGAGGGGAAAGCATGAAATAATAGCATTCATGGATGATTTTAAATGCCATGCTCCTAATGAAAACGGAATAAGAATAATAACAGAAGAATTAAGTAAATCTGCAAAGGAATTAGGCTTAAAATTAAATACTGATAAATGTGGTGTATATTCCAGAAACAGCACGATTACAGAAAATATTGCTCCATTTTTACCAGAAATTAGACAAGGATACAAATATTTAGGCATTGAACAATTAGAAAGAGATAACCTACAAAACTTTGAAAGAGCAGAAGTGAAATTGGAAGAAACGATAGAAACAGTACTATGTTCCGATCTAACAACATTTCAAAAAACGACACTCATTAACAGTACAGTTATACCTGCAGTCACCTATGTAACATCAAATATATATCCTGATGAGAAAAGAAGCTCAACCCTTAAAAGATGTCGCGAACTAGACACGAAAATAAGAAAAAACTAATTGAACATAAATTAAAAGGAAAAACATCTTCAAACGCTGGAGTATATATGCCAATTAGTAAAGGAGGTCTTGGAGTAAAATCAATAGAACATGAGACAGAGATAAATTTTATGAAAAAAGGTATATACTTGTTAAATCATAAAGATATGGAAGAATGTAACAAAAGATATCAAACATTAAAGAATGCAGGTTGGAGGAATCCAATTAGTGACATGGAATTTGTTACACAAAAATATCAAGTAGAGATTAACAATGGTGAAGTGGAAGATATTAAAAAGTGTTGTAAAGAAGCTGTAGCTATAGTAAATAAAAAGTATGTAGAGAAGCTACAAGAGGAATGGTCGAGAAATATGCACTATGGAAAAGTGGTACTTCAAGAACAAAAAAAAATATCTTTCCCCTCACATAAATCCCCAAATTTGGACAGCTGGAGAAGGGCTATGCTGCTTACGGCCGCGGAGGAACAATTGCATGGGCTAGGTTCCAATCCATGCCGTAGAAAATGCAGAAAAGGATGCAATCGTGATGAAACATGTTATCATGTCGCTGCAGCATGTATAACTGATGCATATACCACTCGTCATGACAATGTAGTGCACTGGACCATTAAAACGCTACTAAAGAGCCTTAAAGCCCCTCATCATTTTTCTAAACAACTCCAGTTTGGTAAAGCCAACTGCTATGTAGAATTTAAAATGAAAAATAGAAATGTTATTATAAAAGCAGGGCATAAGATATTGACAGAGAAAAAATTATACCATAACAGACCAGATATTGTTATCCATTTAACCAACCCTGAAGAAATTTTTGTGATAGAAGTGGCAGTATCCCATATACAGAATTGGAGAAACCAAGAGAATTTAAAAAGGACTAGGTACGCAGTAAATTCTGTCATGCATGTAACAGAATTTAATTTGCCAAACCTCTCAAGAGATCTAAATCTAGTTTCAGAGATGGGAAGAATACATAGATGTCCAGTTAATTTGGCCATATTCATAATGGGATGCTATGGAGAAGTCATTGCCACAGATGAACACAAGAATTTTTGCCAAATTTTACAAAAATCCTTAAATGTATCTGCCATGGAAATGAAAATTCTCATAAACAAAGCAAGTTATAGTGTTTCTGTGTCTACAAGTAACATTTTATTAAAAAGACTTAATGAAAAAAGAAACGATTAGTGATGTGTGTGTATGTATGTATGTGTATATATATGTATGTATATATATATGTATGTATATATATATGTGTATATATGTGTGTGTATATATGTATGTATATATTATTATTTTTTTTTTTTTTTAAATATGATTTTCCTGGGAAAATGGGTGTGTTGCGGACATGGTGTTATAGCGGCATCGAGGCGGCGTTGACATAATATGGATACAATGTAGTATTTTGGTTGTGTTGTTGTCGTTTTGGTGTCGTGTTGACGTCGTGTTTGCATCGTATCATTTTCTTATGGTTGCTTATGTGATTTTGAATAAGATATATAGATAATAATCAAACAAAATAATGTAATAATTATAATTTATTAATTTTTGCTAGAATACACAACTATGTATATAATGTAAAAGTTAAGAATAAAGCTTCTTATACTACCGAGGACTTGAAGTTTATTCATCACAAAAACAAATTTTTGCAAAAAAAAATTTTTGAAAAAAAATTTTTTTTTATTTTTTTTTTCATATGATGATGATTTTATTTTGTAACTTGTGATACATTTGTGATTTTTTAATTTCGGTGTTTTAATTGTAAGTAATGAGAATGAAAATATGTATGAATGTGTCTTTTTTTAACTGTGATAATTCTTACCAACAAAAAAATAATTTAAATTATTTATGTTTGCAAAATATATTATAATATGTATTTAGTAAATGTTTAAATAAAGATTTATATACTACCCTGGAATTGAAAACAAAAAAAAAATGCAAAAAAAAATTGAAAAAACTTTTTTTTTTCGTGTGATGTTGATTTTATTTTTTAATTTCTGTTATTTAATTCGAAGTACGGAAAATATAAATACATATGTATGAATCTGTCTTTTTTATCTGTGATAATTTTTACCAAAAAAAAATAATTTAAATTATTTAAAATTATTTATATTTGCAAAATATAAAACATGTATTTCGTAAATATTTAAATAAAGGATTGATATCCTACCTGTGACTTGCAGTTTTTTACCAAAAAAACTATATTGACTTTATAAGGCGATAGAACGTGACGTCACGTTCTCAAAAAAAAACACTGCTGTCAACAAAAATACTTCGATCTAATAGAAAAATTAACATTTATACAAAAACAAATGAAGTTTTCTGACCGAAAAGTATCCTTTTTTCTTAGCATTTTACTTTTCTGCTCGTTACCATGACAGCAAGCGCAAAATTGAATTTTGCGCGCTAGAATGTAGGCAACCGGCAAGTCAATCGTAAAACAGCCGTCAACTTGACAGTGTCAAGTATATGCTACCGGATGTTGTGTTCTGCCATTTTTTTAATATATAATGGGGGGCGTTTGTTTACATTACCTATCAAGGGAACGTTTCCGACCCCGGTAGCGCAATGGTTACCGCGTTTGATTACGGATCTCGGGGTTGTGGGTTCGAGCCCCACATAGAGCATGGATGTATAGTGGTGTAAAAAGTCGGTAGATGGAACTACGATGACTAACTGTAATGTGGGTTGCAGGTGAAACTGTAAACACATTTCAGGGTGGATGCGAGTTCTGTTGAGGACCGTGCTTCGGAAACAGTAAAACAACAACAACAACATCAAGGGAACGTTCAAGTATTACGTAACGCAAATTTTGATCATTTTGGACCCCCCCCCTGTAACGCTATTTTCCTATACCATTAACATGGGCGTAACACTCCAGACTCTAATAATAGATAAAACCATTCGTTAAAGACTCCTGCCAGAAGCTATCAGAACCAAAAATTTTAGAATTTTAAAATTTACCAATGTTTACAGGTTTCCATAATAAAAATTTACGTAAAAAGTATTCTTTTAACCACGAGTAAAGAAATCTTTTTTATCCGGAGGAGGTTTATTGATTTTTCATCTAGGCTAATTTCATGCTGCGGTTTACTGTAGTTCGCATTTAATGTGTTTGACACTTTACTCATAGATGGCGCTGCAGGTTCAAAGACTTGCCCAGTTCAGGAGCGGATCGACCGACTGTGCCGATTTTATCAGAAGAAAAAAATTGATTTGATTTTTACTATATTTTACTTTCTCCGAGGAAAGTCTTGTTAGTAAAAAAATAAAAATGTTGAAATTTTTTTATTGCTTTTTTTACTTTTCTCAGTATTCTATCCAAAAAATATGATTTCCGTAAAAAAATCAGTATGTCTGTCCGGGAAATTTGTGACCATGATAACTCAAGAACACTTCGGGCAAAAGCTTCTTTAAACCATAGGTTGATTATCCAAAGTTCTAGCCTGAGATTGTTTTTGGTAAAAATCGTTGTGGGGTAAAGGGTGGTAAAATGGGATAAAAACATTTTTTTTTTCAATTTATTTTTCGTTTTACGTAAAAAGGAACTTGTTTGGAACAAAAATTAAAATTTCTTTATTTTGTATTTTTTTCATTATTTTTTCAATTTTTCTGTCAATTTTTTTTTCCTTTTTGATTTTAATGAACCTAGGAGAAAGTATTATTTTTTTAACAGCAGTACATTTACTCGAAATGCAAAAAAATATTTTCCGTAAAAAATCTTCTGATCTCGCGTTACCCCTATTTGGGGGGGGGGGGTGGCCAAAATATAAAATCTCTACAGCCCTTCATAACGCGAGAACCGGTGTATGAATTTTGGTACAATTTGCGTTACGTAATATATGGACAACCCCTTAGGTTTTGGGGGTAAAGGGTTCAAAGATGGTATTACTATTCGCGATAGCTCGGTTAACACTGGTAGTGCAAAAAAAAAATGAAAACAGTTAAAATAACCCCTCACACCTCAACCTAGCGTCGGCCCTCTATCGAAATTATGATAAAATAATTAGCGCTACAGGCCTTGTAGGTCTAGGGCTTATTTGGTAACTTTTTTCTTTTTTTTCCTGTTTTCTGATACTGCCGTCCAGTTGTTTACTTCCAGTTTTTTTTTTAAGTTACCTTTCCCTGAACGTTTTTAATTATGCGAAAAATGCGAAAAAATGCGAAAAATGTGTTGCAATGATTACAAAAAAATATATATAAAAAATACTACAATACAAACCAGCTGAACAGTTGCAAGCACCTTGTCAAAACATCGGCACTAAGACGTAAATAGGCAACCATTAATTCACCTGCATAATTTATTAAAGTTTGAAAGTCTCCAAAACGTTATAATCTAGCAAAAAACTGTATAAAGCATTTTTTATAGAGCTTAAAAACATTTAAAATATAATTTTTTGAAATCGGGTAATAAATAAGTGAGATATGCTAAAAAAACGTTTTACTGCTTTAAACGCCAATATCTCGAAAACAATGCATTTTAGAAAAAATTTGTCTGCAACATTTTTTGACCAATTTAAAAAAAAAATTCTTATAAGTGCTAAATTAATAAAATACAATAATAATTGCCTTAATTGTAACTAAAATACTCTAAAAATAGAAGTTTTACCCCATGCTTAACCTCCTAACCCCCAAAATCTAATCAGCTCTTCAAAATACGATAAGAAACAATATGCAAAAAACCGCTTGTCTAAAACGTCGAAAAATGGGGAAAAACATGGTCAAAGATTTTTACTTTTTTGCGAAGATTTCAATACATCGGCACTCTTAATAGCACTAAGTGCCGATGTAAACATCTTAGAATTTATTAATCAGTAAAATGGTCTTGCGGATTAATCAACAAAGAAATCATGCATCTGCAAATTTGATGCCATTCTATGAACAAAAACAGACTCGAAAAGCACTCAAGTTAATAGTAAATGACACAAAATAGGAACTTTAAAAAACTGAAGTTTACGTTTTCAAAACGATTATCATCCACTTTTTAAGAAAGGTTTTCTCCCTAGCTTTTAAGTTTTAATTTAATAATATTATTTAATTTTATTGGTTAGGGAATGTTCAAGTATTACGTAACGCAAAATTTACCAAAATTCATACACTTCATACCGCGGTTCTCGCGTTATTCAAGGCTGTAGAGATTTCATATTTTGGCTTCCCCCCCTAATAGGGGGTGTGTTAGGGGGGTAGCCAAAATATGAAATCTATAATAACTAGAGAACCGGGGTATGAAGTTATGAATTTTGGTACAATTTGCGTTACGTAATACTTGAACGTTCCCTTACACAGGACCACAAAAAAGTTAGTTTTTTATAAATGAAAGAAGTTTAGTTCAGAAATGTGTAACTTGAATCTAGTTATGCCCTTTCATGACACAAAAATTCTAACTGAAAACATTTTTTTACTATAAAATATCATTTCCTTTGGGGGTACCTACCCTAGACTTTTTGTAAACTCCTTTCGAAATTTTCTATGGACATGGCTTAGCAAAATGTCCAACTCCTTCCAGAATTTTCTCTCTTTAATTCTGTTCCAAAATTTAATGTAATAAGATAATGTTAACTGTATTAAATGCCTTCGAAAAATCCGTATAGATTTTTTGCCATCTTTTCTCAAGAGAATTGTATGTCAATATAAAGCTAAATTGGTTTGATTGTTCTATTAGACCTGAAAAAGTCATGTTGAAATATAGGTAGTAAGCGTAGATTTTTAATAAAAGCACGTTTTTTTTTTTAATTTAATAGAATAAATGAGCCTGTACCAAATTCGAAGAATTACCTATTATGATAAGTTTATGTCTGGATGCTAATGGACCTAGAATAGGATATAGAATCTGGATGTGTTCTTTAAATATTACCATTAAAAAAAATTGGAATTAGAATTACCTTATTGTCTTATAAACTATTTACAATAGTATGGACTCGTCAATAATAAATAATAAATACATTAAAGCATTTAAGAAAAAACACATAATAGTAGTATACAGGTCGACTCGGAAAATAGTACTTTTCCGAGATCTTATTAATGGGCGAGGCCCGAAGTGCCGAAACCATTTATAGGTCGAGGAAAGGTATCATTTTCCGGGAGACCTGTATACTATTTTATTTGCAACAGTTTCTATTTAAAAATAAACTACTAATTTTTTTGGAACCTAGATGTTTTAATTCAAATGAAGAAATAATAATATAATACTTAGTTTTTTAGTTCTTTTTATATTTACCACAAATATTTTTTTCTGCATTTCACATATCATATAAAACTAAAGTTTCACATATGTGTACCCCAAACAAACAACCACAAAAACATTTTTTGATAGCTCACAAAGCACCGTTTATAACATTTATTATCCTTCTAAGTCTCAAAAGTAAAAAAACTTTGACTAAAACTGTACATTTAAGTTTTTTAAACGAAATGTATTAGATTATATTCGTGTTTATCATGACAACAGCAGTTCAGCTTTCTTCTTCTTCTTCTTACTACTTGGCTTTTGTCGCTAGACTAATTAGCCAGTAACATGGGGTATTACACTGTTGCCAAAAGCAGTTCAGCTTTAAGCATTAATAATATTTTAATCGGTGGCGCCATCTAGCGGAAATTAATTATTTAAATTGCAGACCAGTAATAATAAGTTTGCTCGTCTCTATTTTTCATTACAGGTCATGTCCAGGCGTGGAAAACAGTGGGACAAGAAATCACGTACTTCCCAAACTTTATTAATACATGTAATGTATGTATTACATATACAGTTGCGAATAAAAACATATTTACCTATATTATGGAAGTTACATGTTTAGAGCAACCCATAATAAATTCATCTAGGCTGTAAAAGCATCCATCTAGTAAAAACTTTGTATTTATTCTAATTGAGAATTTCTAATCATTTTGTAAGGAAATTCTTCAAATACAATCTTTTGGGTATTGACTGGTGCAATCGCAAGCGTACATACGTTCGCGGAATCGTCCATTGTTGCCGCTGTTTTAATTTACAAAACAATAAAAACACATGGGAGAACAGTAGACGCCATTTTACTGATTAACTAGGGATCCTGGCAGGCACTGAGTTTTGTTCGTATTGCTTTTTGTTTTAATTGTGTCTTTTGTTTCGTATGGGATTGTTTTTTGTTTATTTCGTTTAGTCGTGAGGTGAAATTTTAATTGGGTTTTCACTGGGTTTTCACTGGCTTTCCACAGCGTAAACGACAATGTGTGCACATAGTACAGGTATACTAACGCTAGGCAAACGTCTTGTTTAATGGTGGTCATATTAGAATTTATTGAAATTGGTTGAGAAATAATAGGAAATAGGTTTGTATTTTTGTAATTAGGAATTTACTTGTTACTAAATGCAAGGACTTATCGGTTATTTAGACAATCGTGATTTGTCAGAGTTTACTTTTATTTAAAATATTATTTTTGTTCCAAATAACTTCGACTAAACTAATTAGATTTAGTCTATAGACTCGAGCATAAATGATTTATCTGCAACCAATCGATTGGTTGCAACTGATGTGAGTATGGGCTAGTCTCGGGGTTAATGTAGTCAATGCAGTTTGCAACAAAAATACCTAAGGTCCCAAATATATTTTTTAGAAATTTAAAATTAGTTAATTGATAAATACGATAATTATGGACATGGACACTGTCGGTACGACAGTGCTAAGTAGCTAAGTGCTAAGTAGCTTAGTGCTAAGTAGTTAAGTGCTAAGTAGCTAAGTGCTAAGTAGCAAAGTGCTAAGTAGCTAAGTGCTAAGTAGCTAAGTATATCTTTTTCTTTATAAATAAACAAATACTTAAAATTAGTTAATTTATAAATACGATAATTATGGACATGGACACTGTCGGTACGACAGTGCTAAGTAGCTAAGTGCTAAGTAGCTAAGTATATCTTTTTCTTTATAAATAAACAAATACTTAGCTCCTTAATTTAAATTTAATAAAACTAATAATACACACGTGCTTCCTAGAGAAATATACATTACCCACTTGTTTCTTGGACTGTCGTAAAATATAAAAAATCGAAAATCAACAATTATAACTTTCGTCGTAAATAACACAGTTAAACCTTTTTAAAGTTTAACAATTACCGGTAATCGGTAAACTTTTTTCTTGGTATACCAAGAACCCTTTTGGAGTGAGTACGCCCATTCCTCCACTCCGCTTATTTATGTGAGTAAAGTTAGCGAAGCAACTTTGGAAATCCAAAGTTTTGATAGCTTATTAATTTGCCGCTATTTTGCCGCTATTTAGTTGTGAATTTTATTTTTTTGCCGTTTTTGGTTTTTTAAAATTATTTGCTGCTTCGCTAACTTTACGGTAAAGTTAGCGAAGCAGCAAATAATTTTAAAAAACCAAAAACGGCAAAAAAAATAATTCACAACTAAATAGCGGCAAAATAACGGCAAATTAATAATAATTAAATAAATTAATAATAATTATTATTTAAATAATTTTAAAATATAAATTATAACCTCAAAAGCTTTGAGTCGAAACACTTGAGAGACAAAAGTTATCCGGCAACTTTGCATGCACTACGTTGTCACGTTTAATTTAGAATCGCTAACTTCCTGTATATTTTATAGCGTTTATATAGCATTGGTTTTCACACAACTAAATAGCGGCAAAAAAACGGCAAAATCTGATCTAGTTGGATTTAAAAATATATATTTTTTTATTGTGATGCTTAGCTAACTTTACGGTAAAGTTAGCTAAGCAGCAATTAAAAAAAAACAAAAGCTACAAAATTGGTTTTTGCACAGTTAAATAACGGCAAAAAAACGGCAAATCTGATCTAGTTGGATTTAAAAAAATATATTTTTTTCTTGTGAAGCTTAGCTAACTTTACGGTAAAGTTATCTAAGCAGCAATTAAAAAAAAAAAAAAAACAAAAGCTACAAAATTGGTTTTTACACGATTAAATAACGGCAAAAAAAACGGCAAATTCTGACCTAGTTGGACTTTAGAAAATATCATTTTTTCGTATGATGCTTAGCTAACTTTACGGTAAAGTTAGCGAAGCAGCAATTTAAAAAAAAAAAACAAAAGCTACAAAATTGGTTTTTATACGATTAAATAACGGCAAAAAAACGGCAAATTTTGACCTAGTTGGATTTTAGGAAAAATCGTTTTTTCTTATGATGCTTAGCTAACTTTACGGTAAAGTTAGCGAAGCAGCAAATAATTTTAAAAAACCAAAAACGGCAAAAAAATAAAATTCACAACTAAATAGCGGCAAAATGACGGCAAATTAATAAGCTATCAAAACTTTGGATCTCCAATGTTGCTTCGCTAACTTTACTCACATCTATATTTGTATGTAGCGTACACACTGCGGATTATTGATAACGAATTTCAATTTTATATTTTTACCTATTCCATTGTTTAAGCGAGCTAATTTTTCTTGATTATTTAGATTAAACGTAAAATATCAATTTTCAGCGACTGTAAGTCATGCTCCAATTGTTATCTTTTATCTGTCAATTCTAGTCTTTTTGTATACAACTTTTTATTTAAGTTTTTTTTTGATCAAAGGCTCATACTAATATTAATTTATTCTACGAATCTACTTAATCCTAAATTTCACGATTTATTTAAAAATAACCCCAGTTTGATTTAATAAATGAAAGTTATATTATGGAACATCCCATTAATTTTATTATAACTGTACCAACCAAACCAATATTCTAAAATCATTATTGAGGCGTAAATGCCGGTCTGGTTAAAAATGGGCGACCTAGTGGATCACTTTGTAAAAATAAATTATATCAAATTTTGACTCATCTTTAGTCATAATTTTTTTGGTTGAGGAAAAATAATGGAGAGCTCTTTAGCTCTCTAGGATGTTTTTCTATTATATTATACATGATTCAGAAATAAGGCACATAATTTCAAGGGCTGATTCTAGGTTAAAAAATACGAAAAAAAGTTCCTATAAAGGTTGGTCCGAAAATATGCCCTAAGGGAGCTATCCTAAAGATATATCTGAAAGAATCACATTTTATTGATAAAATGTTAAAAAATCTACAGATTAGAAAGTTTGGGGCAAAAAAGTGACATTGCCTCCCCCATTTTGCACTTCCCTGGTTAAAATTACCCAATATAAATTACATAAAAGGATAGCCTTAATCAAGACATGCGTACAAAATGGTTACTGTATTTCATAGGGTTCCAGAGATATTAAATAAAAAACACTTTTCAGATGTACCCTTAGGAGGGTCGTAGCCCCCTTAGGGATCTTTTTCATTTTTGGACCTAGAATCACCCCTTAAAATTTTGTACCTTGTTTATGAATCACCCTGTATTATATTATTTTAAATCCCTATCCGCCCCTGATCGTATATGATTATAATTAGCTGTGATCTGAGTATAATAAGATATTTTAATAGAAATAACATATAACTGCTACAATTTATTCTGCTTACTTCCAAAGAAGGTATTCATCCTCTGCATTTCCTAGCCTCCTGTTAAAATCCGTTAAACACGTGCATGTCAGACCTGCTGCATAAAAGAGAAGGGCGACTGCCTACCTTCCTTTCCAATGCGCGGTGGCTATGAAACGAACGTGCTTAACTTAGTTTATGCTGAATATACCGGGTGTTTTTTTTAACCTGAAACTTTCAAATATCTTGAATACTATGCATTTTAGAAAAAAAAATATCGGACAAAATTTGTTTATTTTAATGGTGGAAACAAAATGACGTATTTATTTTTTACGGATATTTACGTTTTCAAGGTCATTTCAAGGTCAACTTTGTTTTTTTAAGTACAAACATATATTTTTTTACTGTTATTTAATTCCCTTCAAAAAATTAAAAATCTTTTGTAAAAAACTTTTTTTGATCGGACTTTTAGTTGCAGAGATAACACAGCCACACAAAATTAAAAAAGTTGAATCTCCGAGGAATTTGAGTAGTCAATCCCTCTGTATTTTGAGCCGCTGAATCCGGAACTGAGGTCGGAATTTGAAAGTTAACTCCCATTTTCAACAGAACCTCAAAAAACATACTTTTCGCAATGATATGATAGCGAGATATTTGAAAGTTTCAGGTTAAAAAAACACCCGGTATACAGGGTTATTCAGAAATAAATTCGAGAAATTTAAGAGGTGATTCTACGTTAAAAAATATTAAAAAAGTTCATATAAAGGTCCGGAAATGAGTCCTAAGGGAGCTACGGCTCTTTAAAATTGTAATAAAAATAAACTTTTTAATTAATAACTCTTGTACCCTTTAAACTAGAGCGACGAGCTTTTACATGTATACTACTAATAAGGGCAATAAGTTTGTTAATTTATTTTTTTAAATTTATCCAGAGGCATGCCTAGACGGACAAAATATGTGAGGCTTAACACATTTTTGCCCAAAACTTTTTTATGTGTATTTTTTTTGGGTTTTTTGTAATAAATATAGATTCCTTTTGTAAAAATACATGAAAAATGCCATATAGTGTAACACTGTAGGAGCAACCGTTTTCAAAAACATACGCAATTAAGAGGAAGTAACATTTTGTACCACTAAAAATGTTACTTTTTAAAAGGCTATATAGTATTAAATTTATGTGTTTTGGTGGAGCATACTTTTTTGCTTAGGTTTAAATGAAGAATTGCCCTGCAACATTAAAATTTTATTGGTGCTTTTTTGTACCCCATTCAGTATGTCCATCTTCAAAGGGCATCAGCTTCCTTAGGGCTCATTTCCGGACCAACCTTTATAGGAACTTTTTTTCATGTTTTTCTCTTAAATTTCTCGAACTTATTTCTGAATAACCCTGTATATACCTATTTGTTAGGGTGGTCCTAGAAAAATTGGTTATTAGGGCCACCCTCTAAATTCGTTCCAATTGTCTAAAAATTATTTGTACCTTTCAGATCTATAGCTCAACATATTTTTAAGGGTGCCAAAGCTAAGCAATGTGCCATATTAAAAAAAGACGCATAACAAGAAATGTATTATATAATAATGTATAAATAGTTATTTATATACCAAGGGACTAAACTGGCTGTTTAGTCCCTTGTTAAAAACAATGTTTTTTAATACGGTTGACACAAACGTCAGTTCGAAAAAACGGACGAAGACGATAAATTTTAAGTAATTTAAATTATTTAATTTTAAAAAGTTGTTTTTTTTGTTAAAATCAAATAAATTTGGTTGGATCGATAATTTTTTACCGAACATCACCAATGCTAATTGTTGTACCAGTAGTATGTATAATCTTTTAATATTATCAAAGTTGTCGTGATTTTTTTCCCTTGGGAGTTTAGTCCCGAAAATGAAAGCTTAAAATTAAGTTTTAGTCTTGGTCGTGCAAAATATTTATATACCAAGGGACTAAACTGGCTGTTTTAGTCCCGCTGCATGAATGTTTCCTGAGCGAGCGTAGCGAGAGCGATAGCGAAAAAGTCTGAAAACTTCTTTTGTTTTTGTAGAAATGTTAACTTTTCTATTAGATCGTATACAAATATATTTTTTAAGGACCACCCTAATACTTATATTAAAAAGTTAAGCCAATTAAATTCAAATTGAATTAAATAAATTTTAATGGGTAAATTGTTTAGTCCTTCCATATTATTGGGTGAGTTACTTCGTTTAAGTTAATTCTAATAGACCAGGCCAAAGAACTTTTACCTCAAAAAGGAACGTGATTTAATCTATCGTATGCTTTGTTTGAAGCGTGAACCAACTAAGGTGAGGGGCTGGTGGGGAGTGACTATTGTTTACACTTAGTACGCGTAAAGAGAGAGAAAGAATGTGTAAACTTACAGTCTAATGTCGTAAAATGACTGACACGGGTACAGTGTTGCCGATTGGAAACATATACTTTGGATATTTTATTGTAAATTTTAAGAAACATTAGTTCTGTATGAGTTATATATGAACTAGTAGTTTAATTTTAATAGATTTAAGTATACTATATTATTAAACATAATTATAGTATACACAATATAGTTTTTTACATTTTTAATTTAAGTATAATGATTTGTATTCATGATAAGGTGGAAACTACACTACTAGGTAGCCTGAAAGTCGACTAGCGACATCTACATTTTACACCACAAAGCTGTATCGCGTTTCTGTTAGTAAATAAACAAACAAAAAGATTACACCTTCATAAACATTGGTCTAAAATTACTTCTTGAGGTAAAAGTTCTTTGGACCAGGCGGTATCTGCTTTAGGTTGGGTGAATCGGATAGTATCCTACATTTTTAGATCATTGGGTCCAGAATATCACTAGAAATGATAATTTTACTATGCGCATAAAATAAACCACTTTTTATTTAACAAAATAAATAAACAACTTTTTATTTAACAAAATGTTGCAAAATCGAGAAGAAATTCATTTTTTTTTCTCCTTTTCGTTTATATATCTCTGGAACTATTCATTTCAGACAAATATTGAAGAGGAAAAAAAATTTGTAATTGAATTGTATAAATGATTTTAATATACAGTGCGGTCCAAAAGTCACCTCCCCCCCTTTAACTTTTGAACGAGTTGAGATATCGACTTCAAATTTAGAACTCTTAAATAAGACAATTTAAACTATCTTTTAGCATATATTTGATATTTTCAGCTCTTAAAATGTGGGCAGGGGGGCATGGGGGGACATTTTTTTAAATAGAAAGGGGGGTCGTATGATACATCATTTTAAAGCTTATAAAATTCTCTATTTAAACTAACATTTTTAAATTTTTAAATTTTTTTTTTTAGGTTTTGATTTTTCAATTTTCTGTGCTAAAACATTCGATTTTTTAAGTTTTTTTTTTATAAATTTTTATTTATGTCAACTTAAATTAGTTTAAAAGTATAATTAACATTTTTTTATGATGAAATTAGGCATTTTTAAAAAAATATTTGTTTTTTTTAGAGCAATTTTGACATTAATACCCATTTTCAACCCCATTTTAAACCCATTTTTTTTTAATTTAAAAATATGGAGTTAAATGGAGAATTTTATAAGCTTTAAAATGATGTATTACACGACCCCCCTTTCTATTTAAAAAAATGTGCCCCCATGCCCCCCTGCCCACATTTTAAGAGCTGAAAGTATTAAATATATACTAAAAGATAGTTTAAGTTGTCTTATTTAAAAGTTCCAAATTTTAAGTCGATATCTCAACTGGTTCAAAAGTTAAGAGGGGGGGGGGTGACTTTTGGACCGCTCTGTATTGTAATAGCAATGATAGTCCGGATTTACTTACCAAAATCAGTCTTAATGTTCCAACAAGAAATCTACGCAACCCTTCCCCCTTATTTAGGATTCCCTATCACCGTACCAATTATGGATAGAACCATGAAATTGGCTAATGACCTATATCTCTTTTCCCCCTCTCTAAGTTCGCTTAAATCTTCCCTTATTAATATATAATTCAGTATGTACAGTTGCTTTTCATCCGTGAAACGAGTAAGATGTACTTTCGGCAGGAATTAGTAATACGTTAAGCGCGTTTAATTTTCTAGCATCAAGTCTTTTAGTATTAGTTATTTATTTATTTATTTGCTATCTTAGATATGCCCCAGAATCGATTTTATATATTTTATAGTGATTGTATGGAAGATGTGCAGTAAAATGACGAACATGTGATTATATTGGAGTAAGAAGGGAATTTTATGTTTTTTAATCATTTATAATGCTGATAAATTTTGATTTGGAAACAACTAACACGTGAAGAAGTTTTTATACGTACAAAATTTTTTATATACTAGCGCATGCGCAAATATAATTACAAATTAGAAAAAACTGCCTTGGCAACAGCTAACACAAC
This sequence comes from Brachypterus glaber, assembly GCA_958510825.1. Taxonomy (NCBI): domain Eukaryota; kingdom Metazoa; phylum Arthropoda; class Insecta; order Coleoptera; family Kateretidae; genus Brachypterus; species Brachypterus glaber. The sequence goes on from OY294052.1 coordinate 9,872,608, forward strand.
CAACAGTAAACACGAAAAGGAAAGAAGGAAAAGAAAAAGAAAAGGTCTTACAGAAGACTGGAAATTTTATATAATTAAAACAGGAGTGGGCATGGTAAAAAGCCAGACAAGAACCACTCTTGGTGAATTGAGTAACTAAGAGGGATCTGGCTAATTATCTCACTGAGAAAAGGCCAAAATAAAGGAAGAAGAAGAAGAAGAATTCAGTATGTACTAGTGTACGTTTTTTTCATTTACTATACATCAAATTTGAACTAATATTTTAGCGTAATTAGGTTCTTAGTACCTATGTATTGTATTTCTTATTTTTATAGTGGGGTTTTCCCGTAAATAAATAAATAAAATGAATAGATTACAGGTTGACTCGGAAAATAGTACTTTTCTGAGACCACTTATAGGTCGAGGAAAAGACCCATTTTCCGGGAGACCTCTATACTGTTTTATTCGAAAGTGTTTTTATTTAAAAATAAAGTAAAAATTTCTTTTTTAAAGCCTAGATGTTTGAATTCAAATGAAGAAAATAATACCATAATACTTGGTTTTTTAGTTCTTTTCATATTTACCACAAATATTTTTTCCTGCATTTCACAAGAAAAGGACGAACCGAAATAAACAACCACAAAAAAAAAATATGTTGATAGCTCAGAAGGCACCGTTTATAACATTTATTATCCTTCTCAGTCTCAAAAGTAAAAAAACATTGACTAAAACTGTACATTTAAGTTTTTTAAACGAAATGTATTAGATTATATTCGTGTTTATCATGACAATAGCAGTTCAGCCATCTTGCTTTAAGCATTAATAATGATATTTTAATCGGTGGCGCCATCTAGCTGAAATTAATGATTTAAATTGCAGACCAGTAATAATTAGTTTACTGGTCTCTATTTTTCATTACAGGTTAGGCCCAGTGGGACAAGAAATCACGTATTTCCCAAACTTTATTAATACATGTAATGTATGTATTACATTACATACAGTTGCGAATAAAAATTATTCCGTCTCTGTCTTTTAAATCAAAGAAATTAAACTAAAAATGTTACCAAAAAGGTTTGAAAAATTAATTAAAGGAGGTGTTTGAAGCCATTCTAATTATAATTAATTCCCATTTTAACAGGATCTAGTTACACTCGACACCTAAAACCATAAAATTATAATTAATGTACAAACTAACTAAAAGGATGAAAGGGATCTTCTTAAAAAAAAGTGCAGTAGCGGATACAAAATTCGTTCCTAATAAACTTTAAACGAGAGAAATATTAATACACTGAAAAAGAAAAAACTATTAGATATTACACTTGTTTCATTTAGATTTTTCGCAATCTTTTTTTCATAATAGCAAGAGAGATAGATAAATTGACGATAAGAAATCTGGATCTGGAATTTAAGGACCAGAAAAGGAAATGCCTCCTAACTTTGTTCTTAAGCTACATAATTCCAATTGGAAATAAATTATAAATGCATTAGATTTTACACGGATTGCTTGTAAAACTAGTAAAGAAAAAAAATGAAGAAAAGTTTGACCACATATTAAGGCAGAAGAAAAGCAATCACAATCGCAACGTTACCGCAACTTACATAAAAGGCAGTTTAAACTCTTTTATGTACATAGTCCTTTCAGTAAATTTTATAGTTTCCCAGTTTTATCTTCTGGGTGTCAACCAACGAACTAATAACTTGTCTCTCTAGAATAGGCATTTCATTCGTTAAAACTGACAAAAACGTCGGCAACATAAACATTAGTCTGTCTTACTCGCACATCTTTGTTCTAACAGAGACAACAATACCAGTTACTGGTAACTCTTATTGTTCAGGCCTGAATATACCTACTATTTGTTTACAAACAAACCGAGATGTTGGCGATACTTTATTTTAACGGTATGCGTATTCTAGAAAGAAGTTACTAGTTCGTTGGTGTCAACTAAAGTAAATTAGGTTGGCTGATTGGAATCAATTAGTGTGCTTTCTAAAAGGTAAATCTTAGAGAAGAGCGAAACTGCTACAACTTTAAGGCCGCCCAGTCTTAAGTATATTAACTCCGGATAAGACTATTGAGAACAAACAGGAGTACAAATGAGGGGCTGTCCCTATATTACGTAACGCAAATTGTACCAACATTCATACACTTCATACCCGTTTCTAAAGCTGAAGATGAGAAAAAGTAAGATGGGACAGAGGAAATGAACTTAAAAAAATATGGTGAAAACTGGGAGGAAGTTCCAAAATAAAATTCGCAAGTTGAGAGAAAAATTGAACGCCTAAAATAAACGTCAAGTATAAGGTTGAGAAGAAGAACCAACATGTCGATATCGGGGAAGATACTTATGGCAAAGGATACAAAACTCTGGTAAGAGATTATAACAAACTTATGTCCCAAAAGGAGGAAATGGTTACTATATATCTAAGAAGCCTTCTTAGAAGTCTTGAAAACCTTCTTAAAGAAGGTATTTAGATAAGATTATAATCTATAAATATATACAATGCCATTACAGGCCTGGGAGTCGCTGTGCTGATCAAAACTAAAACTAAACAATTAGTTAGTATCCGGATCAGTTTTTTCCTGTGTACTGGAAAAGTCGACGGTGTATGAAAACGCATCAGCAAGACCGAGAGACGGCGTCACGACGTTTCAGAGGAAGTGAGCGGCCACTCTGCGTTTCCGGCGTCATATTAAATGCTTCAAGTAGCAATTAGCTTTATACGAGTTTTCAATACGCAGTACGCCTTTTCAATTATGTAATGTATATATTACTGTCATCTTTTTTAATGACTCTTATTTTTTATTACGGTTATTACACTAATTTCTTCATTGCATGGAGGTTTGTGATATAAACTGTATGAGTAAACGTTACACAGTTCAGTTTTTCTTTGATATGTTCACTAATTAAATTATATTATAGTTAATATACTATAATAAAGGAACGCCGCTTTTTTATTTTAAACTTAACTTAATTTAGTAGTATACCTAACCAGGCTTTGCATTGGTCAGAGAAGCCTGGAAGAAGCCAATCTTTAAAGAAATGTTGGGAATTATACTAATAATTCTGATAATCTCCCATTGCAATCCCAATGCACTGGGATGATTTTGGAGATTATTTAACAAACTACTTTATAGGTCCAAAGAGTTTTTTTTTATTTGGTTGCGTTGTAGAAAATTTGGTAGGAGGGGTAGAAAGGTGGGGTCGGTTTTAAACGATAGTTTGGTTCAGGGAAATTTAGTCAGCATGCAGCGCTACAATGCAGAGGAGCGCTCGTTTTGTGTGCGCGAATATTGCTGCAACAACAGTTCCGCCACTGTTTCACGCCGTAGATTCGACAGCATTTTTCAATTTGCACGATGTTCAGCAATGTTCAAGCAATCCGTTGATTAAGCAATGTGTTCGTAAGTTTGGGGAAACTGGTTCAACGTTAAATAAACCCGTCTCCAGCCGCGGCCGTCGAAGGTCAGCGAGAACCCATGAAAACATTGAGAGAGTTACAGTTTTCTCAAACTTACGAACCCATTGCTTAATCAATATTGCTGAACATCGTGCATCGAAATAGTGGCGGAATATTCGCGGTAACATTCGCGCACACAAAACGAGCTCCTCTAAGGTGTAGCGCTGTATGGTGACTAAATTTCCCTGAACCAAACTATCGTTTAAGACCGACCCCACCTTTCTACCCCTCCTACCAAATTTTTTACAGCTCAGCCAAATAAAAGATACTCTTTGGACCACCCTGTATATTAGTATGGGATCTTTTAGTTTGGAAAAATATTGTAGTAAAAGTATTGAATAAAGTAAAAATATTCTTACTGAATGATTTCACACATCTTGAAATTTCATTCTTTCAGCTTTACAATACAAATTAAAATCACTACTGATAATGAAAAAGGCATCTTATTTCGCACTTTAGAAAAACGAATAGGGCGTCCAATAAAGGGAAGCGAAGAAAAATAAACAAATGAATATCAATGCGTCAGAGTATTCTTTTGTCACTTGAACAATAACAGTAAGCCATGAATTTATTTGTTCAGGTGACATTAAAAACATCTTTTGTGCAGTTAACAATTGAATCAGTAGCACCCCGACACTTTGCACTGAAACATTAATTAAAAAGATTGAAATGAAGCTATGTAAATATCTATCTCGCTTGTTTGTGGTATCTACTTGGACATATGCTGTTGGGATTTTAAGTGAGGTTACATAATCTATTTATCTAGAACGTTAAAATATATAAACACTTTTTAAAATTGCTTTTTTTATGAGTACTTATAACCCTTTTGTTTTCTTTTGGAAAATTCATATTTATTATTTTGAATGGAATGTAAAATAAATAAATCCTTTCTTAGAACTTTTATAGAAGGAAAGTATATTCTAAGAAAGTTATAAACATGTTTTTAGAATGTTTGTGCTGTCTGGGATTATTTCAATATTCCATCAATCTATTTTCTAATCATCGTACAGAGTGATATTGGTAGACTGCAGTTTCGGGCTGTTGGCCCTCTTCAGTACCAAGTCAACTCTGCACGCTAATTGAGAAAATATTATTTGACTTTATTCACTAAATGAATAATGTCATGAGATTGATGTTGCTTGTTCGCCATCTATTGCTAGATGTAGACAACTAGTCATAATTCTCCTAGTCTGGAGACTTTGAATGGTAGCAAGTTAAAAACTTGTGTGTCTCAAGCACATAGTACCACTAACGTGTGGTTCGGCGTAGAACAGAAATGCTTAAATTTAAACAAAATTATAAAAATATTATTTAAATATTCCATCAATTTATTTTCTAATCATCAAGTCTTCAACTTGCTACCATTCAGTCTGCACACTAGGTATGAGTAGTTGTCTACATCTAGCAACAGATGGCGTACAAGCAAACATCAATCTCATGACATTATTCATTTAGTAAATAAAGTCAAAGAATATTATCTTAATCAGCTTGCATAGTTAACTCTTGGTAATAAAGAGGGCCAGCAGTCCGAATCTGCAGTCTACCAATATCACTCTGTACGATGACTAGAAAATAGATTGATGGAATATTTAAATAATATTTTTATAATTTTGTTTAAAATTAAAAACTTCTGCCCTTATAAATAAATTATAATATGATATATTATTGCAATATTGCGATGATAAATAAACTCACGATTTAAAATTTTCAAAAAGTTTAAAAATTATTTATATGATTATGGTTACACTACTATTGGTCCTTCGAGCCGGATTCAACCACTAACCTAATATTTTAAGAATAATTCATTTGTTCTTATTCCTCATTATTATTATTGGACATAATACTTTTTAATTAAGTAACTGTTTATCAGTTTTAGTAATAAAACATTGATAAAATCTTAAAATTGTAATAATTATACCTTCTAAAAATAAGTTTTAGCGCTAATGGTACATGGTTGAGATTAGAATCTGTTTGGTGGAGGTTGTTCCAATAGAATGCTTCATTAGCACCACAGCTGACAAAAGACACCCATTCTCCGGTGGCATCCACAAGATACCACATTGTGTGAGCTCCGCCATATTGCGGGCGTTTCGTTGTTTTTTAAACACAGTCTGAATGGGTCTCCGCCTTTGAGAGAATGATTCATGAAGTTTCTTAGCTTCTTGGAGAAGGGGCAACTACATTCCTTGGATGAATCGTTTAGTTGGAAAATCGGACAAAACTACTTTATCTACTTTAATACTTTAAAATTTCTATTTTCAAAAAGAAACAATAGAAGTTACTGCAATAAGATTAAATATAAAAATACACTGCCCAGTAAAAGAGCTTTTCCATTTTTCACCTCCGCCCGTAAAATGGATTTTTTATTATCACATTCACTTTCAGCAACCATAAAAACCTTAATATAACAATTTTCACGAAAACTACCCTCTGCCCCTTTAGGGGTAAAGTTAGAATTTTTTTATAATCAGATTTACTTTCAACAACCTCAAAAACCCCAATACACCAGTTTTCACGAAAACTACCCCCCACTTCTGAGGGGGTGGATTTAGAAAAAATTTATTATCATATTCACTTTCAGCAACCTCAAAAACCCAAATATAGCAATTTTAAAATTTTTCTAAAAAAATGTATTTTCCCCATTTGCCCCCCTTGCCGCACCCCAATGTTTACCAAAAACAATCCCGACCGAGAACTTTGGGTAACATACCTGTATGCCAAATTTCAAGTCTCTAGCTTAAAGCGTTATTAAGTTACCGTGCCCACAAGATTTCCCGGACAGACCGATCGAGCGATCGACGGACCGACCGATCGAGCGACAATTTTTTTTTGCTCGAAATTGATTTATATCGACATAAAACGTCATAAAACGCAAAAATACACAAACAAAATTTTTTAAAATTCTTGCACGAATACAAGGCATTCCAAAATTTTGAAAATTTTCAAAATGGGAAAGCAATATGTGGTAATTACACCGGCACACAAAAAAAAAAAATTGTCTGTACACCGGGCGCCACCTATCTACGGGCATGTTTTTCGACCCGCTGAATACGAATTTCAAGTCAGTTTAGGCCGTCCACCCTTCAATTTCGAGTAAAAAATTTTTTTTCTTGCCAAAACATCGAATTTTCGCTATTTTTTGTTTTTTTTTGCAATTTACTCGAAATTGAAGGGTGGACGGCCTAAACTGACTTGAAATTCGTATTCAGCGGGTCGAAAAACATGCCCGTAGATAGGTGGCGCCCGGTGTACAGACAATTTTTTTTTTGTGTGCCGGTGTTACAGAAAAATCAAGTAGGGGAACGTTCAAGTATTACGCTACGCAAATTTTGATAATTTTCGACTTTTTGTGCAATTTTTGAATGCTAATTTTATTTTTTAGATTATTTGCCAATGTTGCCACTTCTATCAATCAACGTAAATCGAGCGTATTCAGCTCAGTGATCGTTTAACTTTGCCCATTTTTATTTTAAGAAGCCGATAACTAAGTCATTAGCGCCGGAATTATTTTTATCAAATCTGTGGTTCTCAAAGGGCGGATGTCACTTTGTCAATAGCAACGTTTTCAAGTCAACTCTGATATTTTAAAAACGCTGCTATTGACAAAGTGACATCCGCCCTTTAAGAACTAAGTCACAGAAATATAAATTGTCGCCTTTTGGAATGTATAGATTTAGATGTAAGATTTGGTTTTGTTGGACAGCAAGTTCTTTTTTGTAGTGTCAATTTAGAATTATTGTAGCGTTTCTTATTCACAATATTTGGATATGGCATTCTTACATGTTTTTTATGCTATTATTCTTAAAGAATACTGACAAGCTAACAGCTAACAAAAATTTAATAATACATTACTAATAACTATAATTTTTTAATCCAATGAATTGGATGGTTGAAAACTGGATACAAATGAAAGCTAAAATATAATTCTCCTAACTTATTTACAAAAATCAACATGTTTAATATTTATTATTACATATTAACAACCACATATATAAAGTGCCAAGAATTTTACCCTGAGATGAGCCTGGTAAACGTTCTCGTAAAAACATAATTTATATAAAAATTTATAATATTGGCAATCTACTTAAGTAAATTTTTGCTGGATACCATAGCTAGATAATGAACAATTGTAAAAAAAAAAGAATTCTCTCAGTTTGGATTGGTTATTCTGATATTTCTAATTTCTTTTATCAGTTTCCTTCCGAACTTTAGAACTTTTTTTAGAAATCCCACAGCATGATTCCGAAGAAAATATTGGTTTCCTAGGAAGAAGGTTAGCTTTTTCATTTCTGATCCATATACTTACAGGGTGCCCGTTTTTTGACCTCAAGCATGGGTATCTCGGTTATTATGAGAGATACAATATCGAATAAATTAGAAAAAAGTGGCGCATTATGCTGATCAATAATCTGAAAGAAAATCTGACCTGTCATTTTTTGTTTTTTAATTATCGCAAAAAAAAAATAAAAATCTCGAGTTTCTATTTCATTTTTTTGAGCGATAACCGACAAAGCTAGACGTTTTTAACTGAAACATTGTTATATTAAGCTACTTTTTTGCAAGGAATCTAAATCTGTTATTATATTTTCCATGGCATTTTAGATGCAAGAGTTACAACTATTAACTTCGTTTCTTCTTATAGCACTATTTTGGATTTTTACATTTTTTGAATACAGTTTTCTTTCTGATTACGATAATGTATCACAAGGGATGCTCAAGTTTTATATTTTAAGCGAAATTAAAAAAAAAATCATTTTTGCGCAAAGTGCTTTTGAAACAAGAAACCAATTAAATTAAGGGAGGTTAAGTTTGAAACTGTAAATAGTGTCAATGTGACATTGCCGCCTACGCGCATGCGTGCGTTCGGCATTTAGATCTACAATTAGCCTCATATTGTGATAATCTAAATGCCAAGCTCACGCATGCACCGTTTCAAACCCAACCTTCTTTAATCTAATTGCTTCGTTGTTTGCAAAGCAATCTGCGCCAAAATGATATTTTTTTTAATTTCGCTAGGTAAGACTTGATTCGTATCACACGAGATGATCAAGCAGAAAAAAAAACTGTATTTAAAAATGTAAAATTCCAAAATGGTGTCCGTAAGAGAAAACGAAGTAAGGTGTTATAACTCTTGCATCTAAAATGTCATGGAAAATATGATAACAGATTTAGATTCCCTGCGTTTAAATTTGTCGGTTTTCGCTCAAAAAAATAAAAACGAAAATAAGGATTTTTAGTTTTTTGCAATAATTAAAAATCAAAAAATGATAGGCCAAATTTTCTTTCAGGTTATTGATCAGCATAAAAATGCGCAACTTTTTTTTTTCTAATTTAACTGATCTTGTATCTCTTATAATAACCGAGATACCCACGCTTGAGGTCGAAAAACGGGCACCCTGTATAGGTTATGTTTGAGACGAAACTTTTTAGTAAGATTTTTATTAAAAAGAGTATAGAATCGTTAAATGAATTCTACTTAAAATTCTTACATATAAGTTTCTTGCATCCAAAAAAATACTAAAATAATTTTTATATTAAAATTTCAATAGTTTGTCTAAACAGGAAGCGAAATCGATTTAATTATGTGTAAATGTAGCTGTATTATATCCATAAAATGAAAACGAGCACATATTTATTAGACTTGAATAAACCCAATGTAATTCCCATTCTAGAAAATAACATCTCTTTGACAAAGTTTGGAAAACAAAATAGATCAACTCATAAAAAAGGAACGAACAACGGAAAAATGATAATTTATTATCGGCATATTGCCTAAATCATGACAGTTTTGTTGGAAAATCATAGAAGCGTAAATAAAAGTTTTTCAACACACTTATAAAACCGACTGAGTTACTAATATAATAAATCATTGGTATAAGTGTGTATGGTTTAATAGGGAGAAGAGCCATTAGCTGGTACTTACGGAGTCCCCATTTAAGGGCTAAATCCATTCAGAATCGCAACTAGCATGGAATTAACCAATATGTTTGCAGTTATTAGGGTTATTCGCAAGGGTCGTTCGTAAGATGAACTTTTATTTAGTATCAAAAACAAACTAACGACTTTTGTGTCCTTTTGATTTTTTTTAATGCCAATGCTCTGAAAACAATGTGCCTTGCACTGAAAGAAATTACATTAAAAAGGTGTAAACAAATACACTCTATAAATGTGTAAATTTTACACCTTTATATAAATGTACATCAACATTGATGTGACACTACACAGGTGAGGTGATTTTGACCTAGAGTGTGTATTTTTACATCCATACCTTCTGCAGCAATACACTCGGAGCTCAAGAAAGTGTATTTTTATAAACATACCTTTAGCAACAATACACCCGAAGTGTAAAAATCACACTTCTGATTTACAAGCCCGCCAATCGCGGGCGTTAAGCTAGTTACGTGAGTCGAGTCTGGTGGCTGTCGACCATTATAATTGTTTACGTTTGTAAGAGCGTACGTATAATTTTGTGTGTGCTACATTTTTCAAAGAAATAATTGGTAAGTGTTGATTAAAAGTAAATATTTAAAAAGTGTGATTACAATATCCTTAAAACATACATTTTATAATATTTTACTTATTTAGGCGGTAACACCGGCCTGCAAATTTTGAGTTGTTTGTGTATGTTTTCTGTTTCTATTTTATATTGGTACTTTTTGTAGCGCTGATTACGAATATACGTTTTATTTTTCTGTTGCGTAGTTTTTCTATAAAACACTATTCATAAATAGAAAAATAACAAAATGGTTATTCTATTTTTTTTCAATAAATTGAAGGGTTTTAGGTAAAAAGTTTATTTACGCGTTGGTGTAATCTTAACAAACTGGATGTAAAAATATAATACACACCGCATTTATAGTAACACTTGGAGTGTAAATTCACATCAGCAGCAGCTGCAAGTAAATTACCCATGCACGTGGATGTAAAAATTTATCTCAGTGTGTTGTGGTTTAAGAGGCTTTAAGTCAAACTGAAAGTGGCACTTAAAAAAAAAGATAATTAAAAGGTAGATGCCCTACTTAAAATTAAATAGATTAACTATAAAGTCTTCCAAAATACTTGAGCTGAGGTAAAACTGAAGGAAAACTGGACGTCTGTAAGCGGGTAGCAGTGCTGTCCAGGACAAAGTTGCGGAACATTGAGCCAAATTACAAGGATCCTTACATTGTTGGTGCTTTAAGCCCCTCGCAAAAATGGTGATAAGAAATTATCAACTATGCTCAAGATGTTAAAGGGATGAGGAAACTTTAACCCACTTCATAGGGCGCTATGAGGCGCCAAGTAGGCTGAAAAACAATGTGCCTTGTTGTGATTTAAGAGGCTTTAAGTCAAACTGAAAGTGGCACTTAAAAAAAAATATAATTAAAAGGCAGATGCCCTACTTAAAATTAAATAGATTAACTATAAAGTCTTCCAAAATACTTGAGCTGAGGTAAAACTGAAGGAAAACTGGACGTCTGTAAACGGGTAGCAGTGCTGTCTAGGACAAAGTTGCGGAACATTGAGCCTAATTATAAGGATCCTAACATTGTTGGTGCTTTAAGCACCTCACAAAAATGGGGATAAGAAATTATCAAGTATGCTCAAGATGTTAAAGGGATGAGGAAACTTTAACCCACTTCATAGGGCGCTATGAGGCGCCTAGTAGGCTCAAAAACAATGTGCCTCGTTGTGATTTAAGAGGCTTTAAGTCAAACTGAAAGTGGCACTTAAAAAAATATATAATTAAAAGGTAGATGCCCTACTTAAAATTAAATAGATTAACTATAAAGTCTTCCAAAATACTTGAGCTGAGGTAAAACTGAAGGAAAACTGGACGTCTGTAAGCGGGTAGCAGTGCTGTCTAGGACAAAGTTGCGGAACATTGAGCCTAATTATAAGGATCCTAACATTTTTGGTTCTTTAAGCCCCTCAAAAAAATGGGGATAAGAAATTATCAACTATGCCCAAGATGTTAAAGGGATGAGGAAACTTTAACCCACTTCATAGGGCGCTATGAGGCGCCAAGTAGGCTGATAAACAATGTGCCTTGTTGTGATTTAAGAGGCTTTAAGTCAAACTGAAAGTGGCACTTAAAAAAATATATAATTAAAAGGTAGATGCCCTACTTAAAATTAAATAGATTAACTATAAAGTCTTCCAAAATACTTGAGCTGAGGTAAAACTGAAGTAAAACTGGACGTCTGTAAGCGGGAAGCAGTGCTGTCTAGGACAAAGTTGCGGAACATTGAGCCTAATTATAAGGATCCTAACATTGTTGGTGCTTTAAGCACCTCACAAAAATGGGGATAAGAAATTATCAACTATGCTCAAGATGTTAAAGGGATGTGGAAACTTTAAACCACTTCATAGGTCGCTATGAGGCGCCAAGTAGGCTGAGGAGCAGCAACACTCCCAAGAGAAGAGTACACCTCCCTTGATTGGCAAGATGTGCTAGCTTTCACTAGAAAATTAATTAGATTTTGCAGAGAGAAGAGTAGTCAGACTGGTTACTGTGACTAGTGGATACTTATCCTTTGAATTTGCATGTAATACTAAAAGTACCCTGTGATACAAAAATTACTCAAAAGTGGCATATGACGTATGTTATAAAAATGTAGCGTCTAAACGATTTTTTTAAATCTTTTTCAAAACTAGTATGTAGAAAGCAATTAGTTCTTCGTAAAAACGTTTGTATATGCACACAAAAAATGTTCCAAGATTTTTCTCTAGACCAACACTATTCGGGGGATCTCGTTACGATTGTCACCACTTTCTCACTCGATGGCAGTGGGAATCGCATTAAACTAATCACATTTGCATTGCCTCCTTGGTCACTGATAATAACTGCTATATTTAAATTGCCTAAATAAGGGTATAATTTAATTGGGATTTGTTCTTGCCGGTTTGTTAATTTTTACATATTCAACTACGCAAATAAGAGGAATTAAGGATTTGAAAATAACGAACTTATGTTTTTAATTGGTTGTTTTTTGTTTGACTCGCTAACTGCTAGGCAAAATATACCTATTGAGCGATTGAAAAATAAGAACAAATTAACTATTCGGTTAAAAAATTGAGAATATGATGGTTAAGCGCGCAAATGTGCAAAAATTGACAATATACAAGCTTGAAGCTGTCATTCCGTTAGGAAAATCTTTAGTAATTACATAGTGTCTTTGTAAGTGATGCGATAGAGGCTATGGCTTTGTTTAAGATTATGTACAGGCGACATTAAAATCGGCGTTGCCATTTAAGAGCTACGTTTTCTGTAGCAGAAAACTAGACCTGTGTATGGCTGGTAGGGTCGCATCTCTGCGATCGCTGGCTATTGCAGAATACGAATGCTTGCTTGCCCTATCGACACGAAGAAGTGTGACTCTGGAGTAATGTCACACATAATTTATCAAATTGAATGTGTGGGGATGAGGACAGTTAAAACACTTAAAAAAATACTGTTAGTTATTAATTAAGTTAAAATTGCAAAATAACAACAAGGCAAATCCATGGCAACTGTCGTTACAGCGGCAGAAAAAATGGCACTTTCTTTACTATAATTTAGTATATTATTATTTTTTAACAAACAATCTTTAATAATAATATATAACAAACAATCTTTAATAATAATATATTAAAATATTTAAAAGAGTCATTTTTTTCTGCGGCTGTAACGTCAGTTACCATGGATTTACCCAACATATGAAAACCAATAACTTCTAATCATGGTTTACAATTAAAATATACAGATCAAGTTGACAGTATCAGTGAAAATTCCAACCTGAAATAGTCAACGAAAAACTGTTCAGTTTTTAGCAATAATTATATCTATTTGCTCCATTTTTAACTAAAGATGTTTAAGAATAATTCAAAAATGTATTAATAATTTTTTTTCTATTTTGCGACTCTTATAAGTTCATAATCACACGCATTTTGCGTGTTCCTATAGGCCCATAAGAGGTCTGTACTTTTTGTTCTTTTGGGTTGGCAACAGACCTGGCCTATCGCTTGACGTTTTCCGTGCAAATGTCAATGTCGCTTTAAAGTGGAATTTTCTACAAAATTTTGTGTTTAGGTTATTTTTACCATGCTAAAATTGTGGCTTGGTTAATTGCAGTAAAAAAGAGAAGAGATGACTATAAAATATATCAAAATATCATTTCTTCTTAGAATTTTAAACATGGTGTAAACTGTAATGCCAATCCAAAACAAAAATCCCTAAATCAGTCATCAATTTAAACGTAAGTTTTTTTAAATTTTAGAGCAAAATAGAAAAAAATGTATAAAGCACTCGTTTCATAACACGTTTTTAGCGCACTAATACTTTAGCCGCAAGCGGCTCGTTTTCTAAACTTGTACTCGTGCGCTAAAAACGTATGTTATAAAACTAGTACTTTAATATACTAACTCTTTTATTATGGCTAAAAAAGATTTAAACTACATCATTTAATGTTGTAAAAATATATTATTTTTAAAAAGTTTCAGCGATGTAGTAGAAAAAGCGCATTTTTTGAATTTGAACGCAATTTTCTGAAGGGTGTATTGTAGAATATCTAATATGATTAAAGCAATGAGTCGAAATGAAGCTAATGCTTTATTTATTCGCAGTAGTAAAATAGAAAAACCGGACTTCCTGCATCGTTAGCATACACAGCACAGTGGGATAGAATCATATCGTTGCGTTCAAAATTAATTTCTACTTAACTAGTAAAGCTAGAACCAATATATAAACAAAATTAATAAGGCTTTATTGGTATAGTGTCTATTGGTTGAAATTTCGGTTTCGGTTTTCAACAATTTACTATCAAATTTTTCGTCCTCGAAGCGTGAAATTTCACCTTCAAATGATTTTTTTCTCGAAAACGATTAATCCTAGTATTACAATAAGGGTACCTTTTTATGTATTTTGACCTGAGGAATCATATTCCAAAAATAAAATTAAAAAAAGGTACTAAGAAAAAAGTTTGGGACAAAAAACTAATAAGACCCCCCCGTTTCGCACACCCCTGGTTAAAATAAGTACATCAAAGTAACGTACGAAGATGCGCCTTATTAAGATTAGTTCACGTGCAAACCCTCGTTGCTATATCTCAAAGAGTTCCTGAGTTATTAAATAAAATCCGAATTTTTTAGCCACTTTCAAAGGAGCTTAGTTCCCTTACGACGCATTCTTAGACATGTTTATAGGAACTTTTTGTCATATTTTCTGATGTAGAATCACCCTTTAAAATTTCGGACCCTATTTCAAATACACCGTGTATACTCTCAAACTGATAGACAAAAATTGTAACGTATGATTTTGTAAGAAATTTAAAATGTTCAATTTAGCAAAAAATAATTGTTTTTTTTTGTCCTTTGCCCCACCTGATCAGCAACACAATCTACAAAGGTCCTTTATCTTTTGGTGAAAGATTTATATGCAAACACAGACAGATAGACAGACCAGTTTATTAAGCATAAACTAAGCTTTAATTGAAGTTAAAAGTCGACTATTTAACTCCAATGGTTGCTTTGAAATCGCGATTTACACTAAGCAAATTTTATGAAAATATGTAATGTGTTAATGTTTTGATTTCTTTTAAACTTCGACAGTTATATCTTTTTCAAAAATTGTCTTATATATAATATAAATCCGGATTATGAAAATTTAATATTTTTTTGTACAAAAACACCATATTAGTTGACCGTGACTTTGCAAGGTCACCCCACTGTGCAGTCAGATTCAAAATACCCTATTCCCGATTCATCAAACGGCAAACGTTTGCAACGAGCTTTCGAAACTAACATTTCTATTGTTGTCATCTTATATTTTATCGACGTTTTACAATACTATATAGAGTCGGAATTTCCATACGAATAGCTCTTTTCTACTATGTAAATTCTTTTTTCCAAATATACACTGAAAATGTATCCACCTTTTATAATAGTCGACATGTTTTGTTGGGAAAAGAATTGTATCTTAAAGACTGAATGCCAATGGCGATTGAAAAAAGTTCTCGTAAAATTTTGACGATTTTAACTGAAATGTGTCTGCTATGCCTACAATAATTCTTATCTTCAACCCTTCATAGCGAATAGTGAGAAAAAACCATTACCTTTGTTAATCCCTTAAACTTTTACAATCTTGTGAAATATTATTCTGCATGGAGTAATATAGGTTGCAGTTACAGTGTTTGACAAAATTTTACAAAATATTGATACATCAAGTAAACAATAACAAAACCAGGCTAGTTAGTAATATAGTTATCCAGAATAATAACCATAGATGACAATCAAAATAAATCTAACCTCACTTCCAAAGCCGTAAGTAAAAATTGACAATATTTATTGTAAAAATAACGTCTTTATAATATAAAACCACTTTATAGATGTTTATAATAAATATAGCATGCTAATATCATAGTATTAAAATAGCAGAAACAGTAGTATTTACGGAAGTATTATAATAACAATAAAAATATAATATACTCTTTTACGTAAAATGTTTAAAGTATTACTAGTTATAAAAAATAAATCTCTTAACTCATATATGTTTACTAGTATTTAATAAGCGACTTATCCCTAGTTGAGCAATTTGATGCCAATGAAATTAAATTCTTTGATTTTCCGGTCATAAACATATTAAAAGAACTCCCCCGCTTAAGAAACGGCTTATTACGCCTTATTTAAAACATAATCAAAGAAAATGCGAAATTGCGAATCTTACATGAATATGAAACCGTGTATTATTTCCATTTGACAGTGTATTACGTACTACTTTTGTGGACTTTTAATGCCATTCAAACGGGGGATAGATTTACATGAAAAGCTTGTGTATGGCTTTTGAATTTAGCTCCTGAGCTTTTTGTGTTTACTCGCCTATGTTTAACAGAGGCCTTCTTATACTATAAAGGACCACTATAATAAATTTTCTTACCAGCGGCCTTTGTGATTTATTACGGTAACTCAACTAGGTATATTTCACGAAACCTAATTACAACACAATTAAATTTTATAATAATAAGTTACATGCGATAGAATTGTGTTTTTATTTTTTATGGTTGTTATTTACACTTTTTATTATATAATTGCAACGTTTAATTATACAATTAATCACTATTTATACAACAAAAGTCCAAAACATACAGTTCTGTCGTTATACTTTAAAAGTGGATGTAATAGAACAGAAGGAAAAAGGAAGGGAAGAGCGGCAGACACATAGAATAAGGACATCACGGATATTTTAAAAGATAAAGTAAAGTAATGGAAAGAATAAACACAGATGGGTTCCAAACGAAAATTTGTTAAAACGTAAACCATCATATATGGGATATATTAGTAAGTGAAATTGTTGTAACTGGAGCTACTAAGGTGGAAGAACAGGCGGCTGGCAGCTCTTTTTTGTCGACTTGCCTTAATGCAACTCGATAGAAAATATGTTATCCGCATTAAAACTCGCCCAAAATGCAAATATTCATTGTAACTCTGATTTGTTAAATAAAGACCTTTATTATTAATATTATAGTTTCTGTCATAAATGTGTATAAATTTATATTTACTGTTTGGAATTAACCTACTACACATTAATAATATTATTGTTAATTATGGTTCGACACAATAAACTTTGGGGTCAGCAAATGATCCTTTGTAAAATAAAATTCCATTATTTTCATTTGGTCAGAAGGTATTAAAATGTATATATTGTCAAGTCATCCAGACTCACACGTCGATATCGTTACGATTGCAAGTCATTATGAAAGACCAGTTGGTTTTTTAGTATTTTTTATCAAGAGTTAATCCACATAATATGGTACACAATTTTTTTTTTAAACTAGAATATTAAATGACAATTAAAAAAAAAATGGTGCAGGATAGGATAAAAGCTGATTTAGCCTCAGAACTCATTTATTTCGATGGATAACCCTTACCCTCCAGGGTGTCACAATTGTGACTTTACTTCTTTATTTTTTCTTAAATGCAATATTATTAGATCAGAATACTTTTATAGACTTTCTATGTATGCAAACAAATATGCAAATTTAATGGAGCTCTCTACAACTAGAATTATGAAACAAAAGACGTCTACCCTATCTCTATCTCATGTGTGCTACACTTTACAGCCAACCAAATAAATACTGTATTTGTTTTTCATACAACAAATACAGTATTTATTTGGTTGGCCGGAAAGTGTAGCACTGAGCGGCACGAACGAACATAGCTAACGTGAATCTGTAGAATAAGATAATTCTACTAAAATTTAGATAGCGCCAGTAATTTCTTTAATAAAAATATATATAGTTACACTTTTCGCCCGGCCAAGTAAATATTGTATTTGTTCAACAAAGAACAAATACAGAATTTTTTTGGTTGGGTGGAAGTGGGAGTGTATGTATGTCTTCTATCCTTTTTGGGTAGAACTTTTGTCCCTGTCTAATCTAACGGGAGAAATCGCCATTCAGTATAATATAGCTCTCCTGAAACTCTAAGGAAACCAAAACTCGAGCAAAAACTAAAAAAAAAATTGTATTCTTTTTTTCTTCTTAAAAAAACACACAACTAAATTGAAAAATTATCATTAGTTTAGTCTCAGAAGGGTAAGGGATAAGGAGGAAGAAAAAATACCATTTAATACATTCAGGTCCCTCTGGGAGGCTAAACGAATCCATATTGAATAACTCCTTAAGGCATATCGAATATTGTGGGTCGCTATAAGTACTACTATTTGGCGTGCTTAATTTTAAAAATAAACCAGTAGTTTTTCTCAAAAAAAATAAATTAGGTGTTGCAAGTTAGGATGATAATACTCCAAACATGCAACACAAGTTTATTTAGAAATAATTAATACAGCTTGCACCAGTATACGTAAAAAACATGTAATTCTGTATTTTTAAATGTATATTTTCTATTTTTCAAATAAAAAAACTTTTTTAATAGTTAATATATTAGCAATGTAAAGCAAATTAAACAAAACTAAATATTTATTTCTTGAAATAATAGGAACTGTGTTTAACAAAACAATAAAAATAAAAAAATATATAACTTATTACTCTTTCGTGGTGCCATGTTACAAGTTACCAAGTTACATTCATCTGAAAAACAAAAAGCCAAATATGGCCCTGTTCTAATACAAATTGTTTTATGATGTTATGTTAGTGAAGGCAAAACTAATCTTAAGCTATTTATTGTGTGACATTTTTAGTTTGACTTGTACACATAAAGTTTAACAGCAAAAACTTTAACCTAATTTCAACACTAAACACACTGTAACAAACAAAAGTCGAAACGAAAGGGGTAAATTTAGACAATCGCATTTTGTTTTCAAGTTAAACGCCGGTTGCAAGTTGGATGGTTTTACGGTAGTTAAACATTAGAAAATAATAAAATTCAAATATTGAAACGACTGGTAATGTAAGGTAAGCTTCAGAACCAGAAGGGTACAGACCAAACTAATACAGAACCAGAAGGGTACAGACCAAACTAATTGTGGCACAAATGTTAACATTATGTCTGATGAAAAATTTGTTTTTTCCACAATTTGGATTCCTACTTCACAGCGCCAAATAAAGCCTCCTCCTAACTTGAATCTGTTGAAGTGGATATTTACTTCTTAGTGATTTTGAGACAATTAATTAATTTTTAAAGTTATTTATGTCTTTTACTTTTTCTTTTCTTGGTTGAGCATTGTTTCTGTTTTGTGTGCCTTATTAGGTGCTTAAAATATAGATAAATCCGTGACGATTTTAAAAATTCGTAGATTAATCAGAGTCTAAAAGTAATAGTTTATATACCTGAACATTTAAATGTACTGGAACTGCGACTAATATATTTCAACTATTCAAATAGACTTGCTCGTAGTTTTATCCATTTTTGTTTTCTATTGTATCTAGATGATAATAAGTATTTGTGATGTGGAGTGTTAAATTAATAGAAATCCAGTTATGCTACTGTGAATATTTAATGATTATTCCTATTTTCATCATTTTTTAACAATATATTTTTTTATAATTTATTTTAATTAGATTTGGTTGGATTTTGGTTTGACCATAAATTCTAGTTACATGGATATTAGATTGCAACAATTTATCTTCTCTCTCGTCAAAAACTTAACAAAGAAGTCAAAATATTATCCGAAAAATATAATAGTATAGGGTGAATTTACCGGTTCTCGGCCATTTCAACCCGTATACAATAAATGACAGTTTAACATTTTCGGGAAAATTATCACCTAGAACAGATAATATGTTTAAAAAGAAAATTAAAGTGAAATATATTTTTTTTAAATTATTATCGAAATAGCCGAGAAGTGTCTAATCTAAGTTTTTCTTCTTTCACTTTTCCTTTTTTTAAAGAGAAGAAAAATTAGAAGAAGAATGACAACAAGGGAATGGATAAATCAATAAATTAATATACTAAATTAATATTAATTAAACAGGAATGCTGTCTGGCCGATTGGAAAATATGGATAGCTGCCCTCGCAGTTAAGACCAGTTACTAAATGAAGTATACACTGTATACTATACAGTGTTACGAGAAAACACTCTCAAGATAAAATTCCTTAGTTACCAAATCCGCCACCTAGTGTGTGAAATTTGAACTAAGGTGGGTAAGGCAATTATCGCCATTTTTCTAATATTGCCACCCCCCTCTTAAACTTGTTATTTCGTCCTCGGTGTTACAGATGTCACTGCCAGTATATCTGTTATATCTGTTGCCTGTAAATATGATGTATCTGTATCCAGCTGGTAATGGCGTACACAAAAACGCAATTCGTGTTTCGTGCTCTTCCACTATAAAAACTTTTAAAATTGTGCTGACTTTCGCAAGCTGGGTAGCATCGATTATTTCAGGGCAAGAACGTAATAAGGTAGACACAAACATGCACTTTTTTGGCCCATATTGTGTTTCACTCAAAAAAGAAACGAAAAGGTAATTTTTTGAGGACAATATTTGGGACATGGGTTCCTAATATTGTCACTATGCTATCTTTTTTTAAAAGCATATTTTTGTGAAACTCCTGCAGTTTGTTTATTTTTTGCCCATTAGAATATATGTTTATTGTTAATGTAGTAAAGTTTCAGGTGATTAAAAATAAATTTGAATGCAGTAAAAAATAAAATGTCCTAACATGGCAATAATTGGCTCACCTACCTTACTAAATGAAGTAAACATCACCAGAAAGCACTCGCGAGATAAAATTCCGTAGTAAGAAACCAAATCGCACCATCACTTGTAAAAAGTTATAACCCTAGTGGATAACGATAGCTGCCCCCGTAGTGTCACTGCTTATTTTTATTAGAATCCTGCCCCCCCATGGGGCTACTCCAATTCGATTGGATAAATTATCAAAATATCAATATTAAACTACTTCTTTAGGTGCATGAAATATAAGTTTAATTCGTTGGATATGGGTTACAAAAAAAAACTCAATATAAATGCCACGTCAACGAGTTCGCTTAAAAACATACATTCAAATTGTTAATAAATCAACTACCTCATTCCTGACGTTAACTAACCCATTCCTTATACTATAAACTACTCCATTCCTTATTCAAATGGCTTAAATCGAACGTGATACGGTGTGCAAGATATTGTAAGCTAGTATATAGGATTTGTATGTTCAGCATTGACAAGATTGTGTTCCGAATGTCTTTTATTCGTGGACAATCTGTTATTCTTTAGAAATTGCGTCCTGTAGCCTTTTCAACGGAGAACTTTGTGATTCCGTCCGAGATCCCAGATCTTATCAATGCGGATTCGATATTTTTTTGATCAAGGGTCAAGTTAGCCAGGGATTTAAGTCAACGACGACATTGTATTGGATTTATTAATCTTTTGTCAGAGTTTAAGAAGGGAAAAGTTTAATTTGTAAATTCTCTAAGAAAAATTTAATCTTTTTTATTCTCAATTCACCCTAGTATGTTAGTCTTTGTATCATACATTATTGTGTATAATGGATTATGTTCATTCATTCGATTGTTCTTTTTTTTGCAGACGATTTTAGCTTAAAAATAAAAATCATACTAAATAATTGCACATGTTTAGCCTAAGGCGTGTTACGTTCTACAATGGATATTATAAATATTATTTTTATTATCAAATAAAGTAAATTATTGCAAACGTAGCATTTGCTGTCATTGGTCCTTACGGTTAGGCACCAATTTATTATGTATTTTGACATTATATAGAAACGTGGACATGCACTTCGTACTTATATCGTAACAAGACTAATACTAACGGAAAAAGAAGATATGCCTGAATATACTCGCTAATTATAATAAAAAAATAGCCAGGAATAACAGAAGAAAAGAAGTTAAATATACTGGGATTATTGGTTGTACGAAAGCCGTTTAGATACTTCACTCGGTGAAGTTAATTTAAGTAGCAGTTAGTTAGGAAGCCGTTTCCGTCCGTATTCCAGGGCAATCTCTTTAAACCCATTTGCATTGATATTGCATGTGGTACAATGTTACATATTGATCGTGAAGTACTTCAACAAGTTATTAATGTAAAATACATCGTTAAAACTTTTCAGACTTGGCCGATTGTGTTGGCAGCAATGCTATACCTGACTGCTATTGTCGAGCAGACCTTTGTTGCAGCCCAACAATATATTGTGTCGAGTTGTGTGCCACACAATTATAATTATGTTTCGGTTTGATTCGCGGATTTATAATTAAAAATAAGAGTAATAATTGAATTACGGTTCGCATGGCGTACTTCTCTTCGTAACGATCACAGAAACTCCTGCCATTGTTGCTCCAGCCTCGCTTAAAGGGTGGCTGCTGTATTGTTTACGTCGACTGCCTTAGACAAATGGGGTAGTTTATATACAGTGCGTTTACGGTCTTCTGGTATAAATTTTAAGGGATTAGGGAACGTTCAAGTATTTCGTAACGCTCCTGGGGGTAGGTGGGAGTCATTTTGAAGTGTTACGCCCATGTTAATGGTATAGGAAAATAGCGTTACAGGGGGGGGGGTCTAAAATTATCAAAATTTGCGTTACGTAATACTTGAACGTTCCCTTATACCCCTGGTTAAATGTTAATATTAACCTTTTGTGGCCCCAAGCTATTGAATGGACACATCACCCCAAGCGGGGTACAATATGTACCCCACATTTTTTATAGTCATTTAGATATTTCACCTATTTCAATATTTAATAATTTTATAAAGGTTTGATTGGTTTTAATAATGGTTACGTATTAAAAATTAACAAAGAAGGGTAGATATTATAATATATTGATCTGCCTCGCTTGACAAGTCTTGTGGTTGGACATGTTCATTACACAACACTAGAAATAATCTGCATATGTTAATTGCAACAACAAGAAAGTGAGGTTAAGTAATATATTTGATTTGACATAATTCAGCGGCAAAATACAAAGATATAAGGCCCCAAACGGGGTACAAACTGTACCCCACTTCACAAATACAACCATAACTAGATAAAACTTGAACATAATAGGAAGGTTATAGTAAGGTAAAGCGGTTCACCTGGGCGATTTTAAATAAAAATTTCGTGGACACCTACATTTTTTGGACTAAAACATAACTGATGACATCAGAAATCAATTCCCATTTGAAAGAAAATCGTAAAAGATACACTTTTTTAGACAGATAAAAAAACGTTTTTTTGAGTAATAAGGTGTGTCACAAAATCACGATTTTCAAAATCAAAAACGCTCCCTGGCTTAAAAGTTGCTCCTTATTAAAAAACAGTGGCCACTCAAAAATGATCCAAATCGATAAATGTTTAGCTCAAAGCACTCAAACTTAAAAAAAATCGGTACCTGTTCTTTTACGATTTTCTTTCAAATGGAAATTGATTTCTTATGTCATCAGGTATGATTTAGTCCAAAAAATGTAGGGGTCCACAAAATTTTTATTTAAAATCGCCCAGGTGAACCGTGGTAATGACATAATAATAATTTTCTTAGAGGGATTAGAATTTAAGGAAAGAAATGACTAAAATATCTCAAATTTTGTGCTGTTGGGGTACAAATATACCCAGCTTGGGGCCACAAAGGTTAAGAGAGTTATTAATTAAAACAAAATTAACGAAAATTGTTTCATGGCCACTGCTTTATAGTGGTCTATCAGCTGATACTGTGCGATACCTTTGTGCACTTAATTTCGATCCGTATATGCCCTTTTTGAATAAAATATATAAAATTACTTACAAGTTAATAAAGACACAAATTTCACTGTGTACACGCGTTATTAGACGAAATTAGATTTCGAAAATCCGAGATAAAAACACAAGTTCGGTAACTGCTTTAACACTATTATTACTCATTAAAATCAGTTTTTATAGTTAACTTAGGGCCACTTGCACCAACTTTTGGTCTGGGATTATCTCAGCTAAACCGAGTTTAAGTTAAAAATGCTGCGTTCTGATTGGTCGGCCGTCAACTTAATCCAAGTTTAAAGTTAAACCATCATTGGTGCAAGTGGCCCTTAAACAAACACATTTTGCAATTAACATATGGAAGACACTCAAAACTACGTTCATCTTTTAACGTTACATTCATCTTTTAACGTTACATTCAAATCCCAGAATCCCAGCAGTTCACTCGAGTTCACCGTGAAGCATGTGTTTTATTGTCTAGGATACGCGACGTGATGCATATGTTGCGTTTCTGTTTATTTTAAACGTGACGAAGTGATAGTGTGTCAGCGGTCGTCAAAAGTTTTTAACATCTAAACCAAAAAAAGGTAATTTTTCACGTTTTTATTTTTGAGTATTTTTTTTTGCTTTTTTGTTTTAAAATGCATACCTACCTTAAAATTTATACCAGAAGACCGTAAACACCCTGTATTAAAGAATGATATTTACTATAATAGAAATTATTATTTAAGCACTACTAAAGTATTTTAACTAGTAGTTAGTATCATATTAAAAATGTTAACTAGAACATTTGAGTTCACATGTGGTCTATTCATCTGGCCATCTAAGCGGCAGCAGCGTTCAACGCGGCCTGCAGTAGCCATAAAAATCAGTGTCAGAAACTAGAATTCTGCCTTGGAAATGAAAACAAGCCGAGAATATATGTAATGCTACGCATTCCATCATATATTGTTAACAGTAAATTGAATATTGCGTTTCCCAAAGACAAAAATAAAAAAAAAATGTTTTTTTTATTTTTCAGTTTTTCTGTTATTACATTTTCTTTTTGCGAAAAACGAAAAATAAAAAAAAATCAAATTTTTTTTTATTTTTTTTTTGTAGAATTGATCCTTATAACAAAATTAAATTTTTCTGAAAAACTTATGTTAATCGAAACTTTCTTTCAGCTTTTTACGATTTTTTTAAAAGTTTAACCCCCCATAACTTTTTTGTTTTTGGGGGGATTTCTTTCAAAAATAATAGGATCAAACTCGTGTTCTGGCGCGCGAATGAAATCCTAACCTTACATACAAATTGTGCCGGTTTTGTGATTGCTGCAAAGTTCACTAAATTAGCTTATGGAGAAGATGGCTTTTTCTCCGATGTGGAGGGGGTAGAATTAGTTTAAATAAAGTCGTCAAAAATCCAACAGGCATTTCTTTTAACCAAATTGACTAAATTAAAACCTTTGAGCTTTAAAATATTCTTATTGTACTGTTTAAGAGTAAAAATTATGTTTTTAGATTTAATGTGGAATTTTATTGAGCATATAGGCTTAATATAAAATAAAATAGTTTTCTTAATGGGTTTTAATGAGTGCATGAAGGGTACTCCATAAAACTGCATTAAAAGTATTTGTTCCAAAATGGATTGTTTTAAAACCAACTTGCTATTGAATTCTTTAAAAAAGTAAATTAGTTTTAAAATAGAAAATGTCAAAACTATTATAAAACCAATAGGGCATTAAGAGCAAAAAAAAAAGCAAAAAGTTTTAAAAAAAATGTTTTTTTAATTTTTCAGTTTATCTTTTATTACATTTTCTTTTTGCGAAAAACGAAAAATAAAAAAAAATCAAATTTTTTTTTATTTTTTTTTTTTTTTTGTAGAATTGATCCTTATAACAAAATTAAATTTTTCTGAAAAACTTATTAACATCGGAACTTTCTTTCAGCTTTTTATGATTTTTTTAAAAGTTTAACCCCCCATAACTTTTTTGTTTTTGGGGGGATTTCTTTCAAAAATAATAGGATCAAACTCGTGTTCTGGCGCGCGAATGAAATCCTAACCTTACATACAAATTGTGCCGGTTTTGAGATTGCTGCAAAGTTCACTAAATTAGCTTATTGAGAAGATGGCTTTTTCTCCGATGTGGAGGGGGTAGAATTAGTTTAAATAAAGTCGTCAAAAATCCAACAGGCATTTCTTTTAACCAAATTGACTAAATTAAAACCTTTGAGCTTTAAAATATTCTTATTGTACTGTTTAAGACGTAAAAATTATGTTTTTAGATTTAATGTGGAATTTTATTGAGCATATAGGCTTAATATAAAATAAAATAGTTTTCTTAATGGGTTTTAATGAGTGCATGAAGGGTACTCCATAAAACTGCATTAAAAGTATTTGTTCCAAAATGGATTGTTTTAAAACCAACTTGCTATTGAATTCTTTAAAAAAGTAAATTAGTTTTAAAATAGAAAATGTCAAAACTATTATAAAACTAGTATAAGATCAATAGGGCATTAAGAGCAAAAAAAAAGCAAAAAGTTTTCAAAAACATGTTTTTTTAATTTCTTTTAACCAAATTGACTAAATTAAAATAGTTTTCTTAATGGGTTTTAATGTGCATCAAGGTTACTCCATAAAACTGCTTTAAAATTATTTGTTCCAAAATGGATTGTTTTAAAACCAACTTGCTATTGAATTCTTTAAAAATTTAAATTAGTTTTAAAATAAAAAATGTCAAAACTGTTATAAAACCAGTATAAGATCAATAGGGCATTAAGAGCAAATCGATTTTTTAATTTAATTTTAAGACTACATTAAATTTTTTGCATAAGAATAAGTGGTCTTTAAAAACTTTTAGTTTATCTTAAGGTAACTTTAAAACCATATCGTTTTATTGAACATATTAAAGCACTTTCAAACCCTAAATAAATCAGAAGTATCCCACAATTGTTACTTGGGTAATTCTTGTTAAAATACTGATGCGTATTTCAAAATCAGGCAAAAAGGGCCATAACAGTTAGTGGCTGTTGGTAGCTTCTAGTACCTAAAGATACAATTTTAATGACATACTAAAATGCTTAAGGATGAAAAGAACTATCCAAATTATTAAAATTACTATTGAGTTTGCTTTACGTAGTTAATAAGGAACTACTTTTAAGTAAAAATCTTATAGTAACCTGTACAAGATCATCCCTAAAATTGTTAATAATATCTCCTAAACTTGAACCGACAAAATAGTAACTTTTCTTGGAAGCAGACACAATATTGTTATAAATTAGATTTTAATAAAAGAAAAGTTTAATATCAAGTTAAATTAAAATAAAATACTTTCAAATCATGAACCTGCACCGTCATATCGAATATAAAGAGCTGCAGCTTGTGAAAATAAAAAGTAAAAACAGACCTCAATAAACAAAAACCATTCTCTACAATAGTTTCGATAATTTCGAACTACCGTAGTTCAATTCCACAAAGGGGCATGATTTTCAATCTTTATTGTTTAAATGGCCCCCCGTCCGAGTAATTATCGGCCGCGGCGCGTTTTGTAAAGGCGACGGCCCCCGTGCAAAGTGGCCTTTTACCACCTGGGGCTCTCGGCAACTACTCCAGAGGCTACAATTATTGCAGACAATGGACAAGTGTGGAGTCATCGACTGCCGGCGATTCTGGATTCAATTCAGTCTGGATTGTACCAAGTGTGAATTGCATTGTGCCGGGTCTATGTTGCCGCTACCAGAAGAGGCATTATCAAATTATTTGATAATAGTTAAAATGGATTCAACTAATGGAAGCTCTGTAATTGTTGTCTTGTCGATTCTCTCTCTATTTCAATTTACAATGCAATTGTTTTCATGTTATAATTATCAACTCAATCCAGGAATTTTATTTGCAAATAAAATTTAATATAATCCAGAAAATATACATTCAATGTGTTTAGTTCAGTTATTAGCCATTCTTGCAATTGAAACACTAAATATAATATAATATTAACAGTGCGCTTAGAAAGTATTAATGAAATAAAAGAAAGTACAGTTTGATAATACTAAATCAAAATAATTATGATTTATTATAAGAGACTTTTTAAATATTTTTTAGATTATCCTTCACATGTTAAATAAAAGGTAGTTTTTCAACAAAATTTAGTACCGGATTATAATTTTAATTAACTGAACTATTATTCATAAAATAACAATAAAAAAAACAATTACCTATCATTTATCTGTTTCTCTTTTGACTACTTATTAAATGTAATATTTTTAAATAATCATAAATTTATTGAAATGTAAATTATTATAGCCTTGGTTAAACAATATCTCAATATCCTATTATTTTAATTATTTTAATTGTATATTGTACAAAAGCTCTACAGATGCCTGTCAAATAAAATTTACATTCACTATTATCGATACAAAGTACCTGATGAAAGGATAATGATTGGTTGTTTTTTCCTAATAGGATTTATTATTTAACAAGGTTGAATTAAGGTTACTTTGATTTTTAATCAATTAAAAGAACTTATTGGTAGCTATTGCCACCCTATAAAAAAATTTTCGATCAAAACTGGTTCTAACATATATCAAAACTCATCTTATGTAACTTTCAAGTTAAAAATGAGTAAGTCATATAAAACTTCATTAGGAGTATACATATTTAAAAAACAATGCATTGTTATGAGAAAATACGCTTAAAGTGTTATGTTTGTAAAAATCATTCTGTATCTTAATATAATAAAACTAATTAGGTATATTGCAAATAGTGACAAGCCCTTAAATATTGACTTTTAATGGAATACAATATAGTCAAACAAACAACGATTAGTATTTGAAAGAGTGTTAACGCAATAATGAAATGTTCAATCAAACCTTGAGAAATATACCTATGAGTGCGTATAACTCATATCCCTTTATCAGACGCGTCATTTTTTTAGGTGCGTATTATTAGACAAAATCGGGTTTCGAAAATCCGAGATAAAAACACAAGTTCGGTAGCTACCTTAACACTATTATTACACATTAAAATTAGTTTTTATAGTTTCCTTAAGCAAATTTTTTCATTAACATATGGCAACACTCAAAACTATGTTCATCTTTTCACGTTTAACATTCAAATTCCATAGCAGATTTTGCATTAACATATGACAGACACTCAAAGCTATGTTCGTCTTTTCACGTCTAACATTCAAATTCCAGAATTCCTAGCAGTTGTCTCGAGTTCACCGTGAAACATGTGTTTTATTGTCTACGGTATGCGACGTGATGTAACACGTAAAACAGCACTATGTATTAAATGTTGCGTTTCTGTTTATTTTTAACTTAACGAAGTGATGGTGAGTCAGCGGTCCTCAAAAAGCTTTTAATATCTAAACCAAAAAATTATTCACGTTTTTATTTTTTGAGTAAAAATGTATTTTTTTTGGCTTTTTGTTTTAAAATGCAGTAGTATATCTACCCTTAAAATGTATACCAGAAGATCGTAAACACCCTGTACAACATGTTTGTTTAAGCTCGTACTATTCTACTTAATTAAGCATCCCCTAAGTCCGGGGCTTGTGTGGGTTAGTTGCAGAGGGAACCACCGGCTTTAACTGACTTTTTTAGGCAGTGTCTGTATCATTATTA
Organism: Brachypterus glaber; assembly: GCA_958510825.1. Lineage (NCBI taxonomy): Eukaryota > Metazoa > Arthropoda > Insecta > Coleoptera > Kateretidae > Brachypterus > Brachypterus glaber. The sequence continues at coordinate 9,901,732 of OY294052.1, forward strand.
ATTAAAGGCAATCGGCGCGAGTGAGAATCGAACTCACACTAGCCGGCGTGTCAAGTATTTCAACTATTAGTACTTTACTTGGCGCTGTAAGATAAGCCAATTTTTTTTTAATTGACTGGAATACCATATTAGTTCGCGCGCTTAATAAAGGGTTAATACTCGATCCCATTAGACACGCTGTCTATCCTTCAATGATTTATGGTAGAGTTAATAGTATATTTTCTTTGGTAATATAACATTGTCAGTTTTATATAATGTAAAAATCAACATTTGAAGAACGCGTTAACGTTAACGTGGATAAATTATTTTTAATTCTGAAAATCGTTACTCCTCATTTTCTAAAAAATAAGGAAATAGCAGTTTTAAGACATCAAACCTTTGCTATTAAAGGCTATATAATTTACTACTAAAGATTTATTTTTTTATTAGAAATAGTCTTAAAAAGTGACGGAAGATTGCAGAGATTTAGTAAACAAGAAATACTTGTAGCCTATTAGGTTTTTGTTTTACTTTGATGTACATACAACCATATTTATTTATTTATTTATTTTATTTATTTATTTGTTTATACTCATACATGGACCTTTATTTAAAGGTATTTTAACATTAAGAGTGTTACAATTATACTATAATATAATAATAATATAAAAATTTCTTGATAGACGGCAATTATATGACATTAAATGTCAAAGTTCAAATTCCATTCCTACAATTTCAAAAAAATCTTCTAAATTTAGATAGGTACTTTGATATCTCCATTTTCAAATATGAACTAATATTTCCTTTCTCCATTACAATGCAAATTTTATTTATTTTCCAATCCCAAACCACAAAAAATATTAATTAATTAGGACTAAAAATTTTGACAACAAAAAAGTGACAATATATCGTAATATAAAATGCATAATAGTAAGTATATAGTAGGGTGCCCAGTACATACGGAATTGTTTGGGTCCCACCCCTTAAAATAATTCCTTTAGGTGAAAAAATAACCCTGATTTTTTTTTAGATTTTTTAAAAAATATCTAGAGGTCGCGCCAGGCGCTTTTTTAATAGAAAATCATGTGAAGGGTTTTTTTTTAAGAATATAAAAACATTGATAATGGATATTTATGAAACAAAAAAGTGTTTCTGGATAATAAAGGAATATTCTTAATTGTTATGCCCCTCTACAAAAATAAAACGGCTTTTGTTTTTGGGTAAAAATGCTAAAAATTGACACGTGGTTAATAAATGCCAGGAAAATATGACCTTAGTTTTTTTCAAAGAGTTCTTTTTTTTCAAGGGTATTCTTCAATATGTGCGAATTCAGGGATTATATTTCCTTTTTTAAAAAAAGTACAGGGTGTCCAAAAAATAATTAAATATATCAATGAAAGCTAAAAATGCATTAAATTGCAATAAAAATTTATAATAGAGACATTTAAGGTGAAAAAAGGGGCAAACCTCGGAATGAAATATAACTAGCTATAAACTTGTATAAATCTTTGTTTTGACATTCTGTAAGTTAGCTCAAGTCTCATATAATCTCTTGTCCGCGTTACAAGATATTTAAGGTCAAAGGTCGCAAAACCCGTTTTTTTGTAATTATCTTGTTTTTTTTTGCTTCAAATGACATTTTGAGTTATTAGTAAAGTTGTAGAGCATAAAATTTTCTACAAATTGGTATAAGACAATATTTTATACAATTAACCGTTCTCGAGATAGAGCGCTTATCCGTATCTTTGATAACGCTAGGTGAACTGTGGAATTCAATACATAGTACAGTTTATTTTTAACAGTCTTTTCTTTCCTGTATATGAAATGTTTATATACAGCGAGGTCTTTGCCCCTATCACTTTTCATTATTTTGATCGAAATGACGATTCGTACTAAACTGATTATTAATCAGCTATTTGTAAAAATCAGTCGATATATATTAAAAAAAAAAACAAACATAAAAAACCCAAACACAAATATATGGGTACATTTAGGAAACGTTCCACTTTATCAATAAAAATCCAAACTAAAACTAACCAAAACCAAACTGCCATCAATCCCACGGAAATACCCTTACATAAAATAAACATAATGTATAACGATTTTCGCTGTAAAATTTATACGCGATAAAGACCGTTTGCGGTAATGAACTGCGCTGTAATAGTCTTCGTGGTAAAGGATATGCGCGGTAATGGCTTGTCGCGGTAATGGACTGCGCGGTAATGGTCTTCGCGGTTGTTTTTTCGCTGTAAAGTCCGGCGCCCGAATAATAGACATAAATAATATTTGTAAAGAAATCAAACAATTTACTATAATTATGGTCAAAACAGAAATTAAGATCTTTGTCAATTCACCACCCTACAAAATCTGTGTTGTTTAGACACCAAACATAATATAGGGGCGATAATTCGATAAGCTCCGAATGAATAGCGTTTTCAGAAGAAATAAGTTTTGATATTGAAAATTAATGCCAATTATTTTCGACAGGGATCGATACAGAATTAAAAAGAATTTCATGAGTTTTAAAATTTATCTTTCTTTAAAGTTTTCTATAACTTTTAAGTAGTTATGAGTTTATTACCTCAACATGCAATATTAGGAAATATATATACGGCTTCGTAAATAAACCATCAAAAAATTAAAGCTACAAATTGTGTTTAAAATTTCAAAGAATAATTACCGTTTCGAAAGATTTTGTCAATTCTGTAAAACCAATAAAGACATTAAGGACATTAATGGAACACCTCAAGTTATATTGACCTTGGACAAAATAGTGAGGTTAATTTCTATTTTTGACATGAAAAAGAGCAATATTTGGATTTAAACATGTAATGATATTATAAAAGGCTATGATAAACGGTGAAAACTGACATATAAAAAGAGGTAAATAAAATTTGTAGAATCTACGACTTTAGATATCTAAATAAAGTTAGACAAACCCTCGGGCAAACCTAGATACATAAATGTGATAGAAAAACATTAAACTGGTGTGATATAAGGCGTTCAGTATTTAGTTAATAGATATAATCGTCCACAAGAACTTTTTTACAAACCAAAACTAGCTTTTACCAATATGAAATGGAAAGTCCTAAGATTGACCGTTATGACGTGGTAGAAGTCCGAAATTATATAGGTAATATATTTTTTCGTAGTTTTACCACATCTAATTTGTAAATCCTAGGTTTGACACGTCAATCCTAGGATTAACCAAACTTCGGGCTTTTACTGTAACAATCTATTTTACAACAACATTGTTGTATTATAGTGCCGGTATTTTATGATGGATGATTAATAAAGATGGCGGAAATCAGCTGATTTTACCAAAATTTTGAAAATAGGCATTTTGGGCTGAAATTTCCATGTGCATAAGTATACCTAAGATAAGCATATACATGTACATATGATATGTAGTTTTTATGTGCAATTAAATGTAATATGTGAATTTAAAATAAAATGCGTACAATTTGTTGTTGTAAATCGAACAACTGCACTTGTTTGTAAATACCGAACGCGTTTACTTATTTTTTGTTGTATTATATGCAATATATAGTGTTTGGCGCATATACAACTATTTATTGTTGTATTCTATATCCTAATTACGCTATTGATTACGATATATCGTAATATATACGATATATCGACAGTGTTCTATCAGTGTAGGAAAAATATTAGTTGTACGCATCTTTTCTTTGAGTATTCAACCGATTATAGCTCTCAAAACTTACTTCTAGTGGAGGGCATTCAATTAAACTCAATGAGTGGTACCTAAATATTGTTTCGTTTATAATAAGGGGCGTAACAACGTCAGTTAAAATTTTTTCGTAATGACCTGTATTTTGAGAAAAGTAATGCCCGAAACAAAAATAGAGTATTGTGCTCAAACACATTCAGGTGTCTGTTTTAATATCTTGACACTTGATTATACAAATAACATAGAATTAAGTTGTTGAAATATCATGATTAAGTTTTGTTCGACTCATTCAGTAAATATGGTAGCTCGAATAGATTAAGTCAAATTTATTTTTTGAATTCAGCCTTACACAGAAATAAATGACATACATAAAGCATATTAAGCTATTTGCAAATCGCCAGGTCCTGGATCGGGTTCCTTTGGATGCTAGAAGCCCCAAAAAGGTGGTAAAATTGGGTTCCCGAAAAATGTATTTTTAACTTACCGAGTCACAACACATTACATTTATTACATTTAGTTTAGTCTATTTTCACAGTTTTACACAATTATTTAGTAGGCCAAGGGGCAAAAAAGGCTTTAAAAAGTTTATTTGACATATGTCAACACTAAAAAGTCAAAAGAATTTTCATTTAATCAAAATTTCATTTCATAAATTTTCATTTCTTTAAAAAATTAGGTATTAAATATGTTAAAGGCACTTTTTAAAGACCGTTTTTAACCCTTGGCCCCAGAATTATTGTGTATAACTATGAAAAAAGCTTAATCTGAATGTAATAAATGTAATGTATAAGACTCGGCAAGTTAAAAATAGATTTTTGGTAGCTCATTGCCAGAGCTTTTGAAGCTTTTAGCACCCAAAGAAACCGGATTCGGAGCCTAGCAATTTAAAAATAGCCTAATTTGAATGTACTTTAAGACATATACCTATAAAATACAGCCGGGAGAAAATACTGAAATAAAAATGGTCACTTCTGAATAATTTTTGTGTAAGTTTATTTTTAACCCTTTATTGCACCTTGCTCCCATTTAGGAACACTGGGCATTAGTACCCCTGAATTTTTTAATACTCAAAATACAGACATTATGGCCACCTAGCTTTCACTTGAGAACGCTGGTCTTCAAGTTGGAGTATCTATTGATAGATGGCAGTATTTTTTAGTTTTGTATTCGTTCTTGTTCTTTATGTGCACAATATTTCCGGATGGGTTTAAAAGAAAATGTATCATCATTTTTTAAATAAAAGAAAAAAAAATAATATTTATTATGAATTAATTATGCCAGTCAAAAAAGACGTTTTTTTTGTTGCAATTAAAATTATGTGCAATATAGGTTTGGACTTTTATATAAAATATAAAATTAAAAAGTAAATGCAAGAAAGTCTCACCTTCTGGCATCCGAATTTTTTTTAGTATTTTTTAATAATTATCTTTTTAGGGTGCCTTTAGATTTATCCCACTATTTGATGTATAAAACTTATATTCTAAATTTTTTATAGTGTCGGTATCATGTTTTATTTTTAAAATAATTATTTTACTACTTCTAAGATTTAATGGAGTTTAAAAAACGATAAGTGGCGTTTTACTATTCTCAAGTACATAATCATTTAATTCAAGAACCTCTTCAATTAAATTAAGAAAAGGCATTATTATTTTTAAGTTAAATCCACAAAAGCACTTTTTTTTTAAAGAAAAATTAATTATCCTTGTGTTTTTTTAATTAGGTACAAGGACGTAGTTCTTAAGTACGCATTTTTTTTAAATTCCTTTTTCTTCAACCAAAATAATTGCTCTTAATCGTACGTACGAGTTTACAATTCAAAGAACTTTTATACAAATATTACACAGGTATTCTTTCCCAGATAGCACACAGTCCACAGGACTTGCTTTTTTGCTTACTTTAACTGGTTTTTGCAACTGTGAAAAACTTAATAGAATCCTTTTACAAGCTTTTATTTAACTCGCAATGTTTGTTGTTTGTTTGTTTAGGGCAAATCTGCCAAAGGCTTTTTTAACCACTTAGAATATACTTAACTCGGCTGACAATACAATTTTATATAAAACCTTCCCCCCAACCCCATACCCCATACAAGATAATTTAAAACTAAAATTAGGTTACATACTCATTTAGTGATAATTAAATTTTACAATAAATTTTACATTCCCCCTCGTCTCCCCATCACCCCCATACGCGTATAAGGCTAAGTTAACCCCCTCTCTGTTTCACCCACTTAGAATATACTTAGAAAGCTAAAATTTGGTACACATGCTTAACATGGTTGACAAAACAATTTTATATAAAAATTTCCCCTCAATCCCGCTACCCCTAAAATTATGGGCGTAAAATCGAGGGGTAAACCGCTGAAAAAATTTTGTACACCTAAATTCCTTTTAGGAGGAAATCTTCAGATTTCCTCCAGATTACCTCCCAAAAAGGAGGAAATTTTTAAAGATTTCCTTCAGATTACCTCGTAACCTTCAAAGATTTCCTCCATATTACCTCCAATTTGTACACCTGAATTCCCTCGCATAAAATGGACACTGAATAGACCCCACTAGTAGTCGTACAAAGAATGTAAATATATGGACGTACATAGAACATACATTATTAGTCCGTGGACCAATGTACTTAAAAGGGATCTAAAATGGACGTCCATTGGACGACTAATGCTATATGGGTTAGTCATGAAATATTTACTTTGATATATCTTATAAAAAAAAGCCATATGATAGATTTTGGGTTATCTATGTTAATTATTAATAATTATTAATAATTAACAATTATAATTATTGATTATAATAGTTAATTATAAAACTAGCGTAAAATAACTGCAAATTTTTAGGATCTGTATTATAAAATCATTATTATCCAGTTAAAAAAATATACGCTTTTGATTGACTGTATAAAGAGCAAATATTCAGGTCAGCTAAATTATATTTCTAACATAATTTGTCGTAATTTGTAATACCACATTAATTAATAAGCTAATATCCAACCAGACGTTTCTTAATAGAACTATAATTATTTACAATTAATCTTTAAAAGTAATACTAACCTTTGGTGAAACTACTACATTGTTGAACATCTATCATATTTGTAAGTAATTATATGTCGACCAGAAGTTGTTGCAGTCTGTTGTTATGGGCCTTACAAATTCTTTAAACAAGGTGGATATTAACTTAAGGCTTATGAAAATGTATAGTTAAAAGTTAAATGTTTTAAATTTTTGACTATTTGTGACTTTAAAATCCAGTACCTATGTAATTTCCATCAATATAACCTGAAATTAGTTCCTAGCTAAAGTCTCGCCTGAATATTTTTTTCCTTAAGCAAAATTTTTTTTATGTACAGTAAAAAAATTATGTATAATTCAACATTCACGAATGGTATTTTAAAAGACTATTTCACACAAAAAATAAGGATGTATATAATTTTACCATGTTTAATGTTGTTTCATATTTAAATAAAAATTTAATAACTAAACAACAATATTACTTTACAAGTATAATTAAAATTTTAGATCTCAAATTTGGCGCGCTTTTAAAAACCACGATGTTCACTTGTTCGCGAATGTTGCCAAGTCTAAACTTTGCTTGAGGGATATTTTATGCTTGAGATTATTCCAATAAAATAGTTGTGATCATTTATTTTAGCATTTAAATAAAAATCATTGCTGTTTTTGTTTAAAAAGTTTAGTTTTCAACTGAAAAGAAATAAAATGACGGTTGTTTCCACCCGTAAAAAAACAATTTGCGATCGGTTTATAATAAAGTTTGGCAACGCTGTACTGGTACCAGCGCAGTCATTTGATGTTTTAATTTCCGTCATTTAAAAGAAGTAAATTATTTACTTCTTTACTGTAAATATATTTTTAATAATTAAGTGTTTAAATTAGTTTTGAGTGGCCTGTTTTTAATGCCAAGATTCAATTAAATAAATTAAAATTTTTGAATATCAGTGATTTAAAGCTTTTAAGATGGAAAGTGCATAAAATATAATATATTATCTGAAATTAATTAGGGTTTATACCTAGGATGTTTTGGTAATAAAATAAGCATATATATTGCTTATCAATAAAAATAAATCAAATTAAAAACACATTTTCCATAGTAACCAAATGATACTTTCACATGTACAAAAATTATCAGATTCATTTTGATCTGATTGGTCAAGAAACTAAAAATGCAAGGTTTTGATTGGCCTTTATATTGTTTGTGAAATAGTCTGTAAAATTTAGCATGCCAATAGTTGCCTTAGGGCCACTTGCATCAATGATGGTTTAACTTTAACCTTGGATTAAATTGACGGCCGACCAATCACAACGCAGCATTTTTAACTTAAACTCGGTTTAGCTGAGATAATCCCAGACCGAAAGTTGGTGCAAGTGGCCCTTAATGGGACGTTTTCTGTCAAGAACAACAGTGGAGATATTAATTAAAATCTAGGAAAATGGCAAAACCTGCAAACGCGTTTCTAGCCTTTGCCGGATAGGTATGCCAAGTTTCTTTTCCAGTTATGAATTTGCCAAAACAAATTTTTAAGTTTATTTATTGACATATTACAGGGCAAAAAATAGACTTGTTTGTCATACCTCGCATATTTTTGAAATTGTTTTGGTTCTTCAGTTGATTAATCATATTTTTTCTTTATTCTGTTATTACCAAATGGAGTTTTAAATAAATAGAGCCCATTTTCTTCCGACTTTTTAGTAACTTTTTTAGAGTAACATTTAATAAATATTTTCTCTGAAAGTCTGCGCACATGTAATTTCTGACACCTAATGCCAAAACATAGTTACCAACTGGCAAATAACAATTTTTACCATATTTTATTGTCTCTATTCCTTGACAGAAAATGTCAGATTAAGGCTCTCTACCAATAGTCAGCAAATTACATGCAAATTAATACGTAAATTTACATGGAAAATCATAGGTAATGTGTTGCCATGCAGAGATAGATAAAAGTTGAGCGATTTTACAAGCAATTTTTCGATGTTATATGAATATATCATCTAAATTACATGTAATATTTATATAAAATTGTAAAATTACGATTTTATATGAATATTACATATAAATTACATGTAATATTCATATAAAATTGTAAAATTACATGTAAAATCTCGTAAATTTTACTTGTACCTGCATGGCAACACATTACCTATGATTCTATTTATTGTTTACAGTGTATTTTTGGAAGTAGAACTGCTCCTAATGCATAATCACTTGCGTCAGTTCTAAGGATTAATGGACATGAATCGTCTGCAGATATCTGCCTTCCGAAGTTTTTTTTTAACGGCATTCTTAGATTTGACTAATTAATTTTGTTTTTTTATTCTTTCATATCTATTAAGCGCTTAATTTGTGCCAAATGGAGAAAAAACTAGACCCCGCTTGTAACGTGTAAGGTAGATGTTTCAAAGTTAGTGATGATTTCCCAATATCCTTCTTACCAATATTATGACCAAGAAAATTTTTCAAGGACTAAATTTTATTTTACTCAATTTCAATTTAGAGTTGCATTTTTATGCATTTTTATGTGAAAGATATATAACCTATATGTTTTACTTTGGTTTATATAAAAATTCTAAAGAATAAGTTAAAATTTCATCGGTAAATCAAAGATATTGTATTGTGCGAATTTTTAAACCATTTATTGACTTACCTTTAATAGTGTCGATGACTGCATTGTACTATTTTATTACTTTTTTTAATTATATATAGTTTAAATAGATATTGTTTCTGAACAATAAATTATTTCATTTTGATATTTATTAGTCCATTAATAAGCTCTATTAAAAATATAATAGCTTTAGAAATGCTATTAACATTTTTCATTTTATTTGTTTGATTTTTTGAATGTTTATATGGGATATAATAAAAAAGTCAATTTTATTTAAACAATCACATTCTAGTTTATTGTTTGATTTTTTTTACATAACATACCGTTATAGTAATTCTAATATTTTTATTGATATTTTTAAATATAACAGGTAATAGATAATAAGTGAATACTTTTTTTTTAAGTACGTAAGGTATCTACCAGAAAAAATAGGAACAAAATAAAAATATAAATAATATTCAATATTCAAAAATAAACTTTGTACATAACAACCAAAAAAGATATAAAAAAAATTAGTTGTATACTATTTAAAACTAAATACACATAGATTTATACATTCTAACATTAAATTCTATATACATTTTTACAGATTTTTTAAAAATTCGTTTACAAGACAGTCATTAAACTTTACTTTTTCAAAAACAACTTGGGCATTTTGACACTAAGCGAGTTTCTAGAAAGTGGTTAAAGGATATTTTTATTTAATAGTAAGATTTTTAAGCTATCACTGACAGGCTGTCAGGATTACAAATTACAATTATATTACAAACCAGTTTCTAAAAACCAGTCTTTTATGAAAAGTTTTATTGCAATATGGCATATCTTTAAAAACTCTATTCGGTTTTTTAATTCATTGAGTGATGAGGTAAAAGTTAAAGCTGTAGATACTGTAGAAAAGAACTTGATTAATCAAAAAGTAAACAAACGCAACACCATAACGTTATCCTCTCTCTCTACAAGAGAAAAAAAGGGTATCTTTACAGGTGTATAACGGGTTGGCTTGGTTAATTTTTGGTTCACTTGGAATACCTGTATACTTTTGTGCAAAACCAAGCCGTGAAGGACGCCTTGGCACAACCAAGCAGCAGTATCTCCAACTTAAGTTATTCTAATAACCTGCAGTTTAGATTAGTCAGCGGTTCAACTAAATAAATAATATAGGAATTTAATAATAGCGTGTAATAAAAGAATCACAGAAGAATAAAATGTTAAATCATATTATTAAATAAAAATCTAACAATTGTATATCATTTACAGTTTCATAAATTAACTGTATGTCAGAAAAAAATACAAGAAAATTAGTTTGTTGGTGTTTTTTATCACTTTTAGGTAAGAAAAATTTCAGTTAAAGAAAAACAGATAATAACTCTTTTTTAATCTCTTTACGTCCATGTCCCCCATGTATTGCAGGGTATCATATGTTTATAACCATATTATTTTTCACAAATAGATATGAATCAAAACAGCTGGGATTGTTTTTCAGAATTATGCTTAAAAATTTAAATTGGAAAGTTGGAAAATGAAAAGTTTATGGTTGAGATAAGTTTTACAGTACTGTAAACCTTGAAATTTTGGACGCAAAGGTGTTTTAGTGTTTTATATTTTTTATTTTGGAATCTAAACTAAAGACGACTGCTAATTTATCTATATCATCTCTACGGGGTGTCTCATCTAAGGCAAATCAGTGATTTAATATGCATAACCTAATTATAACATAAATTTATTATTTATTATTTTCCGAAACAGTAGTAATTATATACCAAGGTAGAGAAGACATTTTTTATAGCCGGGCGTATTAAATCCCGAGCTGCGTAGAGGGATTTAAAAGAGCGAGGCTATAATAATCTTCTCTACCGACATTTGCTAAAATAAATACTTTGAACTGACGTTTAAAAATATAGTTTTTTTTATTTTTTTTTTCATAATATTTAGCTAATTATTGATTGTATTAATTGGTAATAATTATAATTAATTATTTTTATTTATTATAAAAAGTTTTTTCAAGCTATTTTCTTGGGTTTAATTACTAAAAATTGCAGAAAGAACTGAAATATCTAAAGTGACAGAAATCAATTGTTTATAAAATTTACTCCTACTGGGAGAGAAAAAATTATTGCTATAGGTAAAGAAAATTGATTTCACAGTCTGAAAACATGGTAAATAATGGTATGTTCTAAAGCTAGTAGTGAAAAAACTATATTATTATATATTTTATTGTTTGTCCCTTTTTAAATTATAATTTAGTAATTTTTGAGCATTATTTTATCATGATGTCGTGTTTCTCTGGGACAAAAACCTAGTAGGCGTTTTTCATTCTAGTTGGAATCTATTATAATATGTTAAAAGATTATTTATTTATGTAAAATAATTGATTTATGCTTGTTTTATGTATAGCTTCTCTGGTATAAGTTTATTAAAACAGACTTATCTAGGATGAGACACCTTTTACATGTTTAAATTAAGATGGAATTTCTTGTACATGTTAAAAAATACTAAGATACTAATAGCACAGGTCTACAAAATAAAACACAAGGTGACTGGGTCCTATCAGCGGATTCTGAATCTACCCAGTGGCTAGTTACTAGTCTGATAACTAACAATGTTCTACTAAACACCGTTTTTGAGATAACACTAGGCAACAAATCGCAACTTCTTTTTTTGCCCCGATCGGAAAGTAAATTTTTCTTACTAATTCGAGGGCGTAGAAGCCGAATCTGACCTTGGAAAAACTCCAGCACCTAAAATTTATGAGATATACGTCCAGGAAATAATAACTTTTTTTTTAAATCTTTAAAAAGAGTAGGATTTTGAAAATTATAGGGTATATTAAAAAACATACGAGGAATTCAAAAATCTATATGCCAAGGACCTACTGTCACAGTAAGTACGCGAAAATAAAATAAAAAGCTTAAAATGAAAGTGCAGAGTTTAATTAATTGCTCATTTGTGGCAAAACTATTTAATTTGTATAAAAAATTTATAGGACCTAATTTGTAGATTATAAAATTCTCTACAAAAATATTCATACAAATATTTTTTATTTTGGTTAGTTTGTTCGTAAAAAGTAAATAAATGAAAAAGAAAAAGCCCACAGGGTAAACTTTTTTCCGAGCCCAAAAAATATATTTTTCTTATCAATTTAAAGGCGCAGAATCTGAATTTGACCTTAAAAAATATCCAGCACGTCTTATTTTTTAAATTTTAGTACAGGCAATTATGCCAATTTAAAAATCATTTATAAAACAAAATATTGTGTATTTTTCGTCGTTTTTTTTTTAATGGTTCTACATCATAAAAATATCTTTATTACATAAGAACCATATTACATTTTTTTAGTTCATATTTGACCCCCTAGTGATGATTTTTGACGATCTTCCCTTATGCACCCTTCTCCTTACCCTCCACCCCTACTTAATTTTGTCACATGATTTTTTTACATAATATCCCTGTTTATTCTACCTATGAATTTAGAGTTTCCATATTCCAAGTTGGGTATATTTTAACTAATATTGAATCGCCGAATCTAAATTTGTTCCCGGAATATTTTTATCTCCCATAATTTTAGAACAAAAGAGGGCTAAAATAATGACTGTTTACCACTTTTATCTCATTTTTCACAAAAACTTAGGCAGTAGAAATATTCTGAGGACAGATTCGGTCTCAGGGACCTAAAATTATTTAAAAAACATATGACTCCAATCACTGCAAGATATCGTGTTGCCTAGTGTAATTGATCCCAAGACACGTTACAATTTTGACAAATTACACTATATTTAAAAATTGGTGTCCTATAATTTTTGAGGTTGCTGAAACCAAATCCGATGTTAAAAATTTAAAATTCAGTATAGCGGATCTAATATGGCGTCGACATTTAAAAAAAAACAATTTTTGACGAAAAAGTATTGATTAAGTGTTTTTTAGGGCTCTGAACCCAAATCCGAATTCAAAATCATATTGACTGATCGAATTTGGCGTCAAAACAGACAAGACGAGACATATCGTCTTTTAAATTTAACATTGTCTTCGGTCTCAGCAACCTCAAAAACCCTAGGATACCCATTTTAACAAGCTTGGGATCAATTATCTTGAAAATGGTGTATAGTTAAAAACTTTTAGTTATCAGGCTAGTAACCAGGCAGTAGGTACAGTCAAAATCTCTTGACAGAACCCAGACACCTTTCCAGCTGCTGACCCGTGTATGTATTTAAAAATGGTGCTGTATAAGCACCCCAGAGAAATGAAAATTTCCTAAATTATATCTGTCATCTTACCTCTTATCTTCCATATTTAACATTTGTATTACATTTGTAGTGAGTACACTAAGAAAAGATAAAAAATTTACAAAACTTAAAGCATTTTTCACTATTTGCACTTATAAACCATTCGATAATAATGAAAATCACATTTATGCGATTACGATCAACTAAACAGCACCTTCACAAACGATCTGGTCAAAATATGACTGTCAGAGGTCTTCTGAATTCACCACCAGGAGTTTGTGTCGGATACTGGCTGGCGTATTGAGCCATTGGTAGTAATCCTGGTACAGAATTACCCTGTGGCATGGCTGAGGTGGGGTAGTAACCTGGAGGAAGCGCTCCAGGTGACGCTCCGGCTGAAGAAGTGGTTGTAGAACTACTTGAGGATGTGCCGTCATGTCTTTCTTGGTTTTGCTTTACTTCAGGCGATTCTGTTGATCTGGGTGAACCTAAGTTGCCACCCATTTGCTGAGAACCTGTTGTATCATGTTGATACATTTTTCCGATATCAATCGGGTATGATCGGGCAGATTCGGTGTTGTATTTACCATCCATGTACATTTTGGATTGCTCGAAGTAGGCTTTTGTAAGAGCCGAGGTGGAATCCAGATAGCCGCGCTCCAGATAGCTTTTCGATGATGTATCCATATATTTCGGATCCGAATACATGGACATGGCAAGAGATGATGGTGGCATGTAAGCGGAACGGTATTTGTCAGCTTCCATAGAGTATTTCATGGCATCCATTGAACTAACAACCTGGAAAAGAACAAAATATTAAAAACAAATGTCGAAACAAGAGATTTTAATTTTATGTTTATTTTAAGTCAATTTAGTGGAATCTATTAAACATAATAACATATGTGGTATATTCATACATGGGCAATCCGAGTAATTGAAGTGGTCCACCCAAAGGGACATGCATATTCGACAAAGAACTTTTACCTCAAGAAGTTATTTCAGACCAATGTTTATGAAGGTGTCATCTTTTTGTTTCTTTGTTTACATAAACGTACGCGATACTGCTTTTGGTGTAAACATAAGTATCGCTAGTTTTGACCTTCTGGTGACCAGATCGATGTTGCGTAGTTTTCACTTTATCATTATGATAAATCTTTATACCTACATTAAAATTAAAAAAAAAAAAACTACTATACTACGACACTATAATTATGTTTTATAATGTAATATAATTAAATTTATTAAAATTAAACTACTAGTTCATATAAAACTCAAATAAAACTAATATTTCTTAAAATTTACAATAAAATATCTAAAGCAGGTGTTGCAACCGGCGACACTGTATTGCTTGACAAAGTTTACGACATTAGACTGTGAGTTTTTACATTCTTTCTCTCTCTTTACGCGTACTAAGTGTAAACAATAGTCACTCCCCACCAGCCCCTTACCGTAGTTGGTTCACGCTTCAAACAAAGCATACGGTAGATTTCATGATGTTCATTCTTGAGGTAAAAGTTCTTTGATATTCGATCAAAATATATATTTTGAAAACTGCTAAGTTTTATTTAGATATAGGATACAAGAGACTGTAATGAAACCGAAGTATGCTTTTTATGAAGATTTCTTCTCAGCTAGAAAAAGAGCTATTTTACAATCTTTTAAATACATAGTAATGAACTGGTGTCAAAATGCGATACAAAAAGTACATTCATTTCATGTCAATTTATTTTCATTGGTTAAAATATGGGCATATTAATAAAATTGATGTTGTGTATAAATAAAAATCGAATTTAGGTTTATTTGTCAAAAAAGATCGAAACACGGCGTAGATAATGCAAAAATG
The DNA here is from genome assembly GCA_958510825.1 of Brachypterus glaber. NCBI lineage: Eukaryota > Metazoa > Arthropoda > Insecta > Coleoptera > Kateretidae > Brachypterus > Brachypterus glaber. Next base: position 9,917,084 of record OY294052.1, read on the forward strand.
ATTTACGTCGTGGCAAAAATGCAAAGTTCTGCCGCAGTTGGGGACGGGCTGAAAATTCCTCGACAAAGAAATAATGCACAATGGGATATTTACGTCTAAAAACCAGACAAACTTAATGTATTCAAAATTACTCTAGACTTTAACTAATGAGCACTTGTCATAAACTTGTTTCTCACAAATGAGGAATTGTTTGGGTTATGAAAACTTTCTTTGTAAACTTCGCGCAGTTTTTACCTGAGTTGATGCGCATTTGTTTCTTGTTGTATGTTTGGTAGAATAAATTTAATTGCCTATGTTAGGTTGCTTTCAAATCAATCAAAACATTATGTTCACAAAAATCCAAATAATTTTTGAAAACAAAGAAGAAATAGCAAGAAAAGTCCTTAAAAAGGAAACTATACTCCCTTCAGTTATGCAAGATAGTAAGGGACGCGGCCCGTTTTACACCACAGAGCGCATAAATAGCATAATTATGCATAAATCGTAGTGTATCAAAAATTTAACAGATGTCGGTACTGTTTTCCTGGAAAGGACCTATCCAAAGACTGCATATCAAGCATAGTACATAAGAATGCGAGGCCAGGATTGGCTTGATGTGTCGTCATGTATCTTGTAATGGTTGGTATGTGAGCCTCTGGATAGGCCTTAAGTTGTAATTGTAACCTAAAAATTTGTCGTTTTCCTTGTCTTCAATATAATTTACGTTTGGACAATATGTAGAATATGCTAATTTAGTGTGAGTGTATGAAGAATAAACCAAAAAAAAGTACCTTTTTCAATACCATACAAAATAAAATTAAGTATAACCATTTTTTATGTAACTTTCTCTTCTTTTATTAGCTTTAACGACCGTCAATCATTGTCAGAAAAAATGTCACAATATTTTATATGCTAAAAGGTACGAGTTTTTAACCAATGTTGTAGCTTAAAAAACGCGGGAATTTTAAACTACTATCTTGCATAATTGGACGGACTATAAACAAATGTTTAGTAATAAAGCAATATAACGCAGTGCTTAATAAAGGTTTCATAGTAAACGAAGTGGAAAGTTAAAATGATACTGTCCTTAATTTTATTTAGAAAATATAATTTTAGAATACTTTTTGGTATCACCAGCTCAGGTACTGTAAAGTTTTATTTTAATAGCACGTTATGAATAAAAAAAACTTACTTTTACTGTAATTTTTAAAAAACTTTCACTTTTTGAAAACTTTTTTTATAATTATTTCTTAGACGCAGCACCTTGCGGGTCAAAAATTCAAGTCAGATTTAAATCGATTCGGAAGATGTATACTCCTACTGCCTTAGGCTGTTCTAAGGACATCGCAATTATTCAGAATATGACCAACTTGCAAAGCAGCTTTTAGAACAGCACGTTTAGTTTTAAGAAACAGTATAAAGTTCAATTTTTGAACAATAACGTTTACGTTTTAGAAAAAGGATAATAATCATCGTGCACCTTCGCAAAAATTATAACCCAAACCAAGCCAAAGTTTGTTCATGTTTTATGTATGACTACCCCACTGTGCGTAGTTGGGACAAGCTGAAAATTCCTCGACAAAGAACCGATGTAATACGTTATGCCTTTGTGTCCGCGAAGAGCAGCACCTTGCGGGACTAAACTGACAATATATCATGGCACACAATGCACCCTAACGATTCAAACAAACGTCCTGCGTTACGCGACAGTTTCATTTGAATAGCATAATTCAAAATGAATATTTACCATTTTTGAGCAAGTACATTGCACTTAAATTACAAACCAAGAACGGAATGGAAAGGAAAAACAAAATCAGCAGTTTTTTGGGAATGGAACTCAAGACAGTAACGATTTGGTTATTACTATTATTTAGAAAAAGTCCAAATGAATATTTACCATTTTTGAGCAAGCACATTGCACTTAAATTACAAACCAAGAACGGAATGAAAAAACAAAATCAGCAGTTTTTTGGGAATGGAACCCAATACAGTAACGATTTGGTTATTACTAATAATAACTTATTAGCCGATTTGGAATTTTGAGCCTAAAATGTCAGGATTATATAAATTTTTATCATACAAAAAGGTACGACGATAATCATCATATGAATCATAGTATGAAACAATACTTGGTAGTATTAAATGACTTGGGTTTCTTTTCAAAATATATTAATATAATTACATATTATATATTAGAAAATCATGGAAATGGGAACTCCGAAAGCAGTAGTAGCAACGGATGCAGCAGCTATTGCTCATTGAGCTGCGGTAGCCAAAAACGGAAAGTAGCAGAAGATATAGAATCTACTTCAACAAGAAATGCATACATTGATATGTATAAAAATCCAAACAAAAGAAAATTCTGAAAAGCAATAAAAACCTCAGAAAAATTAGTGTTTAGTTTGCCATACTTGACTTTCCCAACCTCAAGACTTATTAAGTAATACTAATAGCATATTAACATGGATATGAATCTACTTCAACAAGAAATGCATACATTGATATCCCAGGGCAAAGCAAAAGAAAATCCTTAAAAGCAATGAAAACCTTAGAAAAATTACTGTTTAGTTTGCCATACTTGACTTCCCCAATCTCAATACTTATTAAGTAATACTAATAGCACATTAACATGGATATGAATCTACTTCAACAAGAAATGCATACATTGATATCCCAGGGCAAAGCAAAAGAAAATCCTTAAAAGCAATGAAAACCTCAGAAAAATTACTGTTTAGTTTGCCATACTTGACTTCCCCAATCTCAATACTTATTAAGTAATACTAATAGCACATTAACATGGATATGAATCTACTTCAACAAGAAATGCATACATTGATATCCCAGGGCAAACAAAAGAAAATCCTTAAAAGCAATGAAAACCTCAGAAAAATTACTGTTTAGTTTGGCATACTTGACTTCCCCAACCTCAAGACTTATTAACTAATACTAATAGCACATTGACATGGGTATAAATTTTTTGTATTTCATCACTGACTAATTTACAAATGGGATTCGTGAAATGAAAGTAATTATGCTAATAGTAAAAGAAATAATTCTGGTGTAAACGAACTCATTAATGAGATGCAATTGTAATTTAAAATAGTCATTATTGATTGTAATGGTAAAAATGACTGACAAAAATTGCAGCAGCATTAATACAATTTATTAAGCATAAATAACATTGTAACATGCAATTATTAAAATTGGTTTTGGTTAAAGGCTCGAAGATTTTGTAATTTGCAATATTGTAGACATTTTATTTCACTAGTGGTTTTTGTTTCGATTTTTATTTGATGGGATAATAAAAAAGTTGCTTTTGTTAATTAAGGTAGTAAAACAAAGTTCAACGGACAAGTAATAAAATAAAATAGTATCCTAACAATATGTATTTTCGAAGAGAAGAAGATAGGTCCTCGTGGGTTAATCCATGCCAAAAAAAACTTTATTTGCCGGCAGGTTTTTTTTTTTAAATGAAAGTTTAGGAATAATTTTTGTGTAAAATAAACGTAGATTAATATGTTATTAGAATTTTCTATTATTACTATTCATTAACCTAATTGTAAATTTTGAAAAGCTTATCTCCTAAAATTAAAACAACAAAAAACTGAATTTCTACTGAACCATTTGACTTATTTGAGCAGTTTTTTTTTTAATTACCGACCGCTGTGTACGGTATGACAAAGCAAAATACTGAAGGAAAATTTGATGGAGAAAATGATCCTTACAGTTTCCCGAGATGAGTCTTTTGGAACTTCACATGAGGATTTATCTGGTCTTAGTAGTAAAACGTCATTAGTAAAGAACGCATATTATTGAAAATAACAAAAATACTGTTAAAAATACAAAAAAATACAATAATAATGTTTAAAAGTCTTCTTCGACGTCCAGCTGTGATGCCGCTTCTGTCGACCACTGCAGAATTCCTTAATTGAAGTTTTTAAAATTATAGCTTAACTATTGCGCTTTACAAAATATATTATATTTGTTATATTTAGATGGTGTCTTCAACGATTTTGAGTTTAAGCAAGTTCTTTTAAAGAAAACAAACTAGAATGACTATGATGAACGGTTTCGTGCATTGATAAATCAGGCTTTGCCTTCCTGTTTTTTTAGACTTGGATTTAATTCCTAATATCAACAGGGATTAACCTATATAGCTGAGACTACCTCAGAAGTCACCAAAACGCTGTAAAACACATTGTTCATTGCTTTTATGATCCACAAACAAGACTTGTAATATCTATAAACCAAGCATTTTAATATCGGTGCACCCCACATCTGGTCCAGACTGTTAATTCATATTCATGATGTCGACATTCCAGCAGTGGCGCGATAGCCAACAAATCAATGCTTGTTTTTCTTAAAAAAAAAAGGTCCCAGACCAGTCACAAACACCGCTAATCCTGATTTAATAATCTTTGTCTGTGTCCCGGTGACAGCAGCTCGTTCCAATCATATACCAAAGCGAAATTATACGTATACCATGTGTGTAAACAGTGACTGGTCCAGCAGAAATTATATAGTTCTGACTCATTATATTATAAATTAAGGCATTAGTTACACGATATATAAATTGGTGTATGGCGTCTTCTGAGGTTTTTTTCTGTTTCAATTTTAACCTATTTACATTTTCAGAAGCGTACGTCTAATAGCCTTAAGGCTATTTTGTGGAGAAAATGACACCATTTAATGGCGTTTTAAAGAATAAATAGCATTTTGATGACAGGTCAGCTCCCCCCTTGCATTCTACCTACTCTAGAATTAGATAGTTCTGACGCATTATATTATATATTAATAATAATAATAATAATAACTTTATTGTTGCCCAACAGTACAGACTTAACAGGACATTCAAATATAATAATTAATAATTAACTTATAAAACTAATAATAACGCTTAATTTATATCACAATTAGGTGATATTGTATTAAAATTTTCGCACATAACGTACATTGGTGATTTCAATATAATATTATTATATTATTAAAAGGTTATAGGCATTTGACGTGTAGAACTCGGAATCAAAAACCTCACTTGAGACAAAAGATCACTACAATCAATTTTATTATGTAGCAACTTGTACAAAAAAGTGACCGAGTATATCTTCCTTCGCGTGTTTAGTAATTTAAATCCAAACCTTGACATCAAATCCGATAAATCAGACCCTCTTGGAGGGAATATTCCATCAATTTTTGAGGTATAAAATTTTAAAAATCTGCGCTGAACAGATTCAATACCATCTATATAAGTGTCGTAATATGGATACCATATGAGACAACCATATTCCAATTTGGATCTTACAAAAGAGCTATATAAGACTTTTAGACAATCAGAGTTTGTAAAATTATTGCAGGTCCGAAAAATTAATGAATGAAATATTAAGGCATTAGTTAAACGAAATAAAATTTGGAGCATGGTGTCTTGGATGAGTTTTTTTAGAAAATTAAGCCTGCTTCTGTTTCTATTTTAACATATTTACATTTTCAGAAACATACATCTAATAGCCCCTTGTTGAGCAAATGATACTATTTAATGGCGTTTTCAAGGGTAATTATCATTTTGATGACAGGTTAGCTACTCCTATTCGTAGCCCCTTGGATTCTACCAACTATATCCATTTATTTATGTTTTTGAATAGCCTTTTTTTTTCGTTCCATGTTATCCCCACTTGTTCTAATTCCTTTGATATCCTTTTCTTCTATGTATTTGTTGTTATTTGTAGATTTATATTTTCTGGTACATTGTAGCTATTTTATTCTTTTCTTTCATTTAAACTCTTTTTTGGTCCAAATGGAATCACGTCCAACAAAGAGTTTGATAGATTTATTTTTAAGAAATTATTTAACTGATGTCTTCTAATAAATGTCTATGCCAATTAATTACACACAGGGTATATTTTCCAAGAAATTATTTCCAGGGTCGTCTTGTGCGTAGGTGTTTGATGCATATTTAAAGGAATACCTCTCCTCCAGTGAAAATTAATGTTTATTTTATCAAAACATTGTCCCCATTTGTACATTGCACAAGTGGAGTCTGAAACAGCTAGTTTAATCTATTTCTGCATAAATAACTAATAAACTATTATTATAATTATCATATAACTATTAAATTACAATTATCATATCATAGATACCAAGTTTTCAATGAGTTATATTACATATCGTTATATTTATTTAAAAATTTTAAAAACCATTTGCATAATAGGCTTTACAATGTACTGTAAAACAATTGTTGAACAAATAATACATTATTACCTTCTATATGGAAAATGTAATTAAATGTCAATAGACAATACAATATACACTTACAACTTCATTAGATGTTGTTTTCTTCGTACACTAGGATATTTGGTTAAAAACAATTGGTACAATTAGTTTCACATACATTAGAAATACGTATATTTTAACAATGACCTTTTGTTAAATGTAATGTAAAAGTTTTTTTTTACGATAATACTTAAATATAATTAAGTTGTAATAGCAGATTACAGGTCGACTCGGAAAATAGCACTTTTTCGAGACCTTATTAATGGTTGAGGCACGAAGTGCCGAAACCATTTATATGTCGAGGAAAAGTACCATTTTCCGGGAGACTTGTATACTGTTTAATTCGCAACTGTTTTTATTTAAAAATAAAGTACCTTAGTAATTTTTTTGGGAACTTTTTGAATGTTTGAATTCAAATGAAGAAAATAATACTATAATACTTTGTTTTTAGTTCTTTTCATATTTAGCACAAATAATTTTCCTGCAAATTACAAGAATAGCACAATCATATATAGTTAATATTATTACTATAGCCTATTATGTAGTATTTCAGTAGACCAGTTATACCAACGTACATCATTCATAATATCTTGTGTTTCATTCATTATCCAACTAAACAAATTTGGTAGCCCTGATCTTTTTTCCGCTTTGTTGTCATGTTTATTTTGTATAGATAAGAAGATAACATAATATTCTATAAATATTATTCATCAAATAATTAAAATTTTCCAGCAGAGTAACATAATTCATGGAATAGACCCTAAAAATTGTTTATTCCTTGTATTTTACCAAGACCTTGCATTAAAATTGGCGAAGTTGCCCGCTTACGCATGCGAATTACATCAAATTCGCAAATTATGAATGAAATGTCAAGAAATTAATTAATGAACTTTTTATTGGTAAGTAAGATTTCTTGTAAATACGAAACAACGTCAACAGTGTGAGATCTTTAATTTACTACATAATAGGCTAAGGTAATAATAATAAACTTTAAAAGTAAAGTTACACATATGCGTAACCCAAAAAAAAACAACCGCAAAAAAACATTTTTTGATAGCTCAAAGGGCACCGTTTATAACATTTATTATCCTTCTCAGTCTCAAAATTAAAAAACAATGACTAAAACTGAACAATTTAAGTCTTTTAAACAAAATGTATTCGTGTTTATTATGACAACCGCAGTTCAGTCATCTTGATTAACGATATTTTTATCGGTGGTGTCATCTAGCGGAAATTATTGATTTAAATGCAGACCAGTAGTAATTAGGTTTCTGGTCCCTTTTTTCCATTACAGGTTCGGTCTAAGTGTGGAAAACAGTGGGACAAGAAATCACGTACTTCCAAAGTTTATTAACAAATGTAATGTATTAATTACATATACAGTTGCGAATAAACGTATATTATGTAGCGTGAGTAGTAAAATAATGAATTCAAAATCCATTTCTCGGTTTATTTATTAGAATAGAATAGAATAGTTTATTAGTCATGTATGGCTATATAAAATAGATATGACAAGTCATACTTAAAAGCTAAAATACATAATGTTACTTAAAAATAGTACAAAAAAAATGTAAATTTAACTGTACATACAATAAGTGTTAAAAATAAATAATGTTACATACACTCAGAAAAATCCCATCTTGTAAAATCAATAAGAAATTATTTTAATCTAAAAAAATTGCCTTTTAAAATATTAAAATTGCCTTTTAAAATATTAAAAGTAAAAACTTTACGTTTTAGTTATGAACAATATTAATTTAAAAAAACAATTTTTACACCAAACCATTTTTCACTTTAAAGTAAAAGTATTGTCCCTTACTTTCTTATTTTAATGTTTTCTTAATAAAATTATAATATTTCCCTTTATATTGTTGAAAAATATCAATATATTAAAAGAATTCTTTTTAAAATAATCAGTTTTTGTATTCAAATCATTTACAAGTTTAAATTATTTAAGAGGAAACATTTTTCAAATTACAATGAATATTTTTATTTTTACAATGGCTTATAAAATTAAAAAATATCTTTTTGAATTAACAAAAAACACTGTCGGAGCAAAAAAATATTGGTTTTCTTTTAAATCATATGACTTTTGTTTGATTTTATAACGATTTTTCTCTGAGTGTACACAAATAAATATAAAAATTAAGACAATACATATTCATTTACAGAATAAAAACATTTTTCCAGAAGAAATCTTTTAACTTCTTTTTTAAAATTGTTAGGATTAGGTATATCCCGTAAATTTTTTGGTAATTTATAATAAAATTGTATACAGTTGTATAACGGGGATTTTTAAAAAAAGCTAGTTTTGTGCTTTGGAATGCGCAAATCTAAACCAGATCTGGTAGGATAGAAATGCACGTCCGAATTAACTACAAACTTAGTATAATTACGTTTCACAAAAAGGACGCATCTGTAAATAAACAAACTAACAACTGTAAGAATATTTTTATGTTTAAAGGTTTCTTTGCAACTTTCCCTAAACTCCAAATTAAAAATTAAACGCACATTTTTACTAAGTACTTAAATTTAGTGTATTATTGATATTTATTATAATATACTGTTTTAATTAGTTTAAGGGACTTTTAACAATGTTTTAAATTATAAAACTATAATTTAACTTTTTAACCAACAAAAATCAGTAGCAAAACAATGACGTTTTTAATTTTTTATGAATCATGACAATACAAAGTTTGAATCTATTAGTTAAATTAGAACTCGTGTTTGAAAATAGTTATTTAGAGTCGTTGAGAGAGTAACATCATTCATGGAATAGACCCTAAAAATTGTTTATTCCTTGTATTTTACCAAGACCTTGTATTAAAATTGGCGAAGTTTCCCGCTTACGCATGCGCGTTACATCAAATTCGCAAATTATTAATGAAATGTCAAGAAATTAATGAATGAACTTTTTATTGGTAAGTAAGATTTCTTGTAAATACGAAATAACGGCAACAGTGTGAGATCTTTAATTTGCTACATAATAGGCTAAGGTAATAATAATAAACTTTAAAAGTAAAGTTACACATACGCGTAACCCAAAAAATATAACAACAAAAAAACATTTGTTGGTAGCGCAAAGGGCACCATTTATAACATTTATTATCCTTCTCAGTCTCAAAATTAAAAAACAATGACTAAAACTGAACAATTTAAGTCTTTTAAACAAAATTTAGTCGTGTTTATCATGACAACCGCAGTTCAGTCATCTTGCTTAACGATATTTTAATCGGTGGTGCCATCTAGCGGAAATTATTGATTTAAATGCAGACCAGTAATAATTAGGTTACTGGTCTCTTTTTTTCATTACAGGTTCGGTCTAAGTGTGGGAAACAGTGGGACAAGAAATCACGTACTTCCCAAACTTTATTAATAAATGTAATGTATGTATTACATATACAGTTGCGAATAAACGTATATTATGTAGCGTGAGTAGTAAAATAATGAATTCAAAATCCATTTCTCGGTTTATTTATTTTTACTAAGTTAAATTTTGTGTATTATTCATATTTATTATAATACACTGTTTTAATTAGTTTAAGGGACTTTTAACAATGCTTTAAATTAGAAAACTATAATTTAACTTTTCAACCAACAAAAATCAGTAGCAAAACAATGACGTTTTTAAAGTTTCATGAATCATGACAATACAAAGTTTGAATCTATTAGTTAAATTAGAACTCGTGTTTGAAAATAGTTATTTAGAGTCGTTGAGAGATAAACTTAAGCTTACAGAGGCTCTCCAATAATGTTGAAAAGAAATACAGATATAATTGTAAAAGACTTCTAAAGAATCTTCCACAGGAATATCAAAAGAGACTGGGAATAATGCGAGAATTTTTTAACTTTTTTCATAAAAGTTTGTTGTCTAAAAACAATTACGACCAGAGTAAAAGCCCCTGAACGATACACTTGAAAACAATGAAAATAGTTGAATTAGTGAAGACTCTCGATGTTCGAAGACTTTTTTTTTTAATAAATAAAATACAACCGAATAACAGTGTAAATATAAAATTAAGCTACATTTCTATGTTTGGGAAGATTATTATACTATTAATTTTTGATGGACTAACAAAAGATTTAAATTAATTTCATTGAATCTCGTTTGCTAAACAGCATACACGGCGTGTCAAAAGTTCGCTTCCCCCCCTTTAACTTTTGAACGGCTTAAGATATCAACTTGAAATTTGGAACACGTAAATAACATAACCCATATCATTTTTTGGTATATATTTGGTATTCTTAGGAGGCACGATGGAGACAGGGGGCAAAGGGGGATTTTTTTTTTAATAGAAAGGTCATGCCATGTGATATCATTTAAAAAATATCCCCGCTTGTCCCCCTGTCTCCATTGTGCCCACTAAGCATATCAAATATATACTAAAAAATTATTTGGGTTATGTTATTTAAGTATGTCAAGTTGATATGTTAAGCCGTTCAAAAGTTAAAGGGGGGGGGGTGGACTTTTGACAGGCTCTGTATACATTATATAGTAAAAATATTTCGGAAGCTGCTGTAAAATGACCATACGTTCAGATTATAATCATAAATCAAAGAAGATTTGCTAATTCCTAATAATGATTTGCAAAAAAGCGACCCCTCTTAAGATCGGATGTGTCCAGTATAAAAAAACGCATTTACAAGGCTGACTAGACTTAAAATTGATGTTTCACAGATAATAGATCAAGTGATCGATGATTACTTAGTTGGGTAATCCCCCGATTTACATGGATAGTTTGATATTTACTATGTATAATGTATCTGTCACCTAAATCACACAATCAAAGTAAAGTGTGCGGTTTAAAAGATGTTAAACAAAATAGAAATCGTCTTTTGCCATGCATTTTCTGATTTTAAAAAGTTAGTTGTTGGTCGTATTCAAGACCAAAATCAAGACATGCATTTTTTTGAATTTTTAGTTATTGAGAGTTAGGTTTCTCTCGTCTTACCTATCAAACAGAAAACAATATACAGTTTCAAAAACAAGGTCACTGAGGGGGCGTGCCGCAGGGTTCTGTCCTGGGACCACTTCTTTTTTTGATTTTCATTAATGACTTTGGTCATCCCTTACTTAATTGGGAAAAAAATTTCTTTGCTGATGACACAAATATACTTTCAGTTAATAACCATCTATCAGTAGCAAAATAACAAATGGACGAGGGTGTGGAAAGAGCTAACAAATAGTTTGGACTTTTTCACAAATCCTGTTGGTGTTAAATATTTAGGCCTAAATTTTGATCTAAACCTTAGCTGGGGTGAACATACCAATACTTTGGCTAGTTCCTTGGCAAAAACCACTTTTATCTTTCGTTCGCTAGTAAAGTTAATTTCTATCAATACACTAAAAGTCCAAACCATGCTTTGTTTGAATCTAGGTTGTCCTATGGTCTCATAGGCTGGCGTCATGCACCAGGTACTAGTAGTATTTTTGGTCTTCAAAGAAAACTTTGAGAATCGTGACTAATTTGGGGCACAGGGATGAAGTAAAAGGTAAATTTTTGGAATTCAAAATCATGACAGTTCCGGCTCTTTATATATTTTTTTGTGTCGTGTACACGCGTGTATGTAAAAGAACAACAGGGAGAAATTAACAATTGTAACACACGACGATGTGGTGATTTAAGGTTACCGTATCTTAGGTTAAGTAGTAGAAATGGGCAAAATTTTTACGGTCCAAAATTTTACAATCACCTGCCACAGCACATTAAATCATTGCCACTAAAAAAAATTAAAATTAGTTTTAAAGAATTATTACTAAGTAAGGCCTATACCAGTATGGATGAATTTTTAAAAGATAGATTTTAATACAGTTTTATTTAAATTAAAGTTAGTCTTATACAAAAAAATTACCAATAACAATCATCAAGTCTTGGTTTAAGTAGGTATTGGTGTTGGTCACTTTATTTTTAATTTTTGCTACAAGAAACACGATTAAGACTAAAGGCACAAAAAAACGTTACAAAAACCAATATTAAGATTAAGACCACAAGAAAAAGGCAAGTCTTGGTTTTAGTCTGGGCACGACCAACAATAAATAACAATTTTATTCGCGGTATATTGGACCAAGAAAATAATGGTTACATGATATTAAAAATATGCTGACATCAACTAAAAAAGTTAGGTGTGGTCTACTTCCAGCAGTGGATGGAAAATACTTAAGGAGAAGAAGATTTCGTACAATTTAGGAACCTGTAAGTTAGGCTGATATGGCTTCGTGACGCCAAGAAAAAGACTCATTTGGGTACGATTTGAACTTGGAAGTTTTATCTAACACTGGTCTTTCCAGCATGTTTAAGCAAAACTTCTCATCGAAGAGCCCTCATTTTCTAAGACAAAAATGTTTATCCAATTAAATAAGAAAAATCTAAATAAGATTTATTATCAGTTTTCTAACTAACTGGAGATGGCACGTTTAAGAATCTTCCTTATAAAAGAAAATTGTCGAGAGTAAACATTGTAGATTCTGCAATTATAAAGAAACTGCATCACACATTTTCCTGCGATTTCTACGTTCATCATTAGTGCGTCACCTAGCGACTAAATCGATCTTACACTGGGATAGATCATCGCCTTTTTAGATGCCTGTCCCCGTGGAATATCATCTCAATCAAATGACATGTCATCCTAGATGACTGCGGAATGCACAATGGATCTGAGGTCTGACTGCCGTGGCTGTTACTTTCTAATTACCACACCGCTTCTGATGATGACTATGATGATGATGATGATGATGATGATGATGATGAAGGTACTATTTGGGAAATAGTTCTCCCAAATTGTACCCATTGCGGGAACACAACAGAAGGATGGATAGTAATCTCTAACCGAGTCTCTACCTAAATGTGAAAAGTGGTACGAACAAATTAACCTTAAAAAAGGTAATTGACAAGCCAAATTGTTACATCTAGTATATTTTCTAAATGGTATTGGAAAGCGATGCAAATTTTAAGTTTTTGTGGCTTAGTTGATAGACGCGTGGCTAACGTAGTGTGAGAAGCACGACACAAGTTTTTTAGATTGCGACCAAAGTGCCAAGTCACCAAAGAGATCCAAAATTAGACATGGACTGTCTGTTATAGGCCAGGTGTCATGTGGGTGAAGCCTTTCACACACTAAAAATTGATCAGTCCGATTCGTCAATAATGGTCTTAAATATTTTTTTTTGCTGTCGATGTTTTAATGCATAATTCATTTTTGGTCCAAAATATAAATATTTATTTTACGTTTCAAAGACGAAAAATTGAATACTAAAATGTTGAAAACCAAAATTTCAATGATGCAGGGTGAATTTACATAAAAAAGTTAAAAAAAACTTCATATATAGGTAGATCCGTAAATTTATCCTAAGGGAGCTATGTTCTCCTAAAAATGCATCAAAAATTAATAGTACATGATCAAAATTTGCGTTACGTAATAAATAAAAAGTCCAAACGTGAAATCTCACTTCAAATTATTTTTTCTTAATAACGGTTAATCCTACACTATTTTATGCATTTTGACCTGAGGAATCATGTTGCAATAACAATATAACAAAAAAATTACTCAGAAAAAAGTTTCGGGCAAAAACTGATAAGGCTCCCGTTTCGCACGACCCTAGTTAAAATAACTTCATGAAAATAACATATGATCCTGTTAAATTCACATGCAAAAATTTGTAGCTATACCTTAAAGGGTTTCTGAGTTACTAAATAAAAACGGAATTGTTTAGCCACTTTTAAAGGGGCTTAGCTCCCTTCCGACGCATTTTTAGACATAATATTATTTTATGACATAATATTATGTTTATGAGAACTTTTTTTTTTCATATTTTCTGATGTAGAATCACCCCTCAGCATTATTGACGGTATTTCAAATACACCGTGTATTTGGCTGGGGCGCTGTTCAATTATGTCACCGACCTGGATACGTATTCTTGATTTTCGGGGAGTATAACGACTGATAGAACAGCGCTTAGAATGTGACGTATAGTGTTGAAACCAATATAGTACGATCACAACCGCAGACTCATTCTATCAATCATTCTATCCCCGAAAATCAAGAATACGTCCCCTGGGGGGTGGTTCCATTTATATGTGACGAAATAGTAATAATGGGAGGAAGGGAGGTCTAAAAAGAGCAAAAATTCGGTGACGTAATCATTGTTGACGCCATGACTACTCGAAATCAAAAGATCAAAATATAGTCATTTAATTAAAAAAAAAAAATACTTATTCTACCCCATATTAGTGTTTTGTCATACTAGTGTTTTGTCAGAAGAACTAAGAAAATAATTTTTTATTGGATTAATTCTAAAAGAGACACTTTTGGTTCATGTTTTACGGGCGAAAAGTTGAACTTTGTGGCCCTAGGGCAAAAAATTTTTTTCGCCCGCTAACTAAAACTTGTTATTTTTAAGCTTTTTAAAAGAAGATGCTTTACCTTTTTAAATTAAATTAAAATGTAATATTTATAAAGAAATATGACCTTTTGGTCACTTTTGGTCTTGAACTAACCGTTCTTTTTGACTAGATACAGTTATAATCATTTCATACAAAATAAAATTTTTTTTCATAACATAACCTCAAAATATATGTCAACTGTATTCACCCACTAAAATAAATTAAAAACACAAAATTTCAATTGTAAAATCACTTTCAATATTTATAATATTCATAGAACGGTTTCACAAGTATTATTTTCACAACAGACATTTTAACAAAAATTAATCACCAAGCTATAGCTTTTTTAATTTGAAAATGAAACCGCAAAAAAAGAAACGATTCAATTGTTTTTGTAGCGATTTGATTGGACAGCAATTTGTCATGGATAACTAGATAAGTAATAAGACAGTAAAAAGAAATATTTTTTGCACTTTAAAATTAAGTATATTTTAATAATTTATTATAAATATTAACAATCGAATAAAAAATATTGTATAATACACGGGCAAAAAGTTAATTTTCGATTTCGTAGGTTTATTACCCTCGGGCGGGCCCTATCGGCCGGCCCTCGGCTTCTAAAAACCTACTCAATCGAAAAATTTAACTTTTCGCCCTTGTATTATAAATAACTATTTTTTTTCTTTAAATATTCCAAGGGTTAAAATTCCATTCTTTCGTTAATGTGTTAAACTATAAGAAGTTTAAACTGAATAACTATTCATTTTAATGGTGCTAATTGGCTACCTGAAACATGTTCCCTAACTTGTGTTAATGATTTATTTGAGTTAATAATTTCTGATACAGATGTTTATTTAATACTTAAACTAGATGAAACGTTGCAAGCATCCTGTCAAAACATCGGCACTATTGTACACTAGAGCCATTTAGTTAGCAAATTTCAAACTAGGTGTGTGATTTTAAATTCTGTATCTTTAAACCATTATATTCTAGCAAAAAACTATATATAACATTTTTTATAGGGCCTAAAAAGAGCTTTTATTTAAAATATAAATTTTTGAAATCGGGTTATAAATATGTGAGATATGCTAAAAAAACCTTTTACTGCTTTAAACGCCAATATCTCGAAAATAATGCGTTTTAGGAAAACGTTGTTTATAACATTTTTTGACCAATTTAAAATTATCTTTTATGTAAGTGCTAAATTAACCTAATACAATAATAATTGCCTTAATTATAAACAAAAAACGCTAAAAATAGGAGTTTTACCCTATTTTTAACCCCTTACCCCCAATCGTTTACCCCCAAAATCTAAACAGCTCTTCGGAATACGATAAGAAACAATATGCAAGAAACCGCAAGTCGATATCTCATGTAGAAATGGAGTTAGAGAGTTTACACCCAGACAGACAGACGGACGCAAAATTTTTTTTTACTGACTCAGAATGGTCTAAAACGTCGAGAAATGTGAAAAAAACGTGGTCAAAGATTTTGACTTTTCGGCGAAGATTTCAATACATCGGCACTCTTAGTAGGCCCGGTTGTACAAACCTCGCTCAAATCTGAGCCTACCCTGTCTGTCATGGAAACGATTGTTGCAACAAATGTTTCCATAGTAAAGGAGCCTCGCTTAAGTTAAACCAGGTTTGTACAACTGGGCCTAAGTGCCGATGTAAAAGCTCACAGTGTGAGCTGAGCTACCTAGCGCCGTCGACGGAACCGCCACTGGAATCTACTGTAGCAGAATTTAGAACTTACGGGCAAATAGACGGATCAAGAAAACAGCCAGATATATTTATTGCAGTTCCACTGAATATTTTAATGTATAGAATGCCAAAAACTGGATTTGTAAAACGGAATAACTTTTAAAAAACTGGGGAATGCGCCAAGTTAAAAAATATTCCTCGCAGTGAAAATTTCTTAAAATGTACAGTCACTTCTAGTAAAAATATGTGAATATTGATTTTTTTTACCTGAGCTGGTGCGGTAAGTCCTGCAGACATAGCTGCCGCAGATTGTTGAGCTGCAGCTGCAGCAGCAGCCATCGAAGCTGCACTTAACGAACCGTAGGCTGCTGATGGGTTGTAATACGAGGCCATTGACTGTCCCATACTACTAGCCGCCATTCCTGAAATAAAAATAATTCGATTGATTCTTAAAGCTTCACTTTTTTATTTCTAACTAAAACTTGTTATTTTTAAGCTTTTTTAAATAATATGTTTTACCTTTATAAGGAAATATGACCTTTTGGTCACTTTTGGTCTAGAACTATATGTTCTTTTTGATCAGATACAAGTATTATAATCATTTCGTATAAATAAAAATGTCTTCTATAACCTCAAAAGCATATGGCTAAAAGGTTAATTTGTATTCATGCATTTAGATAAATCACAAACACAAACTTTTAATTGTAAAAACAATTTCAATATTTATTATATTTATAGAACGCTTTCAGAAGTATTAATATTTTCATAACAAATAAATTTTAACACAAATGAATCAAAACACTAAGCTAATTTAAAAATGAAACCGCACGCAAAAGAAACGATTCAATTGTTCTTTTTTTAACAATTTGATTGGATAGCAATTTGTCATTGGTAACTAGACAGGTTATAAGACAGTAAAAGGAAATATGCTTTGCAATTTAAAATTAAAAATATTTTAATAATTTATTATAATTAGTTAATCAAATAAAAAATACGGGCGAAAAGATAAATTTTGATTTTGTAGGTTTATTACCTACTTCTAAAAACCTACTCAGTCGAAAAAATTAACTTTTTGCCCTTGTATTGTATAACTATTTCATTATCGTATTGCTTTAGTTATTGAATACAGTAGCAAAATAAAGCAACGTTATGTTTTACTGTAACAACTTCAATGTATCAGCGTAAATATTATATTTTCAAGTTTTTTTTCTGTTTATATCGTATTTTACATAATATTTATATTGTTTTGATCATCCCTATTATTTAATTTATATGTATTTGTACACTATACCAACACGATAAAATAAAATTTTAAAGAAATACTGATTTGAAATAACAATTATTTGCACAATCCATTGTTTGATTATGTATTGTATAATTAAGTGTCAATCAAGCGAACAAAAGTGGTATTATGTAAGCTTTTCCATTTTGCAAAACTGGAAGAAAACAATTTTAATTAAATATATTCATTGTGTGATTTTTAATTTTATTAATTAAATTTGTTTTTGGTCAATACTGATATTTACTACTAATTTACTACTACAAATCTAAAAACACTTTTTAGACGGTATGTAGTGGTACTATAGTAATTCCATTAACGGTATATTTTTTAACCTTCCCGCTTGTAAACAATCTTTAAGTTACTATGGAAACGCAAGATATGCGTGCGTCGTAAACCAACTCGCAGGGTCCAGTTTACACAATCGTAAAAACGTTTATAAGAAAATTTGGTTTCTACAGGAATAATTTTTATAGGCAGGTGTTTTTAGTAAAAGGTTTATTCATACTCCTTGTTTTCACATCAAAACAACGTGAAAAGATAAGGCGAGTTTGTTTACAAATTATAAATACGGAATACTGTATAAAATAATGTGTTTTTAGGTATTCAGTGACATAACTTCTCAGTTTATGAGAAACAAATTATTTTGGGGGTTCACATTAAAAACTGCTACGTATGAGGGTGTTTCCACAGATTTAGTTACTAAGGGCCAAAAAAAACTAAAACATGAGCGTTAAATGAACTCAAACAATCATGAGGTAGGCCTAAAATTGTTTTAACTATTCTCATTGTTTTTGAACACAATAAATTATCTTATCATGCTTTTTGTTATAAAAACCTAAATTGAAATACTTATTTGAAATGAGAAGTATTTATTGGTTTGGTTTATACAGAATCATTGTTAAATTGTATAAGGTACAATATAAATTTTTGGCTTGGTTATGTTGTTGTGAAATACAAAACAACCCGAATGATTCAGTGTAAATCGGCGTTTGTAACGTATTTAGCACCAAATTTTTAAAAAAATATGCATATTTGGAAATAGTTTAGTAGTTTCGGGTGGGAAGGTCCATCCTGGCAATGAGACTCTTTGGTCCTTTATGCCTTACTCCGGTGATACTATTTTTCTACTCGAACGGGGATTTTCGTTGCTATATCCCGGGACCTACAGTTTAACGAGGAATCTGAACCTCGATTATTGGGGGTTTCCGGCTAAATTCGCGAAATTTGATCCTCTCATTTGGCATCCTTGACATGAGACTGAAAAGTCGCGCATTGACTGCATCATTAGTTACAGTCCAATATTAATTATTGTATAGTTACAACTAATATAATTATATATTTAAGTATATATACTTAAAGGTCAATATTTTTTTTATAATCATTCAAAAATTTCAAAGTTTTTACATTTAATCAATTTACAGTTTATTAGATATTAACTATACCATTTCTTAAATATTGGAACTGAGTACATTATATTTAATAACATACTTGCGTTATTTTAATAAAATAATAAGAATATAGATATTAGTTTTAAATAAATGAATATATAATAAACAATTTTGTATAGATACAATATATATTTATAGATATCTCTATATAGACATGTTAATTTTGTATTGAATATGATTAATACATAATACTGAAAAATGTAATGCTATTATTATTATTGTATAGAGACGGAGGAATTTATATTTAGTAATATATTAATAATGGTTTTGGGACATACCTATTATAGTGTTCTAAAAGTATAGATAAATAATGAAAGTCAATTGTCATTATTATTGATTAATACTTTTTATAATAATATAAATAATTACAGTAATTAAACAATACCTGCATAAAATACAGTATAATTGTATTAATGATTGATGATAAAATTTAAATATTTCAAAATAATATTTAACGGAATTTAATGACTGTATTGCCTCGATAAAATCAAAAAATTTAAACGAAATTTTAGAAAAAAATGCCGTAAAAAAAATATTCAGAAACGTCAAAGCTAAAAAAAGGCTGAAAGTATAACCTTATTATTTTTAAAAAGTGTCACATTTTATTTCCATCCATCAGAATATATTTTTAGCTTTGACGTTCCTAATCCTTTTACAATAATTAAAATATTTACTCACCAAAAATAGTTTTATTTATTTTATTAACTAATATGTATATTGTATTCATTATTCAATATTTTAATATATTATTGTATTCATGTTAATATTTACAATAGTAATAATAGATACAAACAATCGTACATAATAAAAAACCCTGATCAAAATAGAGTCATCATCATTTTTAACAGGATAATCATAGATTTTAAAATACTAAAATTACACACGAGAATCTATAATTTACAGTCTGGTATGTCTTCACTAGAGATGAAAAATCATCATCGATTTGTGGACTCACGCCAGAAATAGCCTTATTTTTCATAACCACACCTGAGAGAGATCCAGCGATAAATGCACTATAGTATAGTCCGTAAATACGTGATAGTGACTCTGCTTAAATCGCCTCCCCCCTTACACTTCGTTCACCGCAACCTCTATACTTCGCCTTCCCTCTTTACGTTTCGTTCTCCGCGCGGTCTATGCTTTAAATATGAGTCACTATCACGTATTTACGGACTATACTATAGCCTGATACACGGGCGTGTATCTGGTATAAAGTGTGCTTATTCACGCTTCTCTGAAGTTTTTTAGCTGTTTTTCGCCCGTGAGATTTTGCCTTTTTTTCTTATGTATATAGGGTATGACCAATAACTTAAAAAACCTACGGCCTATGGTCATAATAATGAGCGATTGGGTACTTAATTTGCCAATAAAGTGGTTGAAAACAGTCCTAAATCTGCACAGATAAAAAAATATCTTAATCTAAATGTTTATCATTTAAGGAAAGTGAATGTTAATCTTATATATACACGCAAAATAATTATTTATAATACAAGGGCGAAAAGTTTTTCGATTAAGTAGGTTTTTAAAAGCCGAGGGTCGGCCGATAGGGCCGGCCCGAAGGTAATAAACCTACAAAATTCGAAATCGAAGTTTAACTTTTTGTCCGTGTATTATACAATATTTTTTATTCGATTGTTACTAATTATAATAAATTATTAATAAAATATACTAAATTTTAAATTGCAAAAAATATTTCTTTTTCCTGTCTTAAGAGTTAATAATTATTACTTATCTAGTCATCCATGAAAAATTTCTATCTAATCAAATCGCTAAAAAAACAATTGAATCGTTTCTTTTGCGTGCGGTTTCATTTTCAAACTAAAAAAGCTATAGCTTGGTGATTACTTTCTGTTAAAATGTGACTGCTATGAAAATAATAATACTTCCAAAACTGTTCTATGAATATTATAAATATTGAAATTGATTTTACAATTGAAATTTTGTGTTTTTAAGTTATTTTAGTGGATGAATAAGATTAATCAGTTAACATATATTTTGAGGTTATGTTATAGAAGAAATTTTTATTTTGTGTGTAATGATTATAATAACTGTATCTGGTCAAAAAGAACAGTTAGTTCACGACTAGAAATGACCAAAAGGTCATATTTCTTTATAAATATTACAGTAAAGGTAAAGCATCTTCCCTAGGGCCACAAAGTTCAACTTCTCGTCCGTAAAACATGAACAAAAAGTGCCGCTTTTAGAATCAATCGAATAAAAACATATTTTTTATAGTACCTGGTATTATAATTTATTATCAAAAACCAAAGAAAATTAAATTAACCAAAAAAACCTTACATGTTAAGAAAACAAATTATCTTATTAAAAATATTATTTTCTTTTGAGACAAAATTTTAACTTGTTTGATATCATTTCTTAAACGAAACAAAATACAGGGTGTCTCAGAACTGACGCACTTCCTTTTACGGAGTGACTCCTATAAACATATGTCCAAAAACTACTCGTAAGGGAGCTATGCCCCTTCAATATGGGTTCTAAAAATAAGATTTTTATTTAATAACTCAGGAACCCTTCGTGTTAAAGCAACAAAGCTTTGTATGTGATCTTTCCTTATTAAGGCCTATTAACCAATGGTATTTGCATGTCGTTACTTCAACCAGGGACGTCCGAAATGGGGGGTCTTTTTATTTAATGTTAAACCAAAATTTTAATATATCACTCCGTAAAAGGAAGTGCGTCAGTTCTGAGACACCCTGTATGTCCAAATAAATCATTTATGTTGGATAAATTTATTAGGTTTACAAGGCTCTTTTCGGGCATAATTACACAATTAATCATCTATGGGCAACCTACAATAACCACTGTCAAATCTTAACTTTAAATGAGACTTGATTGACAGATAAAACTATAGTCTCACACCAAGTTTGAAAGTCTGACATTGCCTAAATATTATTTATGATTCTCAACGTGTTCTTTAACACCTGAGGGTGTGTGTTTTTATAATTAATAAATTATAGGGGTCAGGATGGATGATCCATTATGGATCTATCATTAAAAACAAGAAAACACAAGCCGTGAAGTAATGTAATGCTACGCATTCCATTATATACCTACTGTTCACAGTATATGGTATACTGCATTTTCCCAAATACTTAAAAAAATCAAAAACATCTTTTTTTAATATTTTTTTTTCGAAAAAAGATTGTTGAAAAAAAATAAAAGAATAATTCAACAATTTTGTTTTTTTTTAATGATGTGCCATTTAAAACATCACGTGCTAGATTTACTAACGTTATGAAAATAAAGTAGGAGAAGCTCACTAAACGCTTATCTTGACCAGATATATTTTTATTAAAACTACCATGGAGCAAAATACTTGTTAACTAGTGTTATTAACAATTTGCTGGTCATTAAAAAAGGCAGAAACCTTCAATTAAAAAGGTGCGGGTGCAAAAAGTAGGGTTTTATTTTTGATGTTTTTTTACCTATACTGGGTGTTTCACGGTAGACAAATCACTTAATTTGTGACGTTATTAACAAATATATCAAAATGAAATATTTACCAGTCAATATAGACCTAATTACCTTTAATTTGTCACAAACAAAAGTTCTCTACTAGTTTTGTTTTTGCACATGCATTTTTTAGCATAGCAACATTTTTAAATACCAAAATTTAAAAAAAAATCTTTATCGTTTAATACTTTTTTTACTAAAAACTCTAAATTTCTAATTAAATTTTTAAAAACTTAAAAAAATGGGAATTTTATTATGGACGACCCCACTACGTTAGTGGGTAGGATGCCTTAAAAATAAATGTTTGTAAATATGCCGTTTATGATGACATAAAATGTCATCAGCTCTGCCTAAAAAAAAAAATAAAAGTTGAAAACTTTTGTTCATGGAAAATATGGGGTAATTATGTCTTTATTGACAGGTAAAATTTCATTTTGATCAAAATTTTGATCAAAATATTTGCGTTACGTAATACTTGAACGTTCACTTACGCGTAATACGCGTCGCGTATGTGAAACATAGTTTTATATGATTGTGCTTTTCTTGTAAAATGCAGGCAAACTGATTTGTGGTAAATATGAAAAGAACTAAAAAACAAAGTATTATAGTATTATTTTCTTCATTTAAATTTAAACATCTAAGTTTCAAAAAAATTACTAAGGTACTTTATTTTTTAAATAAAAACAGTTGTGAATAAAATAGTATACAAATCTCCCGGAAAATGGTACTTTTCCGAGTCGACCTGTAATCTAGTATTATACGTTATTTCCGTTCTTATCGCTTAAGCGGGGGTATAAGGGGAAACTAACTGAAAAATTTTTACACGCCTGAAGTCAAAATTTATATATTTTTTTTTTTGTAAAAAATGAACAAATTTTATACGCCTGGAGTCAGGGTTTTTTTTATTTTTTACTCTTGATTCTTATTCGAAACAATATGTTTTTTCATTAAACTCTAAAACAATGGTTTTTAGCCGCAAACAACCAAGATTAAATTATCGCGCCAGTTGTCTAATATTTAATGTACACAATGAACAATAAAGATGTTCGATACATTAATGTTCTATAGAAATGAAATTATTAAAAATTAAAGATGTACTTACTGCACAAAAAGCCTTATTGTATTATTATTGTATTATTATTATTGTATTATTATTATTATTAAAGTTTAGAAGGCTAGGCTGCATTTATTAACAGTCAAACATAAAATATATAAATAAAATCACGAGAATCTGCAGGAACATAATATGAACATAATATGCATACACGGTGTATTTGAAATAGCGTCGGAAATTTTAACAGATGATTCTACATCATAAAATATGAAAAAAAGTTCCTAATAACATATGTCTAAAAATGCGTCATAAGGGAGCTACGCCCCTTTGAAAGTGGCTAAAAAAATCGGTTTTTATTTAATAACTCAGGAACCCTTTCAGATATATCAACCAGGTTTTGCACGTCAACTAATCCTACCAAGGCTCGTTTTTATGTGTTATTTTCATGTACTTATTTCAACCAGGGGTGTGCGAAACGGGGGGAGGGGGGGGGCTTATCAGTTTTTTGTCCAAAACTTTTTTCTGTGTAACTTTTTTGCAATTTTATTTTTGAAATATGATTCCTCAAGTCAAAATACATAAAAAAGGTAATCTTGTTGTAATACTGTAGGATTAACCGTTTTCGAGAAAAATTCATTTGAATATGATTCCTCAAGTCAAAATACATAAAAAAGGTAATCTTGTTGTAATACTGTAGGATTAACCGTTTTCGAGAAAAATTCATTTGAAGGTGAAATTCCACGGTTCGAGGACGAAAAATTAAGTACTAAAATGTTGAAAACCAAAATTTTAATGATGCAGGGCGAATGTACATTAAAAATTAAGAAAAAAACCTCATATACAGGTACTTCCAAAAATCAATCCTAATGGAGCTATGGTCTCCTTAATATGCACCATTTTTAAAGGGCTATGGTAGCTTTAAAAGCTTTTTTTCGACCTAGATGTATGGAAACTTTTTTTCTTAGCTTTTGATGTAGAATAACATTGCATCATTAAAATTTTTGTTTTCGACATTTTAGTATTTAATTTTTCGTCCTCGAACCGTGAAATTTCACCTTCAAATGAACTTTTCTCGAAAACGGTTAATCCTAAAGTATTACAACAAGAGTACCTTTTTTATGTATTTTGACCTGAGGAATCATATTTCAAAAATAAAATTGCAAAAAAGTTACACAGAAAAAAGTTTGGGACAAAAAACTGATAAGGCCCCCCCGTTTCGCACACCCCTGGTTTAAATGAGTACGTAAAAATGACATACAAAGATGGGTCTTATTAGGATTAATTCACGTGCAAAACCTCGTTAACATATCTCAAAGGGTACCTGAGTTATTAAATAAAAACCGATTTTTTTAGCCAATTTCAAAGGGGCGTAGCTCCCTTATGACGCATTTTTAGACATATGTTTATAGGAACTTTTTGTCATATTTTATCATGTAGAATCACCTGTTAAAATTTCCTACCCTATTTCAAATACACCCTGTATGTGGTGACGGAAAAGACAAAATGCAAAATGCATACGTTAACATTTTATAATAAATATGACTGAAAGGACCATGTTGTCGATATCAAGGACTTAAAGGGGGTTAGTTTGGACTTAAAAACCAGTTATACAGGGTGATAATTTGAAAACGATCCACCGCAAATATCTCGCAATCCAATCATAATATGAAAATTCAAAAAAAGTGATTAATTTGTTTTTTTTTTGAGGTCGAAATATAAGTACATATATAATATTGGGGTTGTAACTTTTACCCCCTAACCCCCAGCTACCCCAATATTAAAATCTTCAGTAGCAACACCCATCTTGTTATACCTTATTTAAAAAAAAAGCTTAAAAATGCCGTTTTGTTTAAAACAAAGTGATATCTTTGGCGTACAAACATAAAATAAAAATACCAACCCTTAACCTAAGGGTGGATGCTTTTATTTCATATTAATAAAAGCATGATATTTTTCAAAAATAGCGTAATATTAATAAAAAATTAGGGTAGTTTTTGTAAATCCTTAAGTGTATTTTTTTATGTACAAAAATATATCATTTTAGGTTCTTTCAAATAAGGTGTCGCAAGAATTGAAATTTAATCAAAAATAAATCAATTGGGGTGGCTGGTAGCTGAAGGGTAGAAATAACAACCCTCCTGAATTAAACTGATATTATTTATTTTTAAAAATTAAGCTATTTTTGTGATTGTGTACCAATTATTTTAAAATAAAATTATTTACCCTTAAGTTAAGGAAATAAGTGTATTAAATTTTTGTCTTAACTAAAACATAAAATTTGCTCTTTCAAATGACATATCGCAAGATGCACTGAAAGAAATTACATTGAAAAGGTGTAAAAAAATACACTCTATAAATGTGTAAATTTTACACCTTTATATAAATGTACATCAACATTGATGTGACACTACACACGTCAGGTGATTTTGACCTAAAGTGTGTATTTTTACATCTATACCTTCTGCAACAATACACTCGGAGCTCAAGAAAGTGTATTTTTATAAACATACCTTTAGCAACAATACACCCGAAGTGTTAAGTTAGTCACGTGACTCGAGAAGCCAGAATCCCTGCATCATCGAGTCTGGTGGCTGTCGACCATTATAATTGTGTACGTTTGTAATAGCGTACGTATAATTTTATGTGTGCTAGATTTTTCAAAGAAATAATTGGTTTGTTGATTAAAAGTAAATATTTAAAAAGTGTGATTAATACAGTATCCTTAAAACATACATTTTATAATATTTAGGCGGTAACACTGGCCTGCAAATTTTTAGTTGATAAGACTTGTGTATGTTTTCTGTTTCTATTTTATATTGGTACTTTTTGTAGCGCTGATTACGAATATACATTTTATTTTTCTGTTGCGTAGTTTTTCCATAAAACACTATTCATATATATAAAAATAACAAAATGGTTATTCTATTTTTTTTAATAAATTAAAGGGTTTTAGGTAAAAGGGCTCTAGCTTACAATTTTTATTTAACTTTACACACTGGATGTAAAAATATAATACACACCGCATTTATATTAACGCTTCGAGTGTAAATTCACATCAGCAGCAGTTGCAAGTAAATTACCCATGCACTTGGATGTAAAAATTTATCTCAGTGTGGGGGTTGCCATTTAGGATTATATTGCTGGGGTGGCTGGGAGTTAGGGTGTTAAATAGTATACTTAAATTTCCCCCTTAAAAAAAACGAATTCATATTTTGCTTAGTTTGCGAGATATTTGTGGTGGATCATTTTCAAATGAAAACCCCGTATAACTTTATACATACAAACAAGTACCTTTTTTAGCTTAAGTAAACACATTTCGAAAAGTGTTTATTACGATCACGAATTGTGAACGCTGATAACAATTTAAAAGGCAACGTTTCTTATTTTGATACGGTTGAATTGTACAATAGGATAACAATAAAAAAAAATATATTTATTAAGTTTAGTATTATTGGTTGTAGTTTATAGACGATAAATAATTGAACAAGAGTTTATGGTTTTATGTCGAAGAGACAAAAGAAGCGCTAAGTTAGGGTAAAGTTTTCTTAGTAGTACCACACTGTGGTTCCGTATTAAATACTAAACGATTTTGTATACATGGAACCCCAAGCAACTTGGCAGACTATCGCTCTACTCTTAATTTCCCTACTTCCTAACATCCTTAGTACCATGACATTCCTACTCTACAATAACCCTACTCCGTAGCATCTCTACTTCCCATATAGCCCACGTTTTACGATGGACATCCCCAGGATATACTTTTGTTACTAAACGGGAATTTTCGACTTCCCCAGGATATGCTTTTGTTACTAAACGGGAAGTCGAGCGACTTCCGAACCCGTATATCCCATGGATATACCTCGTACATCCCAAATGTCCTTCGTGTGCCCAGGGACGTCCCGAGGGGTATTTCCCCGGGACATACTGCCCGTATATCCCAGGGATACCCCGAAAGGACATCCCCTCGGGACGTCCCTGGGATATACGAAGGACATGTCCCGGGACATGCGACATTAAAAGGACATTGAAAGGATATCTATATATTGTGTTCTATATGGGTCCATAACATTCCTACTCCCAAATAACTACACCTCTTCCGGTTAGTAATAAATGAGTAGTTCGCGGAACAAAGAAACTTCCTCCTCTAGATATATATTTTTTTTCTAGAAAATACTCATCTTTAATTAAAACTCCAGCATACAAGTTTTTACATTTTTACAGTAAAAAATAACGTAGTTCTGTTACTGTAAAAACTTGTATTCAATACGACGTAAAAATCAGGGTGACAACATGTCAGGGAAATCAAAAAAGTCAGGGAAATATCAGGGAATTTTATTGAAAAAAATAAAAAATCAGGGAATTTTACTAAAAAACCTGGAATTTTAATGACATTTTTGTATAAATTAGGGGAAAGACTGGGAAATGTCAGAGAATTTTTCAAATTAAATTCTGTGGTCACCCTGAAATCGTTATTTTCTCGAAAACAGCTCTAATAATTTTCCTTGTAGATTTTAAATAGATTCTACAATTTATTTGATGACTGACATTTTATGTTCTAAGCTGTATATGTATTTATTTATAACTAATAAAAATTTGTTTATTTAGTAAAGGTATAAATTTAATGTATAAACAGTAATTTACACATGGTAATATAGCTGTTAATAATTTTAAGAAAAATAATAACATGTAACTAATTTTAAATATAAATATTACGAATTTTTAAATATTTACGTCGAGGAAAACTAGGAATTCTATAGCCAAACAAATCCATCTGGTTAAAAAATCAGGTCAGAATAGGTGAATCGGTGAAGCATAAGAATGTCCGCTAGTATGGTTCCGTAAAGTGGTGATAGAAATGTGTTTTGCTGTTTGCTATTAACGCAATTTAAATATTAAATATAATAAAATTCTGGTACGGATGCCCCAAAGAACTTTTACCTCAAGAATGAACATGAACCAACTACGGTGAGGGGCTGGTGGGGAGTGACTATTGTTTACACTTAGTACGCGTAAAGAGAGAGAAAGAATGTGTAAACTCACAGTCTAATGTCGTAAACTTTGTCAAGCATACAGTGTTGCCGCTTTAGATATTTTATTGTAAATTTTAAGAAATATTAGTTTTATTTGAGTTTTATATGAACTAGTAGTTTAATTTTAATAAATTTAATTATATTACATTATCAAACATAATTATAGTGTCGTAGTATAGTAGTTTTTTAAAATTTTAATGTAGGTATAAAGATTTATCATAATGATAAAGTGAAAATTACGCAACATCGCTCTGGTCACCAGAAGGTCAAAACTAGCGATACTTATGTTTACACCAGAAGCAGTATCACGTACGTTTATGTAAACAAACAAACAAAAAGATGACACCTTCATAAACATTGGTCTGAAATAACTTCTTGAGGTAAAAGTTCTTTGGGATGCCCTTAATGTTGTTAAAGTGTAGATAAATAAACTAACGAACTTGCTATTTAAACTTCCGACGTTACATAACCTAACTCTTTGATTTAGGTTGGTTTCAGCGCCTGTTTGGTGATTTTGATGCTAATGGAAGGGCGTAGCCCCCTCCATTTAAGCGGGGATTAAAATTCTGACGAAAATTATACCGTAAAAGCTTTAAAAACCCTAAAAAATATCTAATAAGAATATAGGACGTACACTTAGCTTCGGTTGGACTTGTAGGATACAAACTTTTTTTCAAATAGGGGCGCGGAACCAGAAGCTTGCTTCAGGGCGCCGAAATGCAAAGGCCGGCCCTGTGTATTATTCCATGCATGGTAATCCTTACATGTATATTTGTTTATGATTGACTGACAGAAATTTGATGACTAAAAAAGAGGTCTCACATCTAAAAAGATGTGGGTTTTTTAATTTTAGGGGTGGGGAGATTGGAAGTAAATTTTATATAAAATTGTATTGTCATCAGAGATATATTCTAAGTGGGTGAAACAGAGAGGGGGTAAACTTAACCTTATACGGGTATGGGGGTAATAGGGAGACGAGGGGGGGTGTAAAATTTTATTATCACTAAATGAGTATGTAACCTAATGTTAGTTTTAATTATCTTGTGTGGGTAAAAAATGTTTTTTTTTAAATTTTAGGGGTGGGGGTTAGGGGGCAGATTTTATATAAAATTGTATTGTCAGCCGAGTTATTCATGTGTACCAAATGTTAGCTTTCTAAGTATATTCTAAGTGGGTAAAACAGGGAGGGGGTTAGCTTAGCCTTATACGCGTATGCGGGGTGATGGGGAGACGAGGGGGGATTAAAAATTTATTTTAAAATTTTATTATCACTAAATAATTATGTAACCTAATTTTAGTGTGGGTAAAAAATGGATTTTTAAAATTTGAGTGGTGGGGGATTGGGGAGTAGGTTTTATATATTTTTTTTATTTATTTATATAATTTTATACAGAGGCATTGAGAGCCCCAAATAAGCTTCTGGTTTCTCCTAGGGTCTCTCCATTAATTTTGAGAAAAAATAGTCGAAATATTTACAAAATTGACAATAAACACTTCAAATTTTCAAAAAAAAATCTTCAATTAAAATACATAAAATAGTATTGTCAGCCAAGTTAAGCATGTGTACCAAATTTTATCTTTCTAAGTTTATTCTAAGTGGTCGAAAAAGCCTTTGGCAGATTTGCCCTAAACATACATACTAATAACAAACATTGCAAGTTAAATAAAAGCTTGTAAAAATATCAGGATGTATGACATCCATGGTAAAGCGATATATTAGAGGATATGCAGTGTATAAAGCTGCGTGCTTGATATAATTTATAGTGTGAATGGCACGCGAGGTCATATTCTACGTTGAAATATTATTTGACGAGATCCTGCGGGTCCGATATAAAATCGTAAAACACACGGTTAAACTAAGCGAATAATCCTAAATAATGGCAACTATTAATGGTCTGGTTAAATTTTATTAAGGTGGGTGAGCCAATTACACTGCTCTACAAAAAAAGATTTTTTTTTGCCGGGGAGCTTTTAGTTGCGTCTGGCTATATTTGATGCGCTGATTTCGGAACCTTTTTCCGTTTTCTCGATCATCTCGTTTTTTTGTGAGATTATGAGAGAAAAAAAAAATAATTTAGGTCTAATTATTTTTGTTTTGACGTGCATTGATTCTCTATTAGTGGGGCTCGAAGCCAATAAAATCGGATTTAAAATACCTTTATTCGTTTGTTTTTAATATGCTTTTAAATTCAAAAAATTAGGTTTTTTCGCATTTTTTCGATATATTTTGATAAAATTTTTATAGATACCACTCTAATTGTTATGTGCAATACTAACAAAAATGTGCGATTTATAAAAATAAAAAAAGTTTTAGATTATAGCGGGCGGTTATCGAAAAAAAAAAATTGAAACATTTTATTTATTTTTTTGGAGAGCAACACAATAAATTAAAAATTTATTATGAAAAAAAAACAAAACGAAATCGGACGTGTATTTTCCCTAACTCTGGTGGAGTAATTATATTGTTTTACGCTTTTATTCTTTATTTAAACGCAATAATCTTTTGAATAACACGCGAGAGTACGAATATCGAGTATATTTTAACTATTTCCATTCAAGTTTGTAGTCAAAGGAATTAATTACTCCAGAGGCTTTTTCCCCTGTCGTGATTATTTCCAGATAAGAAACTTTCCTGAAAACAGGCAGGTTCTTTTGTGGTATTTTAATCAGTCATTTCTATTTTACGTATTTTATTCAAATAAAAAAGTGTTAATTATAATAAAATGGAATTATAATTAAATGTTTATTGAATGAAATTAAATTTAAAATTATAATAATTGTTCACTTACGAATGAAAATTACATTTATCAAGAAAGTTTATATCTGAATTATTTAAATTAAGTCTAGTCATAGTAATATTTTAACTATTTAACTACATTAAAAGATTGCAACTTCTTTAAAGCAAATTCACCTAATTCTCACGATACAAAGTAAAAAAAATATACTACGATATATTACGATGCGACGATTTATAGCATTTTACTTTACCAGTTGTACAAACATACATGCATTCCAATATCTTCTGTTTCATTCATTTCTCAACTATACGAAGTTGGTAGCTGGTAAAGTTAAATACTATAAAACGGTACATTGTAAAAATTCTTCCTATATACACAAATTTCAGTCGATTTTAAACGAAAATAGTTTTCCTTTAGGGTCATTATGCCTTTTCATTGTCAGGTTCGTTTTCAGGGCCCAAAAATGCTTAAAAAGTATAGTCTGGTTTAGAGTAATTAAAGTTTTTTTTTTATTTGATTGTATCTAAGAGCGTCACTTTTTGTATAATAAACCCGTAGGAAAAGTAATTTTTCGATCCAGGCCGCAAAAGTATAAAATAGTCGATGTTGATTGGTTGCTTGATATTAAAACTGTTGACATTTGAATCCTAACCTCAAAATTTTTGTCAAAAATACAAATGTATTTATTAATATATTGCAGTCGAATAAAAAATAGTGTATGTTACACGGACCATAACTGTTTTTAAAGCGATTACGGTTGCCAACCTCGCTCTCTGAGCTTGGATTGCAACCTCCGTAACAAAGCCGTAGCGAAGAAAATTTTCTGGGTCAAAAATTACAAGTTTTTTTAGCCTAAAAGTGCAACATTTCCCCTCCAAAAGAGCTTTGTCCGTGACAGATTTTACCGCTAAATATAAATATGCAACTTTTGTATTTTGAATCCATAAAATATAATCGATAAATAATACACTTATAGTCAACTCTACTTTACTTTTTATTTTGCGATTACAATTTCGAATGTTTACACATTCATCTTCAGGCAAACTAAAAACAAATTAAAAAAGTAGGTGTTAGTGTCCAACCCAATACTAAATAATATAAAAACGGCTTAACATATGTCAAAACTTATGTTACGAACGAATTTCAGGAAAATTAAACAAATTTAGTATTGGTTCTAACACCTACTTTTTTAATTTGTTTTTAGTTTGCTTGAATATGAATGTGTAAACATTCGAAATTGCAATCGCAAAATAAAAAGTAATGTAGAGTTGACTATAAGTGTATTATTTATCTATAATATATACTCTACTACAAGCAAAGAATTTATTAAAAAATGGAAGTGGAAAACTTTCAAATTTGGGCATAAAATATAAATATACAACTTTTGTTTTGGATCAATGAAATATACAAACCCCCATAGCTACTTCCCTGCTCCGTAATCGCCCTAAAAACAGTATATTTCATCCTTGCGGGCGTGTGTAATTATTCGGTACAAAATAAGTTTATTAATATTGATAAACCGTTAAAAGCTAAATAAATAACAAAATTAATTTAACTTGTTTGTCAAGTGAAAATAAAAATTGGACTAATTAATTTATTTAAAATAAAATATTATTTTGACGTTAATTTATGCGGTTACTGTTCGGTTTATGTAAAAATAAAAGACTAAAGCGAAATTTATAACGTTTATATTCGAATTTTGGACAAGATGTTTGCTAAGTAAACTGGTATAATAAGTGGAGATGATAAGTATGGACAGGACACGCTATGTTGCCTATATTTTATCGGATAATGGCACTCGGTCGACATACGCACAAATATAACATCGACCAAGGTGTGTTTTACTTGCATTTTAAATACTATGATTTTAACGTTATTGTTCATAAACCTTGCAGTTAAAGTTTTATTTATAAACTGGTTTCTATATATTAGCAAATAAATTTTTATTATACTTCATAGCTTCTTCCTCCATTCCTTCATGGAAATTCTATTTGGAATGGAGGAAGAAGCTACTTTGCATAATTAGGATCGATCTTCCTACAAATAAGTCGATTGATCCATTAATTTTACCTCGAATTTTGTATTTTTATGTATAATGATATCTGAGTTCAGGTCTAGGTTCTGGGATTAGATCTGATTACATTGATATATAGTGGAATGGTTTATTACAAGACCCAGTTATATGGTTAAAGTATGTTAAATCACGAAATACTGTTTAAAACTTTTAACGGACTAATACCCATCATAACAGTAGAACTGTTATTATTGACGTTACGTTTCTTATCAGAATCTTTTTTGTAAAGTCCAAAGAACAAAGCGATATTTTATCCTGTAGATCATCAAAATTATCGTTAATGTCGAACTCAGTTTAACCCCTGAAGATGTTCTAGTTAGGATAGACGAAACTTTGGACGGAGAATTCCTTTAACAACAGCTTAAGATCTAATATATCGATTTTATAGATTTTTTTTCCTAGGCCGCCCAAAAAAGCTTCGTCACTTCGTCCAAGATTACTTACTTTTCCCTTTAACCCTCATTCGAAAATCTTTTTTGTAGTTGTATACCTGTATTGCTAATTTTAACTGTGTGTAAAATAACGGTTTTGTTTGACGTTTAATAATTAGTTTTTAATTTGAGGTTATATCCGATGACAGTAAAAATTGTAACTGTCAACAAATATAACCTCATAATTCAAATTAAGTCATCTGTTGTCAATTTTTTACTTATTTGAACTAATGTACGCGTATATACCAACTTCAAAACAACAAATATGAATTGTCCCCTTGAGGCATCTCCTGCCCTATTAGGTGAACAAGAAAGTGATTGATTTAATTTAAAATACATTTTCCAAAGGAAGAATTTAGATTTTTTTCCTGAAGATCGTCAAAATTATCAGTAAGTGTCGATTTGGTTAATAGGAAATCAGGAAAGAAAATTTTATACACTCCTTTTTTATGAACTAAACTATAATTCTAGTTTAAACAATGAGCCAATAAATTTTAACAATAGGTGACTGGTGATAGTAAAAACTATTAAAAAAAATATGAAACAATTTATTTCATTGTGAAAAATTACAATTATAAAATATTTTTTAAATATTGTTTTCTCCGTATTGTTTTTTTATTTCCTGTATATCGAAAATGTTATTAAATATATTGTTTAATTAAAAACACCATTATTACCGATTTTGATTTAATTTAATTTGATTAAAATTATATTTTTTGAAAATAAAAGCATAAAATTGTTGACTTTTACTGTAAAAGTTTAACGAATTATTTTTAAAACTCATTGTAGATTTACAATACATTTTTTATGCACAACATATATAAATTCAGAAAACAATAGTATAGAAATAAATTTAATTGAATTTTATTGTAACCTATTTTTATATCAAAATTATTTTGTATTAAGTTTTTTAAATAATTATAATTGTTTTAGTTCGTGTCCATATTGTTATTATATTGAGACACACGGTCGACCGCTGCCTCGGGCAAGTCTATTTTTTTAACTCAGGGGAGTATAGCTTGATTTAATTTTCGTTATTTCAACATCGACATTCAAGTTTGTTGCCAAGGAAGTAATCACTCTAGGGCCAAGTTATCAAAACAAGTATTATCAGGTTGTTTTCTTCACCGTTGTCATATGCGGTCAAATGCGACGTTCCCGCATTTATCGTTAATAATGACTCATTATGTTTGACAAAAGTCATTTTGATATAAATTTTTATAAAACATAAATATTAAAGCCCAAGAAACTTTAGTTATTAAATAGAAGTTGTTGTGGTAACAATAAAAAAATTCGCTTGGAGTTCCATAATATGTATACAGGGTTATTAAACAAATGTTAGAGTTTAATTTTTCCAAACTTAAACAAAAAAAAAACTACGCAGTCGTTTAGGAGCAGATTTATTTTAAAGAAAACACTCCTAAAATAGATACGCCACTGGCTAGAAATTAATAAACAGCGCAGTTGTCAAATTGATGAATTCCGTTAATAAAGATAAATTTATAATTCCAAAACTGAAGAAATATTCTGGCAGAATGATTTTGCTATTAAATTGGCTCATTATTTAACTATAAAAAAAGAAAGGGTTACTTTTTCATGATTTTAGAAATCGCGCGTCTTTTGCACAAAAAAAATACTTATTCTGACATATTTTTTTCAAAAATGTTACTGACCATCTCACTAAAAAATATTTGGTTAAAAGAACGATACATTTATTTGTCCATGATTGTACATTTAGGTATCCAAAAAAACTACTAAATTTTTAAGATACTAGCTTTTTTAACCCACTTAAAAACTTTTAGTCCTCACATCACCTTTTATTACAAGTACCGTTTACAACACCCAATAACATTACATTTTTACAAACAAAAATCTTTATGCCGTGATTTTGTGAAAATTCAGCGTGTGATTGTCATTTAAATACCAATCGTAACAAATCTACACATGACACTGTGTTGTATAAACACCTCTTATCGGTAGAAAATTGAATACATATCGCGCAGACGCAGCTGTTCTGAAATTCTGAACAGAGACAGCAGTAAATAGCTCCATGGCCGCGACATGTTTTTAATAAATTATTTATAAATGAAATATTTCGTGTAAATAAATGAATTGATAATGTTTTTTGCCATCAATAATGTTTTATTAAAGTGGTAAATTTGAACCAATGAAGTATTTTGTGTAATTTTTGAGTTAAAATGTGTTGATTATTTGTTTTGATTTGTTCGAGGGTCTGTTGTGAATTTAATATTAAAGTGAAAGTGATTTTTTGTATTTATTGTAATAAAAACAATCATCTAAATCACTAAAAAATAAATTGTTTTTCAACCGTGGTAAATTTGGCAACCTGAAAAGCGACTCCCTTTAATTAAGAAAACCTGGAAAGCCAGAGAGAAAAGCAAGTCCAAATTTTTGATTTTTCTTAATTCTTTTTTATTCTTGAAATCGATTTCTGGAACCTTCAGAGGTTTCTAATTTTTTTTAATGACCCTATTTCTGAATAACCCTTTATATGTATATAAAATCGTTCAGTGTTTATATACAGTAAAATTTCTCAGTGTATTTGATGAAAAATAGTTTGCAAAAATACCCACCTCATTTATTAAATATTAATAATTTATTGGTTTCAGAAACCAGCTGGTGTTAAGGTTACCTGTCAAAGCATAAACTCATACATATAATATTATACATATATATTTCTTCTTCGGCAATTGTCCAAAAACGTGATATGTTGGCCCCCCATTAAGATGGACTGAGGAGCTATCAAGGTACCAAATTCCACACCTAACTGATGGCTTCCCCCCAGCATTAAAAATAAGCGGCATTATTCAATCATATTATCTTACATTCCTTATAAAAAATAAATGATACAAGACGTTAGGGAAAAGAGTACCTAAACTGTTAACATAAGTTTTAGGATATTTTTGTAGGTTCCTGAGTGGTTTTCTTATACCTCAATAACTAGCTGAAATTAATGAAATAAAGTAGGAAAACAGGATTCCAATAAAAATAAGTAGTGACTATGGTGACAGCTATTCTTACCCACAAGGATTCAAATTTTTCACACCAGGTGGTGCGATTTGGTAACTATAAGGAATTTTAACCTCCGATTGTTTTGTGGTAATACCGTTTACTTCCTTCAATATTTCTGGTAATACTGTTTACTTTCTAAGGGTCTTAGCTGCCAGAGCGATCCAAATATTATTTGGTGTTTGTTAATTACTAGTATTGGTTTGTTTTTCTTATTTTCTTTATAGATATTTTTTTGCTTTTTAAACAATTTTGAAATGACATAACATTTGCTTATCCTAATGCAAAAATCTTGCCATATTGCTCTATCCAGAAAAGTTTGGCTAAAACCGAATTTAATACTTTGTTTATAACGTTAAATTTTATGATAAACAGGATATAGTCCAGAGTTGGGATAATTAAAATTTTCCCTTTTTTACTTTCTCATAAAAGTATTGTGATTGAATCAGAATAAGCAACAAAAAAAAATGATTTCGGTTTGTTTGTCTGTATCCACGATAACGCTTTGAGCAAGCTACTTCAAATTTAGTTTGCAGATGTATTTTTATATTATCTTAGACAAGTTCGTATTTGAGCAAATTCGTTTAGGGAAAAAGGGGGTAAAAGGGGGGTAAAGTTTTGTTTTGGTCGTATTTTTTTATTATTTACAATAGAAGAGAAATTTAAAAACCACATAAAGCGTTAAATAAAACTAAACAAAAAAATTAATAATCATTTTTTTTTCCAGCGCCCTCCCTCTCCTCCAAAATTAGAAAAAATATTTCTAGACACAACTTTCTTATTATTAACAATAGACGAAAAATTTTAAAACTACATTAAATGTAAAATAAAATTACCTACATAAAAAATGTAATTACTATTTTTTTTTAATTAGATCCCTTTCCCCAAAATGTAATAAATTGTTTCTGGACATAACTTTTTTAATGAGAAAGTATTCTCGCTCATCCGAGACGGTTTTTTATAATATAAATTAGGATAAATCTACAAAATCGATGCTAGTTTCTAGTGCTAGTTTATTTTCACCTTCATGTACTGTGTGTCTGTTTTTTGTTCGGGACAGCACCCAGTTGAGAGCTGTAACACACCTGGACTGTGGAAGTGTGAGATCTCGCAGAGATCGAGGATCCCCCGCATAGGACAACGTACCGTGTATGCATGCTTCACATTCCTTTAATGTTGAAGAAAGGTTAACGCTCTTGGAAGCGGTCTACCTCTAATTTTAATGATTTAATTTTTATGAGGACTTTTGAAGCGTCCATATTAAGCAATAAATAAACGTATATTGAATATATATTTATTCAATTATTCTACATGTATTAAATATAAATACACTGCCCAGTAAAATCGCTTTCCTATTTTTCATCTCCGCGCGTTAAATGGATTTTTTATTATCAGATTCACTTTCTGCAACCTCAAAAACCCCAATATACAAATTTTCACTAAAACTACTCCTCACCCTCCAGGGGGTTGAGTTAGAATTTTTTTTATTATCAGATTCACTTTTAGCTACCTCAAAAACCCTTTTATACCAATTTTCACGAAAACTACCCTCCACCCCTCAGGGGGTGAAGTTGGAATTTTTTTATTATGAGATTTACTTTCAGCAACCTCAAAACTCCCTATTTACCAACTTTCACAAAAACTACCCCTCATCCCTTAGGGGGTGGAATTGAAAAAAATGTTTTTATCAAATTCAGTTTCATCGTCCCCAAAAACCCCTATATACCAATTTTGACGAAAATATTTAAAATATTTAAAAATATTTATCCCCTAACCCCCGTGGGGGATTGAGTTATAAATTTTTTATTATCATATTCGATTTCAGCAACCTTAAAAACCCCTATATAGCAATTTTAAAATTTTTGTGAAAAATTATTTTATTGGGGTAAATAGAATAATTTTTGCCCCCCTTACCCCACCCCAATGTTTACCAAAAACGATCCCGACCGAGAACTTTTGGTAAAATACCTGTATACCAAATTTCAAGTCTCAAAACGTTCCTTAGTTATCGTGGATACAAGATTTCCCGGACAGAACGATCGACCGACATTTTTTCTTGCTTGAAATTGATTTATATCGACATAATACGTCACAAAACGCAAAAATACGCCAAAAAATGAAAAATTTCAAAATGGGAAAGTAGTATATATTCAATTTTCATTATCGAGTGATCCATAATTTTAATGATCTATATTTCCGCTTTGTCTTCCTCAAATAAAGTATGTAATAATAAGTTGTGAGACTCAAGCTGTGTTTCAAGAGCTCATATGAGGCTGATATTTTATTATTTTATTTCAAATTATTTAGCAAATTAATCAATATAAATCTATAAATACAATATCTATTTAATATAAAACACCGTTGCATTAAAAACTTTGTAAACAGTTAGATTTCTTATTTGAAATCGTAATAACGTTACTATTGTAAACCAGGATATAAATCTAATATAAATCATTGATTGACAATTGATTTTGGATTAATAGAGTACAAATAATCGATTTATATTGACTACAGAATATCTTTTAAAAATAATAACTATTTAACTCATTTGAAATTAATGGGAAAATCTTTAAAAAAATAATAACGGTTTAACTCAATAAATAGGTTTGAATTTAATGAAAAAATATGAATTGGCCAATTGTTCAATTGGAAAATATAACAAAAAAAACACGATAGACTTGTGAGAAATAATCATAAATTAATTTGCTGTTTACTCAAAAATTAAAGCATTAACTGTAGCCATCTTTTAATTAAAATGTATTGAAACCTAGTTATTATGATCAATTCACAGTTTTTATTTCTATACAAATAGCCTAAATTACGGTACACGTTAGATAACATTATTTTCCTACGATCCTCTATGAAAATGATATTTAACACACTCTTTTGTTCTTTAGAAAACACCTTATATCACACTAGTTTGATATTTTTATATCAACCTAGTGTGATATTTATGTATATAGGTTTGCCTAATTTTATTTAGATATTTACCTCGTAGATTCTACGAATTTTATTTACCTTGTTTTATAAGCCATTTTCTTTCATCACAGCCTTTTTGATATCTTTTATGTTTTTTAATCTAAATATTTCTGGTTTTCATGTCAAAAATAAAAACTATAGTTATAACGTTACTATTTTGACCATTACTGTCTAGATTTTATAAAAATTACTTAATTTTTGATTTAGTTACCTTACATCTTATAAAAACCCTCAGTATTTTTCTTATGAAATGTAAAACAGAACAATTTTACTGTCTTATATGGCAGTATAACCACAAAAATCTAATTTAATTAACAAACTGTCAAGTTTTCCTTTATTTAGGACAAGCTTATAGGCAACCCGTTAAACAGCTACTATAATATATTTTATTCAATATAAAACCAAGAAAACTAAATGTAAATGAAAATCATATTTCCAGTTTGACATACATATATAAATTTGTATGCTATTTATTATTATTTTGTGCTTTGCTTTTCTTAAAAATTAATAAAAATTAGAAAATTTTAAAATAAGAAACTTCATATATTTTCGGGACGGTAGGAAAAATCGTGTACATAACTCGTTGGAAAGTGTATTTCATACACTCGTGGGGTTTCCTCTCTCGCCTGGCGGCTTGTTCGTAAACCTTCCTACTCGCGTGAAATATGTCACTTTCCACACTAGTAATATACTAATACATATTATGTATGTTAAGCCTCTACGAGTTCATATGTGGATTTGCGAATTTTCAGTCATTTGTAATTAAAATTTAAAGCTTTGTTACTTATAAAAAATAAATATTTTATCCTCTTTAATAAAAAATTTAATTTGGTTTTCTTTATTTTTGGATATGACTACTAAAATTGTTTTTATATATTAAAAACATATATTTACCTGCGTCATAATTCATGCAATAAAGGGTTAAAAATAAAACACTGACCTGCTCTAAGTGCGTCCATTGGCACTGATGGATATGGAATAGAATATGGATATCCTTCCTTTCTGAGAGTTTTAGGTTTACGTCTGGGTCTGTATTTGTAATCCGGATGCTCTTTCATGTGCATTGCTCGTAGTCTTTTTGCTTCGTCGATAAAAGGCCTTTTTTCGTCTTCAGTCAATAATTTCCATTCGGCACCTTTAATAAAAGAAATGGAAAAAATGGTCAAATATGAATGCAAGAAGATTGAAATGGTTCAAATCAGGTTTAAATAAAAAAA
Organism: Brachypterus glaber; assembly: GCA_958510825.1. NCBI lineage: Eukaryota > Metazoa > Arthropoda > Insecta > Coleoptera > Kateretidae > Brachypterus > Brachypterus glaber. Next base: position 9,958,174 of record OY294052.1, read on the forward strand.
GTAATATAGGCAGGGCCGTAGAAACAAAAATCGGGGCCCGGGGGGTAATAACCACTCCACAAAATTTTTTTTTACCTCCTCAAAAACTTTGATGACAAAAAAAAGAGAAAAAAAGGTCAGCAGAAAAATCCGGGCCCCTTAAGAACTTCGGGCCGGGGGGAAACAAGAGGCTCGCAAGAAGGCAAGTCCACTAAAAAAGCAGTTTTGGCCATGACGCACACACTGTTTTTTAGACCGCCTCGATAAAAATTGTTTTTGAGGTTATATCTCAAGTAAGTAGTCAGAGAGCTGTATTTTATACATTGCATATCTTAAAGCACATTCAAATTAAGCTATTTCCAAATTTATAGGCTCCGGATCCGGATCCTTTGGGTGCTAGAACCTTTAAAAGCTGTGCTAATGAGCTACCAAAAAATGTTTTTTTTAACTTGCTGAGTCATATACAAAGCTATTATTACAGTATACAATAATTCTGGAGCTAAGGGGGTAAGAACAGTTTTTAAGAGCCTTTGACATATGTTACACTTAATTTTTTAAAAAAATAAGAATTTATGAAAGATATTTTGATTAAATGAAAATTATTTCGACTTTTTAGTGTTGACATATGTCAAATGAACGTTTTAAGTCTTTTTTACGTCTTGGTCTGCTGAATAATTGTGTAACACTGTGAAAATAATCTAAATGTAACAAATGTAATGTGTAAGTTAAAAATATATTTTACGGGTACCCCATTTTACCACCTTTTTGGGGCCTCTAGCACCCAAAGGAACCCGATCCAGGACCTGGCGATTTGCAAATAGCTTAATTTGAATGTACTTTAAGACATATATAAAAAACAGCTGGGAGAAAATAATAAAATAAAAATGGTCACTTAGACTATAATGACATTAATCAAAATGTATATTGTACATCAAGTTGCCTAACAGTAGGTAAACTAAGTGTTTTTTCGGTACAGAGACGCCTTTTGTTTACTTTCGGGTTTCACAAAAGTCGATAAAAATTAAATCAAATCGAGAAGTCTCGATTCTTGATCAAAATCTCAAAGACGCGTCGCGACGTGACCCCCGTCCGGTGTTGTTTATTTTTTTCTAAATAACTATTTTGTCTTGATTTCTTCTCGAAACGAGACAAAAAGTTTCAATTATTTGATTCTCCTGAAACTCAAGTTTAGAATATTTATTTTAGAGTACAATATACTAGCCGTTAACCCTGTTTTTCAACAGAAAATCTCATGTTTAAGCCCGTGCAGTAATAAGTACGCCTTCACATCTTTGTAAATAATTTTCTTTAGTTGGATTATATACACTGAAAGAAATTACCTTAAAAAGGTGTAAAAAAAACACTCTATAAATGTGTAAATTTTACACCTTTATACAAATGTACATCAACATTGAGGTGATTTTGACCTAGAGTGTGTATTTTTATATCCATACCTTCTGCGACAGTACACTTGGAGCTCAAGAAAGTGTATTATTATAAACATACCTTTAGAAACAATACACCGGAAGTGTAAAAATCACACTTCTAATGTACAAGCCAGCCAATCGCGGGCGTTAAGCTAGTCACGTGTCTCGAGAAGCTAGAATTCCTGCTTTATCGAGTCTGGTGGCTGTCGACCATTATAATTATTTACGTTTGTAAGAGCGTACGTATAATTTTGTGTGTGCTAGATTTTTCAAAGAAATAATTGGTAAGTGTTGATTAAAAGTAAATATTTAAAAAGTGTGATTAATACTATCCTTAAAACATACATTTTATAATATTTTACTTATTTAGGCGGTAACACTGGCCTGCAAATTTTGAGTTGTTAAGACTTGTGTATGTTTTCTGTTTCTATTTTATATTGGTACTTTTTGTAGCGCTGATTACGAATATGCGTAGTTTTTCCATAAAACACTATTCATAAATAGAAAAATAACAAAATGGTTATTCTATTTTTTTTAATAAATTGAAGGGTTTTAGGTAAAAAGTATATTTACGCGTTGGTGTAAACTCTTCACACTGGATGTAAAAATATAATACACACAGCATTTATATTAACGCTTCGAGTGTTAATTCACATCAGCAGCAGCTGCAAGTAACTCATGCACGTGGATGTAAAAATTAATCTCAGTGTATGTCCCACTGGGTATAGTATAACATAATTTATCATCAAAAAAAAACCCTAAATAATTTTACAACGTAAAATAGGACATGCAGTGCACAAATGATAACTTAAAATAGGATGGGACATATATGTCCCATCCTGTTTATATTATGTCCCATGGAGCTCAGGGACTTTAGACCCGCACCGAATATTTTATAAAGCAAAAGTTTCACGTAAAAACAAAAGGTATATTGTAATACTTCGTCAAAATGTATCGATCGTTTGTAAGAAACTGTAAAACAATAGACAATAATCTATTTGAAAGCAGAAGAAGAGAATATAACGACAAGAATGGAAAAGCAGTTTTGAAAAGAAAAGGGAGCATTAAATTATCTTTTGAAAGAAAATGAGCAAAGTAACAAAACAGCATCATGGTTTATAATTAATTCTTATCGCGCTACAGAAAACAGATACAATGCCTCAAAAACGGCGGAGCTAAACAAAGATCTAGACACAAAATGTCAAAACGTGGAACAAAAACCAGTGTAATGTAATACAGCGTCTCTATTGGTTAGACCAATCGCCCGTGTTTTGTTACATCCAATGGAGAAACAGGTGCGGGCTTCCTCCGCATTTTCCCGACGATTTTCACGCCGACAATCAAGATTTCCGTCCAGAAACAATGGGGAAGATAATTATATTATTTACCTCCCTATTATATGAAATATTATAAAACTACAGATTTTTTATATAAAATGTATTTTAAGCTATGGTCTGTTTTTTCAAGCAAGATAGTAAATTAAAAATCGCACAGTAAATATTTTTACAACAGGTTTGAATAATATATGTTTGTGCATAGAATATAGTTATGTTTTATAAAATAAACTACGCAGTATATTCGCACATCCAATATTCGAATCTGTTTTGAAAATATTCACTGTGCGATTTTTAATTTACTATCTTGCTTGAAAAAACGGACGATAGGCGATCCTAGGCATTTGCCTAGAGCGGCAAATGTTTAGTTTTATTTAGTTTATCAATTGATCAAGTAAGTGACTGAAAAGTAAAAGTTTGCGTGGTATAATGACCTTTTTTGTCATCACTTTTTTTTTGGATGGACGCGTTCGGACGGCATGTTATGTATGCGGCACTTTTTGTAAATATGGCCCTAAATAGGCGTTCAGTTTTGATAAATGTGATCGTCTCCCAGTGTAAATAAATACACGGTGTTTGCAGTGATTTGGCATTAAATAAAGGGTATGATTCTACATATCAAAACATGAAAACCCAGCAGAGGAACAGAGGTCCGGAAACGAACCCTTAGAGAGTTACGACTCTTTAAAATTGTACTAAAAATAAGGTTTTTAATTAATAACTCCGGTACCCTTTGAGCTAGAGCGACGAGGTTTTGCATGTATACTAGTATTAATAAGGGCAGAGAGACAGACAGACAGACGGACGCAAAAATTTTTTTTACTGATTTTGACTCAGAGTGGTCTAAAACGTCGAGAAATGTGAAAAAAGCGTGGTCAAAGATTTTGACTTTTCGGCGAAGATTTCAATACATCGGCACTCTTAGTAGCACTAAGTGCCGATGTAATTTGAATTTGAATGATTCCCTAATTTGCAGTGTTACATTTTATCACTGTCTAATTTGTGTATCAAGTTAAAAAAAAACACATGTAGTCAAAGTTGACAAAGCTCTAAATCTTTAACATCTAAATTCTAAACAAATATAAATATATGTTTTCGTTAAACAAGTCATGTGGCGCCCTTAGTTTAACACCAATTTTACGATTCTTAGAAATTTATTAGGACAGTAAATATTTGAGATACCCATCCTTAGTCTGGCCCTTACCAATTAGAGTCTAAATGATAATGTCATTACAATTACGTAGGACTCAGGATAACCTAACAAAAGGTCCTACCAACCGATGCATCGCAATAGTAGAGAGCAGGTGGTTTTAGACGTCATAAAAATATAAAGGTCAGTTTTATTCACTAACAGACATCTAATGTGATCAACCAAAACCTTCTAAACTTAAATAAAAATGTTTTAATAGATATTCTCCGAAAACCTTTTAGTATTTTAATTCAGAGAAAACGTTCTAAAAAATAAAAAAAAGCTGAAAATTGTCATCATTTAGGCAATTGGCGCACCCGGGCCCTCAAATTTAATGTTTTTAAAATGACTTTTTAACTATTTTGCTTGTTAGCTTTTTAAAAAAAATTGCCTGCGGCGCTCGTATCTCGATTTTTTTTTAATAGATTTTATAAAATAATATGATCCATCAAACTGGAAAATATGAAGCATCAATATTTTTAAAGATTTTTGCCTGCGGTGTTAAACATGGTCGGTTCTATTTTAAGAGGTTTTTACCTACCCATTTGAAAAACTATAGAATTTTAAAATTTTCTTGATAAGAAATAATGTGATATTACAATTTTAATTAATAGATTTTGTAAAATTATTTACATGTCAAATTTTGAGGTGTCTGGGAAATGAAAAAACTTAAGATTTATAAAAATTTTTGCCTGCGGTGCTAAGCATAATAAGTTGTGTTTTAAGAAGTTTCACCTACTTATTTAAAAATTTATAAAAATAATTAGCTTTTCGAATTCTTAGAAATTATTTGTCCTGAAGACTGTAAACTGTAAAAATTTTCGCCTACGGCGCTAAACTTGATTACCAATGATGTGATATTACAATTTTAATTAATAGATTTATAAGATTATTTACATTTTAAATTCTGAGGTGTATGGAAAAGGTAAAAAAAATAAGATTTCTAAAAAATTTAAGAGGTTTTCTCTACTCATTTTCAGTTTTATAAAATAGTTTGCTTTTTGAATTCTTGGAAATTGCTTATCCTGTAAAACTGTGAACTGTAAAAAAAATTGCCTGCTTCGCTAAGCTTGTTAAGCAATAATGTGATATTAATATTGTAATTACAATTTTAATTAATATATTTTATAAAATTATTTACATGTCTGCAAGTTCTGATGTGTCTGGGAAATGCGAAAATTTAGGATTTTCTTATTTCCTCTGTCTATTCGAAGTTTCTTTTATAAATTGTTTTTCAGATTACGACGTAAAAGTGCGTGACCTTAAAAAATCTAATCAAAATTGTCTGCGGCGCTAAACTTGCTTACCAAAATTGCAAAAAAGTCTGGCTACACCCTGCACCCTTTACTATTAAAAAGCTAAATAGGCCATAAATAGACCATAAAAAAATACTGTGGTCGTCCCTGCAGTATATTCGCACATCCAATATTCGAATCTGTTAAGAAATTATTCACTGTGCGATTTTTAATTTACTCTCTTGCTTGATGAAACAGACCATAGTAAAAAATAAATAACTATATTTTTTTTGCACCGGTTTGCTTATTTTACTGCTTGTCAAAAAGGTGTTACAAATAAAATTATTTATAATTTATATCCTCAATTAAAAGAAATTTATATTAATTCCGTATAAAACACACATTTACAGAAGACATAAACATATTTTTAACCAATTTATTTTTGATCGAGTCACTAAATAAAGAATTTTATGAGTACAATTAGCTCGATCTAAAAATAAACTTTGTATTAATACACTTATAAATCTTCAATGGATCAATCACACCTGGTCATTTTCAACAGAAAACCAGAAAGAAGAATTGTATGTGTTATTGACACTGCTGAATACAAAATATCTGTTTCCATTATAATATGAAAATATATAGGGTAAGTGAGCCAAATATTGCCACGTTATAGTATATTTCTAACCTAATAAGAAAGTGAAACATTTCCAACTCGAGAAATGCCAAATTAGCATCTCGAGAGTTGGAAATTTCATTTTTCCTACGATCCTCTATGAAAATGACATTTAGCGCACTTTTGTTTTTTAGAAAACGCCTTATATCACACTAGTTTCATATTTTCATATCATCCTAGTTTGATATTTATGTATGGAGGGTTGCCTAATTTTATTTAGATATTTACCTTGTAGATTCTACGAATTTTATTCACCTTCACCATATTTTATGTTTTTTAATTCAAATAGTTCTGTTTTTCATGTCAAAGATAGAAACTATAGTTGAGTAATTCCACGTCAACTAGCCCCTCGATCCGGAACCCATCTCTCCGATTTTGCTGAAATTTTGCATGTCCCCATAATTTAGTCTTTATATATGGCATTTTGCAAAAAAATCGTTTGTTGTCGAGATATTATTTTTGCCTTTTTTAAAATCGAAAAACAACCATGTAATAAATTCGTAATAACTTGACTTCTATTGAAGATATAGACTTTATTCATATTGATTTGTAAAGAGAATCAAATTATGGTCTAGAAAAACCGTTTTTTACCCATTCTGACATTTCCAAGATGGCGGACCGCCATGCCGATTCGGGGAAGTTTATATTTTGTATCCCCAAAATAGCTTGCTTATCTTCGATTTTTTTAATTTTTTTAGTATTTACTCGTATTTAGTGGTAGTATGTCCATATAAAATATTTCGACTCAAATAACATATTTGTGGGAGATATGACCCATAATGTGAGACCATACCCTAATTTTTTTTCGTTTTTAACTACAAAAAATGAGCTCTGTGAGGAATTTCATGAAGAAACTATATCCATTGCACAATATTATTAATTTGATTACTTATTAAATGAAAAGGTTCTTCAATAACAATATACAGGGTGTACCAAAAATATAGGAGCACCCTATACAGGGTGTCCCAGAATGTTTTCAAAATCTATTAAGGGTAATCAGATCTCGTCAAAATAATGCCACAAGTTCATATAAAATTTTTGGCTACGGCCCCCCTACTCTATTTACCCCCCAAGATGAAATAGAAAAATTATTTTTTTGGATAACTTTTTTAGTATATCTGTTATATATAAAAAAAAATTTTAACAACTCAAAAAAATTGTCAACAATTAATATTTGTTGACAATTTTTTTAAATTGTTTAAAATTTTTTTTATATTTAACAGATATACTGACAGTGCTATCTATGAGACAGAGGACGAGCTAACGACTTTAACAGGTTGTAGCAATATTAGGAGCATGGCAATAATTGGATCACCCCCTTATATGTATATTCAATAGACAAATCAGATTTCTATAACTAAACTACTAAACAAAAATTCATACTCTTATTATTATAGAGCTTTAAACAACCAGATGCTCCATCGCATGATTAAAAATTATCGATATTTTTAAATGTTGGTATTTGTAAATCATTTGACATAATCACTTCATTCATTTCATTAAAGCCCTTGTTAAAATTTACTTGCAAAATATTTTAAAAACGACTCATTATGTGTAGCTCAAGCAAATTCTCATTTCGGTCCTATATTTCTAGAAAGTATTTTTGATATTTTATATGGAATTACAGCTTAAAATCCTGTAACCTATATAAAAAATGTTTCCGCTTCATTGATGGATCTAGTTAAAAAACTGAATACAAAGCACGCTCAATAAAAGGATATTAAGTTAAAATGACAGATAAAGCAGTTATATTTCCAGATTTCGAGTTCAAACTGTGCTTTATTCTCCAACAAACAGTTTTCAATGAGACAAAAGCTTAAAGCGATGTCTCTTTAGTTGCCATTGTTTGGAGCTTTTGTCTGTCGAATAGATACTTCAAGTTACATTATTTCTAAGATATCTGTTCGTTGATACTAAAAATTGATCTAACTTGTCTTCAAAATAGCCTTATATTGAAAATAAAAACATGCACATTATTAAAAATATGCATCGCAAGCATTTCCGCATTAAAATTCACCATAAGATCCACTGCCCGAGACTCCCAGATATTAAAACATTTATTTAAAGGGACATATAGCAGTCTAGTTACAAATAATCCAAATCTGACTATTAACTATAAGTTCATCCGTGACTTAGCTGAGTTTGTAAAACGTGGAGACAAAGAAAAGAGGAACAAAATATGTATGAAAGATGGAAGAGAAAAGTTTTAAGAAGAATATTCAAAGGAATCGACGAAAATGGAGAGTGGAGAACTAATGGAAATTATGATAATATGTAACTAACCTTAAATAATTTAAAAAGTTTTAAAAACAAATAAAGATCTTGAAAATTGGAACGAGGAAATATATTAAAAATTATTTTTCTTTGATCCAGAAAGCGATTTAAAACATGAAATTGGAAAAACTTTGTTACAGAAAGAAACGAGAGAATCTAAATTATTTTTATATGTATATTTTTAATTTTTGTTTCAAAATTATTCCATAGCCCCTAGCAGAAGCTTTAAGCATGACTCTATTTCATTAAATTAACAAATAATAAATAATAATAATAATATAATTAGATGGGTAGAACACATTCAACGATTACCAAACAACTTAACGACAAAATTTATGATATGCGCAAGCATAAGAAGAAGAGGCAGACTAAGGAATAGCTGGAAAAACCTACTAGAAGATGACATTAAAACATTGCCAGTACACTGAAAGAAATTACACTGTAAATTTTACACCTTTATATAAATGTACATCAACATTGATGTGACACTACACACGTGAGGTGATTTTGACCTAGAGTGTATATTTTTACATCCATATCTTCTGCAACAATACACTCGGAGCTCAAGAAAGTGTATTTTTATAAACATACCTTTAGCAACAATACACCCGAAGTGTAAAAATCACACTTCTGATGTACAAGCCAGCCAATCGCGGGCGTTAAGCTAGTCACGTGACTCGAGAAGACAGAATTCCTGCTTCATCGAGTCTGGTGGCTGTCGACCATTATAATTGTTTACGTTTGTAAGAGCGTACGTATAATTAAGCGTGTGCTAGATTTTTCAAAGAAATAATTCGTAAGTGTTGATTAAAAGTAAATATTTAAAAAGTGTGATTAATACAATATCCTTAAAACATACATTTTATAATATTTTACTTATTTAGGCGGTAACACTGGCCTGCAAATTTTGAGTTGTGTATGTTTTCTGTTTCTATTTTATATTGGTATTCTATTTTTTTTTAATAAATTGAAGGGTTTTAGGTAAAAAGTATATTTTCGCGTTGGTGTAAACTTTACACACTAGATGTAAAAATATAATACACTCCGCATTTATATTAACGCTTCGAGTGTAAATTCACATCAGCAGCAGCTGCAAGTAAATTACCCATGCACGTGGATGTAAAAATTTATCTCAGTGTATACTACTGGACAGCATGATGCAGCAGTTGCAGGAAACAGGAAAAAATGGAAAGAACTTTACCAAACAAGCCCTATATATTGTTTCCTGGAGCATAAAATGCTCAGACACAATTGACTTTGTTTTGATATTTTTGTCTCGAAATAGAATTCGCAAAAAAAAATATTAAAAGGCACTTTATTAATATTTAATAAAAATATATATATGTTATAAGCTCTAAGTTAGGCCATTTTGCAGTATAAACTCTACCGTATTGTGCTCAATTCTAATGACAGTCACAATGGAGCTCTAGTCCTTATTAGATTTCTTCCCGAAAACTTGACAAAATGTGTGATGTAAGAAGATTGTGGATCGAATATGCCATTTATATATAGATAAGGGGAATAATTCCCCGGGAATTGATACGTGTTTGTAAAATGGAAAAAATAATTGCCACTTAAACGTATTATCTTGTTACAAGAAAAAGTTTTTATTTTGTAAAGAAATTTAGATAAAATCTTTGCCTACTCAGGCGAACAAATTAAAAAAAAAAATACCAAAAAAGTATGTTTCTGAAGAACTATCATACTATAACATGTACAGCCAAACAAAAAAAAGTTCAAGAACTCTTTTGGAGACTATTGTATTCCTATGTATTTTGAGGCGCTGAATACGAATTTGAGGTCAAAATGGCACCTCATCCGAATGGTTTTCGAGGTAACCTCAAAAAAACTTTATACTCGTTATAATCAAAAATAAGTTTTTTTGAGGTTATCTTCAAAACTAATGGAACAAGGTGCTATTTTGACATCAAATTCGGATTGAGCGCCTCAAAATAAATAGGAATACAATGGTCTCCGAGAAAGTTCTTAATTTTTTTTTAAAAAAAGGTCAAGAACTTTTCCGGAGACCATGTATTTTGAGGCGCTGAACCCGAATTTGAGGTCAACATAGGACCTCATCCGATTAGTTTTGGAGATAACCTCAAAAAACCTTATTTTATTACTCGAAAATGAGGTTATCTCGAAAACTAATCGGATGAGGTGCTATTTTGACTTCAAATTCGGATTCAGCGCCTCAAAATATATTGAAATACAATGGCCTCCAAAAGAGTTCTTAACCTTTTTTTATTTTGTGTGTAATTTTTCGCTTAATTGTACATTTAAAAGTGTAATGGACTTACATCTAATAGGCTAAAAGTACAAAAAAAAACTATTTTTTGTATAGGTGTATTTTGAAAAATATACATCTACTAACCTCGCCACAAAAAAGTGGGAAAAGAAGTTGGCAACGAACCCCACATATTTTTGATATTTAAATTGGACTCTTAATATTAGGTTATGCCCTGCTTCATAGTAATTTTGATGCAAAGAAAAAGTAAGGCTATCCTTTCTAAGGCCCAGTTTATCAGTGTACAGTTAAAACTTAATCTAAAAGATAAAGTCTCAGTTAAGAGTAAATTCTGGATTTTGGTTGGAGTTGCTATGGTTATTACGTTATTACGTATCAGCTAAATTTATCTGCACTTTGATAAACCTAGCCTTAGAGATGTACATAACATCTTGACGGTGAGTTGCTCATTATATGAAAGGGTATATTATTTGAGGTTATGTATAAGAACCGTAATTTATTGACAATCGACGTTGCATATTGCAAAAACGAATAAAAATTTGCCTGCAACGGATTTATTACTAGAAGTAGAAGAAGAAATAAACGCTTATTTACATCATTAAAAAAACCGCTGTCCTACAATTTTTACGCGGATATGGTAACTTGTCTTTGAACACCTGGAAACTGCCTAAAATATTTATTTTTAGGCATTAAGATGAGTTTTAAAAATACTACAAAGTAGTCACTCATTGAGTTTTAAGAAAACCTCAACCTTTATTTCAAAATAATATTAATAGATTCTTTTGTCAATGCATACGACACCTGGTCAATAGAACAAACTGAATGGAAAAAATGGATTAGGCTCAAAATACCAATATTTGCTTTTATTCTATTTTGGTCTTTTTATTGTATTACAACAAAAGGTAAACAATGCTGAATAGATAGTTGGCATTTTGTATTTACGAGAAACCCAGCTGATTTTTTTGCCACTAAACTAATAAAGTAAGGAACAGGAACAATCAATTACAATTTTTATGTATTGTATACTGTATATACAGTGTGATTATAAAGTGCCGAACAGTTTGAAAAGAAAATACTCTTCGTTTGAAGCCACGCCTCTGTTAGAGTTGTGCGCGACAAGCCTATGTGATTGCTACGTACAACACGGAAAAAAAAAATTATAGCTAGGAGCGCTATAACAAACATACCAAGCAAATTACAATCGCTTATTATATAAATACAAGGCTTTCTCTTACAATTATGGCAGTCAGTGTAAAAATTTATATGAAATACTTTAATTGTTTAGTGAATAATAAAATATAACAAATAGTATGGCATTTATAGCTTAAATAGATTTAATTATTGTCCGTGCTAATAATTTTTATAATATAATAAAATTTCTGTAAATTTATAATAGTGCCTGTAATAAATATAATCGTGTCTGTAATATATATAATCGTTTCCAATTTATTTTTAACATTATTAGTTATTGTGTCCCTTATAATCTATAGCTTAAATCACTATAATTTTCCACTGTTACCAAATATCTTAAAATGTATAGCGCAGAGCCCACTAATTTCTTTCCGTGAACAGCTCGGTGGCCAGCAAAACGCACACAGCTTACTTGCATTTTACTCATCGCTAATGCCAGTTTTGCATTAAAAAGTGTTCGGCACTTTTTAATCGCACGGTATATAAAATATATATATATATATATATATATATATATATTTAAAAAAAAATCATTTAGATGCAGTGTCAAGTTGAAGCAACATATGCATAGGTTGTGTCACTACTTGCTCTAAATTTGCTTGGATTGAAACTAAACATTTAGAAAATAAGCGACTCTAATTTAATTCTTTAGAAAAATGGGATATTTTTATTTATTTGTTTGTTAGTTTAGAGTCGTTCAAGGACCTTTTTATATAATTAAAACCAGAGCTCACATAAGGAAGGACGCGCCAAAAAAAAATTAAAACCTAATTCAAATTATAATCTTCAAAAGGATTAAATCACGTAAGAAACAAATTAAAAAAATATATAAATAAGTTAAATTTAGGCATCAAATTATAATACAAATATTTATTACCATCGAAATTATCCTACAACAAAAGCTTTTTATCCCATACGAATGTAAAAATCTATTGTATCAGACTCAATAATATACAATATGAATTTTAAAGCAATATAAAAACCAAATTTAACATATGAATATGTTTTCTCGCATATATGTATCCTGTAAACGTCACATTTTAAAGAGATTTTCCACCCTAAATGGCATTATAAAGGTATATCATAACATACTGTATTGTATTTTGTTTATGTACTGTGGGGTATTTTATAAATTATTCATATTCATATCATCCACGGAGGCTATGATCGACAAGTGACAGTAGACAGCTGCTGTTTCACGGCCATCTATATTTCAAGTGTTTTTATATATGCATGTTAGTTCGCTGGATGGGTTTTTTAATTTTTTTTTAATCGTCCGCTTTCACAGCTAAAATAACAATGAATGGCTGAAACATAAGAGGGAGAGTTAGTATTATTTTAATTATGTTAGGGCCAAGAATGTTATTATTTCGGCATATTTTACTCAAGGTGAATAGGGGTAAATGTATAAAAGGGGCAATTGTAATAATACTCAAAATTTGGCTCCCAACCATTTATATTGTAACGGCATCAGGTGGCAAATGTACCTTGTGCATTGTACACATAGACAAAGAACATAGATGAGCTGTCATCTCAAGGTTATATACAAATTTACGAGTCCTCCATTTTGATCGGAAGTTACGTCAGAAATCAGCTGGGAAATTTAAATTAGTGGGTAAAATGTTAATAAATAAACGACATAACCTTACTTTTTAATGTTTTCTTATGTTATAATAAAAAAAATCAAACTTACCTAAAAAATATGATACTGCTGTCTGCAGGTAGCAGTCGTTT
>OY294052.1:9971660-10174032 GCA_958510825.1 Brachypterus glaber
CTCGACCAGACCATAAAAGCATTCATGGGCCTTTTGATGTGATCCTCTTGTTTTTTAGTGGCTTGTTGCGTTTGAAGACCTTGCGGGACTCCCAGGGCAGCCCCGCTTAAGGAGGCCATCCTAGAGAGTCCCTCCGCTGCACTGAAGCCACTCTCACACATTTGACCCACAGACCTGAAATCAAAAAGAGACATCAGAAAAATTACTATTTTGCTATTATTACACACCCAATGGATTTGATATTAAGTTTTGTTAAGCTAAGGAAAACGAAATCAATTCATGATTTGGCATCAAAAACTAACGAATATTTCGTTGCTGTTTAATGGCGATCTCTCCCGTTAGATTAGACAGGGACAAAAGTTCTACCCAAAAAGGATAGAATACATACTACTCCCACTTCCACCCAACCAAACAAATTCTGTATTTGTTCATTGTTGAACAAATACAATATTTACTTGGCCGGGCGAAAAGTGTAACTATATTATTTTTATTAAAGAAATTACTGCCGCCATCTAAATTTTAGTAGAATTATCTTATTCTACAGATTCATATTAGCTATGTTCGTTCGTGCCGCTCAGTGCTACACTTTCCGGCCAACCAAATAAATACTGTATTTGTTGTATAAAAAACTTATAAATACAGTATTTATTTGGTTGGCTGGAAAGTGTAGCACAAATGAGATAGAGATAGGGTAGACGTCTTTTGTTTCATAATTCTAGTTGTAGAGAGCTCCATTTCAAACGTGTTTCTTAGAGAAAAAAAATTACTTTATGTCGGTCGGACTATTGGCTTCTTCTTGGTTAGGCTTGTTGGTAGTGAGGGTCAAAATGGGTTATTTTATTTCTTTATTGATGAGTTATGAATCATATTTGAACATAAAATAGAACATGGTCTAATATTTAAAACTTTTAAAAACTGCTTAATTTGTTGTTTTTACTTTTATTATACTATTCACAGCGTGTAGCGCTAGAATAGTATTATACTGTAGTTTCAAATTTCCCAAAATCGCCATTAAATGTCCTAAACAAAAATTCTTGGACACTTTGTTTTATGAAAAAATAAGAAACTTTGAAAATTTCCGTCTGTCGTCCGTCGGTCCGATGTCACGTTTTTTGTTTACACGTTATCGTATTCGATAGTCCGAAGTTCTATGAGGGGAAGATCCCTATTGTTTTTAGTAAACCCCCCAAAAACAACAAAAGTTTTGGGAGGTTAAACTTAAAAAAAAGTCCAAACTGTAATTTTCAAAAAAAAAATCGTTTTTCGTAAAAACAGTATTGGAACTTTTTTATTTTTTTATTTTTTTTTTCTAATTTTTGTTTTTTCGATTAAAGATTTTTTTTAAGTGTTTTTTTTTATTTTTTTTAAGGACATATTTGGGAAAATGCAATATACCATTTACTGTGAATAGTATATAATAAAATGCGTAGCATTACATACCTTTCCGGCTTGTTTTTTAATTAACATGCGTCATTGCTATTTTGTCACTGTAAATATTTACTAAAAAGCCAAAGGTTGTAAATATATTAAAAAGCGCAAATAAAATGTTTATCTATAATTAGAATTTGTTAAATTGTTAATTATCTACCTATAATTCTGTCAGTTTAGAAAATCTGCGAATAGCATTTAATAAATTCATGGACCGTAAAAAAGTATATAGACTGTAATTAATATTATATTATTAATTTCATATTATTTAAACCGAAATTTTTACTGTTTTATACTGCCCAGCTAAGCTGAAAAGTCCTATGTGTGTGTGGTAAACCTATGTAGATAGAACCTTTCAGCCTAGCAAGGCAGTATAGGAAAGGAATGTACCGGATTTTGGGCTGAATACGCAAATAATAAGATTTTTCACAGTTATAGTCAGATATATAAAGATTACTTACATTCCCAAAATTTCAGCTGTTAAACTTGCCTGGAACGTCGTTTTTTATTCGCGAATTCTTAAAAAGAGAAATGCTGGATATGGCAACATCGCAAAAAATAATAACCCGCATTGGTCAATTTAAAAATCGCGCTGATAATTGCGTGTGTTGAGTAATTTGTTATTCTCAAATTTTCAATAATGATGAATTTTTATTTGCAATAACCAGTTATATAAATTGCAGGAAATATTTTTTACAGTGTATGACAGTGACTATACTTAGATGCAGTTAATATTTAAATATTAATTTAAAAATGATAAATACAAGGAATTTGATGTTATCGATAGTTTCTTTCATAGGTTATCGACCTGTCTATAAAATAGTGTGTTTTGTTAGTAAAGAATGTGGCATTGTTAACCATTTCATTTAATTTTATTTATTATCCCATAATATCACTATTAAATTTTGCAATATGAAATTTGTTTTTATGTGGAATTAATTAAATGGATTATTGACTTCAAATATCAATTAAAATCATAAATATTAATTAGGTGGGTAGGTCTTGGTTCAGTTTATTATGAAACCAAATAAATTTTAATTTGTTTTTATACAGGGTATTTCAAAACTTTTGATAAAGAAAAATAAAGTTTCGTATCGCATCCCTACAACAAAAAGTCGAAAAAAAATAATAAGCTTAAAGTTTATAGAAATGGGAAGTAAGGTAGATGACAATAAAGGATATGTTAGGATAGGATGAGAAGATACGGTATACAATTTTGATATAGTACAACACTTTTTAGAAGTGATAATCGATGAAAATAAAGAAGTAAAGTAAATAGAAAAATGTGAAACGGGTACCTTTTCTAGACGGGTGGAAATCTTCTTTAGTATTTTAAATTATTGGTAAAATTTTAAGTCTATATCAGCAATTTTCTTGTTTTCGTTTTTCACGGATTCATTACTTTTTATATACTTTTTGACCATTTCCTTTTATTTTTTTCTTTCTAGCTTTATAGGATAGTTTTTTTTTGACGAGGCAATTATCAGATCAAAAACATCAAAAATTTATTTTACAGGTAAATTTTACTAGTGTAAAAATTTGACATCTAATTAAAAATGTAAAAAATATATTAAAATTTATTAAAATGCTTATATCTCGGAAACTAATAATCCTAGGATAAAAATGATCACATATATTTTTGTAGAGAACATTATTTTCATTTATACAAAAAACTTGCAAGAGCATCACTTGATGCAAAAGCACCACTTGATGGAAGAGCATCACTTGATGCAAGAACATCACTTCATGCAAGAGAACCACTTCATGCAAAAGCAGCAGTTGGTGCATCACTTGATGCAAAAGCAGATATCATTATATATCTCTTGATGTAAGAGCAGATTCCCTTATATAGTAGTTTGACACTACAAATACTAGAATATCAAATTTGCTGTCAAAGGAAATAATTACTCCAGGGGCGACGCCCCGGTCGTAATTATTTCCAGACATCAGATTTTTATGAAAACAGCGAAAGTTTCCCGCATAATTCTCAGCCTCTTGTGTAATTATATATGAGTATTTAGTTGAAAATGTATGCATACATTGGAAAATCAGTGCTGATAAAAAGATTTAGCATGACGAAATACTAAACGAAAAAATTCCTACTTGCAGAAAGTGTGTTGAAACCAAAGTGAGAATAATGTACGAGTGTCAACCATTACAAAGAAGTTGATTCTGCGCTGGTAATCAACATGTCTACCAAAGTTCTTTTGCTCGAAGAAATGTACCAACTAGTGGACTAGTCGAGACTTGCCAATAAAATCAATTTTGATATTTGTAGTGTCAAACTATACATACATATATAAGGCAATCTGCTTTTGCATCAAGTGATGCTCTTGCATCAAGTGATGCTCTTGCATCAAGTGATGCTCTTGCATCAAGTGATGCTCTTGCATCAACTGATGCTCTTGCATGAAGTGGTTCTCTTGCATGAAGTGATGCCCTTGCATCAAGTGATGCTCTTGAATCAAGTGATGCTCTTGCATCAAGTGATGCTCTAGCATCAAGTGATGCTCTTGCATCAAGTGATGCTCTTGCATCAAGTGATGCTCTTGCATCAAGTGATACTCTTGCATTAAGTGATGCTAGTATAGCAGCCATGACTAAGTCAGATTACTTTGCTCCGCCAATAATGGAAATTATCATATTGATGAAAATAATATCATTACTAAGCAGTTATTACAACCGTACCTATAGATAAATATTTTTGTTTATTTTGATTCATCCTGTACATTAAAATTGATATTCATTTTTATTTATACTCAAATACCGGTGTATATAGTTTTATATTTTTCCCATATGTTTACATGTGTACCAACATTATACAAAATTTATGAAGAATAGTATAATAAATTCAAGATTAAGACTTCCTACGTGAAAATGCTTTTGAAAATATAACAGAGACCTTAATTATCTTACAGTAGTTCAAATTTAAATTATCGCTATTAATTTAAGCGATTATTAGATGAATTATTCATGAGGCTCTTTTATACACCAAGAGCCTTTTAGAAATTCATAAATATCTTACAAAAGGGTATCAGTTTGAATGAGAGCGTTTAATATTTGCCTTCGGAGGTATTTTATTTACATTTCGTTCATGAATTTGTTTGTTTTAAGACCTGTCTTAATTGTGTAGGACTTGACAAACGCTTAAATTACCATTTCATTATTATTTTCTGATTGTAATTTATTGATTTTGTTATCAGCGTTGTTTAGAATGACATCAGTTTGTTGTTAGTGTTTGAGAATATTTTACTGTGACAATATTATTTTATTATTCTTAGGCGAGTTATGGAATGTCCTTTTATAATTCGTATCTTTTATAATATTTTAATATCAGAGGTCATGAATAGTCCTTAAGGACAACTAATTCTCTGTCATTAAACTTATTTCCCAAATACAGAAATTACATCGTTAAAGATACTCTAACCCAGTATTAGGCATGTCATTATCAGCTGACCTAGACTTGGGGGAAGGTTCCTGAAAAAAATATAGTATTTCCAAGAAAGGTATATATTTTTTAACCTTCCCGCTTGTAAACAACCTTTAAATTATTATAGCAGCGCAAGATGCGCATTGGCTTACGCAATTGGCAAGGTCCAATTTACAAAACCGTAAAAACGTTGACCTGTGCCATAATGGCACTGCCATTACGAGAACAGCGATTTTATAAGCAAATTTTGTTTCTACAGGAATAATTTTTATATATAAGTTTTTTCAGTGAAAACTTTATTAATTCTCCTTTTTTTTCACATCAAAACATCATGGAAAAATAAGAAAAGTAAACAAAACAAATTATAAATATGAAATACTATGCAAAACTAAGTGCTTTTAAATATCCAGAGACATAACTTCTCAGTTTATGAGAAACAACATTATATTGAAATTTCCGTATTTGGGGGTTTACAGTTTTGAGTATTTGTTCTTTATAAGGTACAGAATGTACAGAATATGCTGACAAAACAAGCCAAATGCTTTAGTGTAAATCGGACTTTGTGAAGTATTTAGCGCCAAACTAAAAAAAATACAGGATATTTGGAAATACTATAGTTGGGGCAACCAGCTCAATAGTTAAATACGAAACAACTAATTTTTTGGTTGCTGCAACTAGAAATCTGGTTTGGAGATTAATTTTTGTAGTTACCATATCCTTAAAATTTGAGTTTTGTTGCCCTTCGCGGGTTCTGGTTGCCCCCAACTAGACCTTTTTTCTGTAAAAGGTAAACTGCACTGAACCAAAAATTAACGTGATATCAAAATAAATAAAAATGAACGTCATATCAATAAAATTACATTGATTTTGCACCGATGTACGTTTTTAATTGTGACAGTAAAATTTTTATTATGTCAATGTTTAAAATTGGTTGTCTTAATGTAAAATTTATTTAATAAAAAAATTCGTTGTTATAATTAATTCATACATAAAGGCGACGAATTTTAAGCATTGATACAGTAAAGCGTTCATTGCTGCAAAATTATTTTCAGTGTGAATATTCAGTTACAAATGGATAGGAAATCGGAAGTTATAATCCTATACAATTGTACTTTACTTTTTGTTAAAAACACGGAACATTTCATGCCCGTCCATAAATATTAAAGTATGTGACTTTAGAACTATAGTGTTTTTAACAAAAATTAAAGTACATTTGTATAAGATCATAACTTCCTGTTCCAACTAAATACTCAGTTACAAATGAATAGGAAGTTATGATCCTACACAAATGTACTTTAATTTCTGTTAAAAACACTGGAGTTCTAAAGTCACGTACTTTAATATTTCCTATCCATTTGTAACTAAATATTCAGTTTACCTTTTACAGTGTGTAAAAAATCTAATATTACTGTTTTTTCTACATAAAATTTCTTTAATATTTTGTTTTTCTTCAAAAGTACTTAAAGCGACTGTTGGAGAATAACCCTCATTTAAGCTTTTAAGTAAATAATTATAATTAACTTGAAATTAACTGAGGGTCTTAGTGTAATTAATAATTATAAATGATCGAAACGTAACTTAAAGTCAATTAATCTTTTCGTAAGGTCATTTGCTAGCCAAATTGACTTATAACAATCCTTAGGTCGGCCGTGTGGCGGTCAAATAAGGGACAAACAACCCCTGTAGGGCACTTGGCGGTTGAGTGCGATGTAATATCTTGCCGCAGCGGGAATTTATTAGCACCATTCGAAAAAGTTAGGCCGAGCTTCCGACCAAGGGCTTTTCAACTGCCCGTTAAGAGGCCTCTTAAAGATGTTAAGATTAAAATAATGTTCCTTTGAATGAACACTTAATATTTTAATTATTCTTTAAGAATGATAATTATAATTATCATTCTTATAAATTATAAAATTAATATTTATTCACAGGACTTGATTAAACTTAAAATTTGCTAATGTTTTACAAAAAAAAAACATATTATAGGGGTCTGTTTTTATCTGGTTTCATCGACTATGTTTACACTAGACCTAACTACCGTAGCTACTACTACCGTATTTAATAATACGGTATTTAATCCCCGTGTAAACTCTCTTTTCTGCGGTGTTTACGAGAATTTATTAACCGGGATTAATAAATCTAACCCGCTTGAAGAACAGGGTTAAAGTTAATAATCGGGATTTAGCTGTGATAAAACGCCGTGTAAACGGTGTAGATTTATAAATAGCGATATTGCCAACCTTAGGCGAAAAAAAAAACAAATTACCCCATACATTTTTATAGCAAAGTTTTCTGGGAAGTGTTGTTTATTTCTGAATTTAGGCAATATTGTCACGAATCTGGGTTCTTCGTGTGACGAATAATGGTGCTTCCTTGCGGCATTGGGGCTGGGGTAACTAAACTCTTATTTATAACAATTAACTCTTCTTACCACTAGGTTTGGGAGATGTCAATGTTGGTTACTTTGCCCAATGGGCACTGCCCACTTTAGGGACTACCCAACTATCGACTACTCTATTCAATCTGATAACCTATTAATTTTCTAATTCCTATCACTTGATGTAAGTATCGTATTTATACCAAGATGTTTTACAAACAAACCTAGTTTATTTAATTTCAATGCTAGTTTACAATAACACTAGAATGCTTGGTGTGCAAAACATCTGTATGTAATACCAGGTACTAATTTATAAATAATAAATAAAATTGTTTTATTAAATTTAGGTAAAGTCCTAAAACGGTACTTATTTTGGTTATTATGTGTAAATGCTCTATATTTAATTGATATTAAGTAATACCGTATTTATCTTTTTAACAGAAAGTAATGATATAATAAAACTGACAACTTTTCATGAAAAATAATCTAATTCATTAAAATTAAGACATCTTACTTGGAAACACATACAAGTCGATAGCCCAGTTCAAGCTAATATCTTCTTTTAGTCCCAGGTATGCATGCATGTATAAAAAATAACGATGTAAATATATATTTTAATTAAGTACTTCGCAAAACTTTTGTTATGTACATATAATACATATTATTTTATAGAGTATAGTATACAATGTATACCCTCAACGTATAACACCTTATTCAGGTATCTACAGAAGTTACAATTTTATCCGTCGGTCATGGTATGCATCTCATTTAACTGCTTAAAGCTATATTGTGTAAACTTAGTTGAGATTTTAAAACATACAAAGTTCTTATAATATTGCTACTTTTTTCAAATTACGTAAGTGGGGGTTAGGGGTTCGGTAATTCTCTACACGCCTTAGAGGAAGGAAGGTTCCACATTATGTTTTTAATATATAATTTTTATTTTAAAATCCTACGAAACCGTACATGAGGGTTAAAAGATTTAAAAAATTTGCCCTTAAATTTACCTTAAGGTTTGGTATGGTCACTCGTATAGTTACCCAGTCAGGAGTCAAGAAGACAATTTTCTTATTCGCCCCCTATTTTTCTATATTAAATCTAAATTTGAATTTAAATAATTTTAACAAAGATTGATTAAATAATACTTAATTTAATTTTTAATTTTAAATGTAAGATATGTAGTAAACAAAAATTAATCTCTGAAAAATTATATTTTAAGTGTCTGATCCAAGCGTAGGGGTTATGGGGTCCTTAACTCTGGGGCCCTGAGCAGAGGCAGGTTGTAAACAAAAATATTGGGCGCCAAATAGCCGCAAGTAATTAAATTTTAATATTTATTTATTTATTCGTATTCCACAGCAAGAAGTATCTATAGTTAATTTTTTAACGATACGATTATTTCTAGTATTTCAGTTGTACCAACATGTCGCACCCCCCCCCCACGAAACGACCGAGTCGGCAAATTTTCTTGTACGGTGATTTTTTTTTTAGTCATTTAAATTTTGGAGCTTTTTTTTTAATTTTACCTTCACACCCCCCACGACAAAAACCTCTGATCGTCCCTGGCTCCTGGGTTGCCCTGCAGGCCTTGTTTTTAAATTTAAAAAAAGAATATACCAATAAAAAAAACGACAAAATTCCGAAAAAAAAATGGCGGATGCTCTTCAAATTTTTTAATTTGACGAAGGGACACCTAAAATGGCGGATGCGCTTTAATTAGGCGAGGAAACCACTAATTTTTAAAATGTATCCATTGACAATGTTTAATTACTATATATTGATGTGTTTCTTTTGCACTTTATCAAAATCAACTGTTTCTGAGGGACGTGTAAACAATACACCTTGAAAAGTTTGTGATCTACCTACTGTTGAAAAATGTCTGTCAGTTATCGGTTTATATTTTTTGAAACAGGATGTGCATACTAAATTACTTAACCTGCAATACATTTAAGTGATGAGTCGTACATACAGATTATCCATCCGTTTAGCATACACTTCAAAGTAAAATTTGTATCCTCTTATGGCCGTGCTGTCCTACTCTCGGATAAACTCGGAACAATCGTTCTAAGTTTGGACTTTTTTAAGTAATTCAGTTAAGTAGAATGTACTCAGGGGATAAAAATTCTACTTTCAAGTGTATACTAAATCGAAGGATTATCTGTATAATTTTGTACCTGGTGTTACACAGATTTAAAGATTTGTTATAAATAAATTTTAATTGGTTTGTTTTTTTGTTTGGCTAAGTAACTGAAGTAAACACGAATCATTATATGTAATTAATTCCTTTGAGATAACGGAATTGTAGTAATAGCGAAATTGTAGTAATATACCGCCAATGAAAGAAAAGAAGAAGAGGAACAACCTATAATCACACATTTATGCTAATTTTGCGCCTCCGCCACAATTTGAACATTTTAGTACAGGTAATCTATCGATTTTGTATACACTTGAAAGTAGAATTCGTATCCCCTGCACATCTCTGCATACCTTTTACTAAAATAAATAGTAAGTCGCGACTGTAAGCGGAACGATTGATACCGATTTCATCCGAGAGTAAACCAGCACGTCCACAAGTGAATACACATTCTACTTCGGAGTGTATACAAAACGGATAAATTATCTGTAGAAATTTCTGAAATTATTTAATTGTGAAATAAACAGTATAGTTGATTTAATTTCATTTAGGTATAGATAGAGCTCATAATACTACAAAAAAAAATAAAATTGGGTATACAGGTAACAAACCCCACAAAATGGGACCCTTTCATGCAGCCGTACGTATTTGACGTACCTAATAAAGTGGCCGTTAGAGGCCTGTCTTTGAAGATCCAGATGATCAATTTTGAGGCCGTTCTTGACAGTTTTTTATCACAAAAACAAACACAGGACACTAGAAACGCGCGATTTACGCTAAATTAGCGCTAATTGTCTATTTGTCGTTTATTTGTCTATTCAAATTCAATGACGGCAATTCCCGCATACGTGTTTTACGAAGCAAGTCACGGCGTTCTGTGCGATAGAATGCGGCGGGTAAAGGTAAAACTCCAGTGCGCATGCGCCGATGATTTCGAGAACAAACAACCAATGAATATAGTGGGTGGAGTTACGTTTATTATCTATACATGTTATGGTTCGAAAACAGAGCTAGTACCGCCTAACTATTGTAATGTTAATTTTTTATCTTTTACCCTTTTATACAGGTGTTTCGGAATTACCTTTTTCCATGACTGGTTGTAGGCAAATAAACACACTTTTCAAACATAGAATGAATCCATTCTAGTTTTAGATACGGTATGGCTATACCATATCAAGTGTTAGAATGAGCACGTGGTGTCATCTCTTGTCTTTAAAAGTAAAGAAAACTGTAGCAAAATTAGCAAATATATATATTTACCCCTGAAATGTTGAATAATTTAATTTAAAGTTAAATTTTTGCATCATTTTTTGTAAAGTAAATATCTCTATTTACTAAATAGGTGGTAAAATTCAATAAAAATATTATTTAAGGACTTATTTGATAAAATTATTAAATAATTTCTATTAATTAAGTGCTTTATTTAAAAATATGTTTTTTATTGCATCTGGTGACAAGGAACATTTTCTGCGACCTTGTCTGCAGTTTAAAGCCATCCATTGTTTCATATTTGCAGTCGAAGAAAAAGTGCAGTCTATAACACTCGCGAGACCGTCATACTCACCTGTCGGCTCGAAAAACTTTCCGCTTTCCATACTAGTTATAGAATATACCATTTTCTTCTTTTTTTTTCTGAAAAACTTTGGGATTTATTAAAACTTATTGAAGAAATTTTGAATCATTAATTTTTTTAATTTTTTATCGTTTAAATTAAAAAAAAAATGGTACGAGGTACTTATATTCTGGTCATTTATCATTTTTTTTTAATTGCAACATTTTATTTTGTAAACAAACTTTTATTGTAGTAGTAAGGTTATTGGCATTTCGGACACTTTTAAAGAAGGTCACAGGTTGTGGTTTAATTAAATACTCTTATGTAAAATATGTCCAAAATGCCTTAAGGCCTATCCAGAAGTTTACATAAGAACATAAAACATAAGAATGCGATGCCGTGATTGGCTTACAAGATACATGGCGGCACATCAAGCCAATCACGGCATCGCATTGTTATATATTATGTTCTTATGCGAGCCTGTGAATAGGCATTTATTACTACATCACAATTAATTTACGGACAAAAATTATTCATTACAAACATAGGTGAATATTGTAATAGTATATTAAAGTACTAGTTTCATAACATATGAACGTTATGAAACGAGTGCTTTATACAATTTTTTCTATTTTGCTCTAAAATTTAAAAAACTCACATTTAAATTTTTGACTGATTTAGGGATTTTTGTTTTGGGTTGGCATTACAGTTTACACTATGTTTAAATTCTAAGAACAAATGATATTTTGATATATTTTACAGTCATCTCTTCTTTTTTCACTGCAATTAACCAGTCCACAATTTTAACATGGTAAAAAATAACCCAAACACAAAATTTTGTAAAAAATTAAGTACACAAAACGTCAAGAGATACACGGAAAAAAAAAATTATAGCTAGGAGCGCTATAACACACATACCAAGCAAATTATAATCGCTTATTATATAAATACAAGGCTTTCTCTTACAATTATGGCAGTCAGTGTAAAAATTTATATGAAATACTTTAATTGTTTAGTGAATAATAAAATATAACAAATAGTATGGCATTTATAGCTTAAATAGATTTAATTATTGTCCGTGCTAATAATTTTTATAATATAATAAAATTTCTGTAAATTTATAATAGTGCCTGTAATAAATATAATCGTGTCTGTAATATATATAATCGTTTCCAATTTATTTTTAACATTATTAGTTATTGTGTCCCTTATAATCTATAGCTTAAATCACTATAATTTGCCACTGTTACCAAATATCTTATAATGTATAGCGCAGAGCCCACTAATTTCTTTCCGTGTAGGCTTTTGTATCTTGCGAACCCAACAGAAAAAAAGTAGAGACCTCTTATGGGCCTATAAGAACACGCAAAATGCGTGTTCTTATGAGCTTATAAGAGTCGCAAAATAGAAAAAAACTTTTAGTTTAGTTTTCTTAAAAAATACCACGCCTGGCCTATTGTCCATAAAAAATTAAATATTTTTTCTCAGTGTACTTACATTTATTATTTTATTAAATAGTTTTATTAACCAGGTTAATTTAACCCAGTCATTGATAAATCATTTATGTATCTATTGTAATAATGTATGATAATAATTATTATTAGAGTCCTATTTATTTGCATGATAAAGGTTTTTTATTGTTTAAAATTCTATATCTTCATTTTTCTATCAATAATATTAAATTTAAATCAATAAAAATAATAAATAGGCGAGGCCGCGTTAGTACCGCGGCCGCGGTACTTTTAACCTTATAAGATCTATAAACAGTCTCTAATATACAAAACTAAAAATAATTATACAATAGTTAGTTATTTATGATACAAGGGCATTTTATTTTTTTTTTGATTGAGTTGGTTTTTAGAAGCCGAGGGCCTCCGGCCCGAGGGTAATAAACCTACGAAATCTGCCTGTGTATTGTACACATGCGCAAATTAGTATTAAAAAACTATTTTTTCAAGTAAATAGACATTTTAAACTATTATTCACCAAGCGGAATGTCATGTCGACGCTGTTAATACTCAGTGAGTTACTTGGTCATGGAGAAGGACTTAATTTTTTTTTTTTTGAAAATTGTTTCTTCTTTTTAAAAACGATTAGTTAATACAAAAATATTAAGTAATAACGAAACCAACAAAAGCAAGTGTTAAAACAAGCCGTGTTCTGTGATTCAGCAAACATACAAACAAATAATATCGGAGTGGTCATGGTCAACGAAGAAAGCCAGTGCACTCCGATCGGAGTGATCGGCAGCCAACCTGTTAACACATAACTAATTAAGAATTTGACCAAGGAAATGTCAGAATTATTTGACGTTTAAAATAATTGGTTAAATTCAAAGATTAGTTTAGTGTTAATGATTGGGTAAACTACACTGTAAAAAGTAAACTGAATAGTTACAAGTTGATAGGAAATCGAAAGATATTATCTATATCTACATATATATTATCTTTATTTTCATTTATAATTTAATTTGCCGTGTCGGTACTAGGTGCTGGCTTCGAGACAAAAAATTTTGA
This sequence comes from Brachypterus glaber, assembly GCA_958510825.1. Lineage (NCBI taxonomy): Eukaryota > Metazoa > Arthropoda > Insecta > Coleoptera > Kateretidae > Brachypterus > Brachypterus glaber. The sequence continues at coordinate 9,985,095 of OY294052.1, forward strand.
CCGCCTGTGTATCTAGACATAGATAATTCTCTCAGATTACAGGTCTGCCAACATCTAAGGTATAGTACTTTTGTCCAAACATTAGATGGCGCCACCAATTTGTACGCTCTCGATACAGATTTACTTATTTTTTATAAGTATTTTTAAATTGTCAAAAGTCGGTGCGAAAGCTCACTGATGATCGCAAAAAAGCGTGAAAACAGCTATACGACATTTTGGTAGGGATTTTCTAATTGATTGTGAAAATTCTGTAGTAGAGCAGTGCAATTTATTTATAGATTATCTATACAATTGTACTTCAATTTTTGTTAAAAACACGCAAAATTTCATGTCCTTCCTTAAATATTAAAGTACGTGACTTTAGAACTATTGTGTTTTTTAACAAAAAATAAAGTATCATATACAAATAATGATAATAATTAGTTATTATCCTGTACAATTGTACTTTAATTTTTAAGTCACGTACTTTAATATTTAATGACGGACATGAAATGTTGCGTGTTTTTAACAAAAAATTAAAGTACAATTGTATAGGATAATAACTTCAGATTTCATATCCATTTGTTACTGAATATTCAGTTTACTTTATTCAGTTTACTTTTTACAGTGTGCCCTTAGTTTAAATTTTACTTAACCTCTTCAGGTACGAATTTTTCGTTTAAATTAATTTAGCAGCAAAAGTAAAAATGCTTTTTATTGTCAAAACAAGTAAACAGCCACTGAGCAATAAGAAATTCGGTGAATTTCATTTTGCGGAATTTATTTTTAAACGTACAAATATGTGCCTATGTCCCTGAAGAGGTTAAATTCTGACTTTAAGTGAGAACTTTACTTGAATTCTTATTTCAAGTTAGAATTTCTAAACTACCACGGTCAAGTTGGGAAAATCCTCTCTTCAGCTGGGAAATAGTTGGGAAAATTAAGTGGTTGAGTTTGGACTTTTTGGTTTGGACTCTTTGGTTTGGACTTTTTTTAATTTTTTGGTCAGTTAATTTATTGATTGGGAAAATTGGACCGGTACAGTTAGGAAGCCCGCAGCAGAGAAGAGGGTCTTTTTGGATCTAGGAGACTTTGCCGAAAAATTTACCGCGAAACTTTTACCGCGAAAACATTTACCGCGAAAACATTTGCCGTGCAATGATTTAACTGCGAAATTTTTTACCGCGAAAAAGTAATTACCGCGAAAAAATATTACCACGAAAACATTTACAGCGAAAACTATTTTCGCGACAATAAAAATCGCGCATACTTTTTCGTCGTAATAATATAATCGCGCATACTTTCGCCGCGCAATAATATAATCGCGCTTAAATTTTAATTAAAAAAACCTTAAAATATATATTATAACTTTTTGAATGAAACGCTTATATAATCATAGTTTTATTTTTATTTTTTATCAAAAACAAAACCAAACAAACCAAACCAAACAATTTAATCCTATTTATGTTTTTTTAAATACTTTACTTATAACACCAATATAAAGAAATGACTTATATATTATATTATATTTATTAGTAATATAATCATAATTTTACTTACATATATTTTTAAAAACCAATCCAAAAAATTTAGTTATATTAAAATTTTGTTAATTCTGCAATTATAAAACTGAATTAAACAAATTGGTTATATAGTATATTAAACTTGGCGTAGCTAACGAAAAAGTATTATAAAAAAAAACTTATTTTTATAATTTAAAATTAGACTCGGAATTTTCTTTGCGCGTTATATATTTTCGCGGCTATTACTTTCGCTATATATTTTTTTTAAATGTGCAATAGCAGCTACTTTTAAAACGAAGAGTATAAAGAGGCGTAATCCGGTACCTGGCTGGTCTGAAGAGGTTTCTAATGTATACCGGTCTGCGCATATTGCATTTTTGGAGTGGGTTGCTGCTGGACGTCCTCCTGATGGTCCAATTAATGAGGAGCGGCGTGTCCTTAAGTCTATATTTAAGACTACGCTCAGAAATACCAGAAATCGTGAGGAATAGCTACGTGCCAATGCATTGGCTACCAAATTCCGTAACAAAGACTTTGTTTCATTCTGGAAATCTACCTCGTCTATGGCTGTGAAAAAGTCTACGATAGCCACTACTATCGATGGGATCTCAGGAGAAAGTGACATAGCCCAGCTCTGGGGTACCAACTTTGAAAATTCTGGCAATTTATATCCCTCTAATAATGTACCTGATGAATTTAATCTACTCGCTGATGAGTGTCCTATAATATCTGCTCTGGAAGTTGGAAATGCAATCAAATCCCTTAAGCGTAGCAAATCTGCTGGCTGGGATGGAATTTGCCCTGAACACCTGATATATTCTGGTAAAAGAGTCTCCGTTCTTCTTAGCATTTGTTTTACAACAATGTTACGTCATGGTTTTATATCGAACGACCTAACTAAAACCATATTTGTACCTGTTCTTAAGAATAAGACTGGAGACGTGTCTGCATCGTCCAACTATAGGCCTATTGCTCTTTCTACGGCTATGTCTAAAGTTCTTGAAATCATAATGCTTAATGTGCTCAGCCCTTTTCTCTCCACGGAACCTAACCAGTTTGGTTTTAAGAAGCGTTTAGGAACCTCCGAAGCTGTTTTTGTACTCAAGGAAACTATTAGATACTATGTCAACCTGAAAACTCCTGTATATGCTCTATTCCTTGACCTCAGTAAGGCTTTCGACCGAGTACATCATCCAACCCTCATGAAGATTCTTAAGGAGCGAGGGCATATTCTAACCTGTGATCTCTCCGATAATCTCGACATTCAGAGACAGTACAAAGCCCTCTGCGTCCGTGCTAATATGTTAACCCGTCGTTTCTCCAAGTGTAACTCTGACATTAAAAAACTGTTATTTCAAACATATTGCTCAGGGATCTACATGTCCGAACTTTGGTGTAATTATACACTGGGATGGTGGAATAAACTGCGCGTGTGCTATAATAATGCGTTTAGACTCTTAAATAACATACCGAGATTTTCTAGTGCTAGTGAAATGTTTGCTACGGCTCGTGTTAATGGCTTCCTAGCTATTCGTAGATTTCGGGCTTTTGGGTTCCGCGATCGGCTGTATAAATCTTCCTACCTCTTTATTGTGGCTCTGCTAAGGAGTGACATTCTATGGCGTTCCAATCTATGGCATACCTGAAGTAGAGTTTTAATGGGGGGACGGTAGCTCTTTTGAACTTTTGTATATTGGCTAATTATTAATTTTCTTGTAGATATTTTGTATGTTTTGTATTTTTTTCTTTTTTTTTTTTGTATTTTTTGTATATGGCCCTCTGGGCTGGAATAAAGGATTATTATTATTTTCGCTGTAATTGGATTTCGCTATTAAAACTTTTCGTGGTAATAGTTTTCGCTATTTTTATTTCGCTTTAGTATTTTTTCGCGTTAAATTTTTATTGCTGTTAATCCTTTGCGCGGAAAAAAACATTTCGCTGTAATTTTTTCGACGAAATATTTTCGCGATATTTGTTTTCGCGGTAAATTTTTCGAGGATGGCTCCCGTTCCCGGTCTTTTTTTAGTCATGGATAAAGCTATAGGGTAAAAAGTTGGGAAATTTCTTAATATTTAGTTGGCAGATTTTTGACCGCTAAACCCCCTTCAAAAAAAATCCCTCGCGCACCCCTGGTTTCGCTAGTGGTGCTGCACCAGCTTGTCTACAATAAACGACCGAATAAAGGTTTAACATATAGACAGAACTATACATAATTTACAGGTAATTTATATCTCTGAAATGCATTAATAATAATTTTATTGAAACATCATGTAGGTAGAAATAATAAATTGACAATAGAGCACCATGTTTTAATATTGACATATAAAAAATTATACACCTTCATATAATAGTTAAACTATGAATAGAAGTATTTTTATTGAATGTGTGGGCATTCAAATTTAAAAAAAGTCCAATATCCGTTACCTTATGTAATAAGTATACTTACTTTAAAAAGGACATTGTTTATCGGTTAAAATAACAAAATTAAGTAAAAAAAACAAATTCATGTAAAAGATTTGTATACAATGGAGCTCTCTACAACTAGAATTATGAAACAAAAGACGTCTACCCTATCTCTATCTCATATGTGCTACACTTTCCAGCCAACCAAATAAATACTGTATTTGTTTTTCATACAACAAATACAGTATTTATTTGGTTGGCCGGAAAGTAGCACTGAGCGGCACGAACGAACATAGCTAATGTGAATCTGTAGAATAAGATAATTCTACTAAAATTTAGATGGCGCCAGTAATTTCTTTACTAGAAATAATATAGTTACACTTTTCGCCCGGCCAAGTAAATATTGTATTTGTTCAACAAAGAACAAATACAGAATTTGTTTGGTTCGGTGGAAGTGGGAGTGTATGTATGTCTTCTATCCTTTTTGGGTAGAACTTTTGTCCCTGTCTAATTTAACGGGAGAAATCGCCATTTATTTACATTTTTTATATCAGTATCAAAATATAATTATTTATTTTAAATACGGCCATACTGTATGCTGTCTGGTTCTCCCAAAGACATGTTTCTGGTATTTGCGCCTGCTTGAACAAAAACTGATCTAGCATAGCCCAATACCAAGAAACAAGGTGTTTTTTGACGTTAGTACATATATTATTCTAATAAAATCGTTACTTATATTATACAGGTATTACCATACAATAAGGCTTAAGTCAACAGATCTTCATTGTTGACATCTTATGTGATATTAAAAAATTGTTCACTATTAAAGAAAATTTGTTCAAGAAATCGTTTATTTTATCCTGTTTGGTAAAGTATAATACAACATTCCATATCTTTCATACCTAGAATGTAATATTCCACAAGATATAATTACAGTTAATTTACAGTGGGGTGTAGCGTACTTTATATAGCATATATAAAAATTTCGAAAAACTAAAATTCTTGGGGTGCAATTTTTTTCTTTGTTACCCAAAAAACAACTGTGTGAAGTTACACATCAATCAAGAAAAGAAATTCATGCTCCGCAAAAACCAGTACAAAATCCTCAAAAATAACGTGAGGATTTTCTCTTATTTTGGCCTTGCGGATCATCAATTTCTTTTCTGATTGTTGTGTAACTTTATATTTATATAGCAATATTCTGCCAGCATACAGGTTCTTGCCTTTTGTATTTATATCTTTAAAATTAACTTAAAAAACTTGTTTAATGCCACAAACGCTTGCTCCAATGCCAGATTTTTAGAGAAAAATACCTTATAAAATAGTATTAATTTACAACTTCAACTGATGCCGATGCCAGAATTTTTTTTTCTGTTGTACCGTGTTATTTTTACCCCTGCGCCTTCGCCAAAATTACAATTACTCCAAACCAGACTATAGTTTTATAACGCATTCTGGCGCTGGCAATGAAAACAAATTTGAGAGTAAAAAATTAATAGTGAAAAAACATTTTTAAGAACAAGCTTTTATTTAAGTGCACTAAAAAGAAGGAAATAAACTTTCAAGTAAATCAGACTCTTCATTTAGTTACATTATACAATTTTAGATTTTAAGCTTTCACGGCCATTAAGATATAAAGAACTTTCACTTTCGGGTTTAGACCGTGTTAATGGATTTTCACTTTCCGACGTTTCGTCTCTTACTACTAGAGACATCTTCAGGGATTAATCTGAAACTAAGTTTCGAATCAACTTGTGTCACTATTTATGACGAGTTGTGGTTATTCACCCGTGACGAGGTTTTTCCTATCAAAGACTTCCATATTGCAGGTAAGTGGTAACCAGTGTCCCGATTGATATTGTTAGGATGCTTGATGATTTCTATCGATTCCCGTATCTTCCTTGGCATTTTTCTGTTTTCTGTTAATATTTGTTTTGTTTCAGACAAATTGATTTTATGACCTGTTTCATGTACATGTTCGGCTACTGCTGATAAGGAAATTTGTTTCTTTCTTATATTGCGCTCATGCTCTTGAAGTCTTGTAGAAATTTTTCTCTTAGTTTCACCTATGTAAACCGTACCACAGGAGCAGGGTATTTTATATACGCCTTCTGAACTCAGGGGTATTTTGTCTTTTGTTAAAGTCAAACATTGACCTAATTTTTGGTTGGACCGAAATATAGGCTTAATATTTGACTTCTTCAAAAGTTTACCTATTTTATCCGTGATACCGCTTACATAGGGAAGTATAACTTGTGTCTGTCTGTCATTGTCACTATTGTCCTGTTGTTTGGGTCTGGGATTTCTGTATTTGTATATGGTCTTATTAATGTCTTTTTTGGTCTAAACCCGAAAGTGAAAGTTCTTTATACATTATACAATTTTATAAGGTATAAAAGCTTGTCGCGAGATATTTTATAAAATAAATTTACGCAGGAAAATCCATAAAAAAATTGATTACCTTGGTTAGAATATTACATACATCATGTAGTTGGCTTTGAAATATTTCGAATTTCAGGAAAGATACAAGATAACACCTTCGTATATGGTACTTATTATCCTTAAATTTTATAAAAACAGTTGTGAAATATATATTATAGTAAAAAACAAAATTTTAGAAATTCTTGCTCGCGTTTTTTCTCAATTTTCTTTAAATAATGGCTTTTTTGAAAAACAGCCAAGTGTAAGATTTCGATTTTGGCCTTGTATCACTCAGAATAGTCGAAAAACAAATTCTATTCATAAAATAGGGGGTATTCGGATTTTTGATTTAATTAAGATACACAATTCTGAAAAATAACTTGATACTAAGATATTCGAAATTGGGAATCTAAAATTATGGCTCCTATAGTATTTCATAAAAAATTTCTTAATGATTAAATTACTTCTTAAATAAAGGAATAACAAGAAACATGAGCAATGGAATCCAGATCTACTCTTGAAAGTAAAATTGGTTATGTCGGAAATATAAACTAATAAAATTGTTTTCATAATAAATCATGTTCGTTATATTAAGTTCTATTTTGATATATAAAAAAATGTCAAAAATTAATACCGACTATTCAAACGGTTCAAAAGTCACCCCCCCCCCCCTCTTAACTTTTGAACCAGTTGAGATATCGACTTCAAATTTGGAACTTTTAAATAAGACAACTTAAACTATCTTTTAGCATATATTTAATACTTTCAGCTCTTAAAATGTGGGCAGGGGGGCATGGGGGCACATTTTTTTAAATGAAAAGGGGGGTCGTGTAATACATTATTTTAAAGCTTATAAAATTCTCCATTTAACTCTATATTTTTAAATAAAACAAAAATTGGGTTTAAAATGGGGTTATAAATGGGTATTAATGTCAAAATTCCTCTAAAAAAAACAAATAATTTTTTTAAAATGCCTAATTTCATCATAAATAAATGTTAATTATACTTTTAAATTAATTTTAGTTGACATAAATAAAAATTTATAAAAAAAAACTTAAAAAATCGAATGTTTTAGCACAAAAAATTGAAAAATCAAAACCTTAAAAAACATTTTTAAAAAATTTAAAAATGTTAGTTTAAATAGGGAATTTTATAAGCTTTAAAATGATGTATCACACGACCCCCCTTTTCATTTAAAAAAATGTCCCCCCATGCCCCCCTGCCCACATTTTAAGAGCTGAAAATATCAAATATATGCTAAAAGATAGTTTAAGTTGTCTTATTTAAGAGTTCTAAATTTGAAGTCGATATCTCAACTCGTTCAAAAGTTAAAGGGGGGGTGACTTTTGGACCGCACTGTACATTGTAAATGGTATCCGAAATTAGGCGACTTTCCTCTATTATACTTATTATTTGCGCCTTCGCCAAAATTACAAATTTTATTATTATTTAGAATACTATACAACAAAGCAACTAAAAGTATACAATATTATAACTTTTATATACCATATTGAATGTAAATTAAAAAATATCTTAATATTTTCCCGCGCAAATAAAAATAATATTTCGTCCTACAAAAGTTATTTATTTGGACATATTTTGTTTAATTAATAAAATTATATTTAACACGTATTTTTTTAAAAGAAAATATATATTTTTTTCAATAAGAACTTTATTTTCATAGCATGCTACAGGTATTTATTTGTCGAACCGTAGTCCGGAAACTACAGACGAGTAAAAAAAGCACTTTTCCTCTGAGTGAAACATACAATTTTTTCTTCAAGCATCCTATATATATTTTATAAATATTAATTTTTGAATTTAATTTATTCAGTAATAAAGTATGTTTTTTTTATTAAAATAGGCCAATGAAACCCTTTTGAAATAAACTTAAACCTTCCTTAGCTCATTTTAATTTTTTTTTGTAGGCTAAATCGTACACTTTTCGCGATTTCGATGGTAACTTGTCTAATGTAGCATTTGCAATTTCGGAGAGATTTGTAGGTGTATAAACCATATCTTCAATCATTTTTAATCAATTTCACACAAGGTTTTTGCACAGAATCTCGAGTCAACCTGCTTACATAATAAACAAACAAGTTTGAAGTATGGCTGTCATCAAAGTCAAAGAGTGCTGCCAGTGGTGGTTTTGCTAACTTTTTTTTACGGCGTACAACAATGAACTTCTTTTTTACTGTAAAAAAATAGATCACTTCTAACTAGTGTGTTCAATTATAAAATATGAACATTTTAGTACGCTTGAAGAATAAAAATATTATTATTACGTCTTTATATTAGAGGACGAGTTTGTTATTTCTACGAAATAATTTAAATTATAGTTAAAATTCTGTTCGTAAAGTATTATTTTCATTATTTTTTTTTTGTCCAAAATTCGTTTGATGTTAACATTTAGTGTAAATTTTTAAATTTAAAAATCATAAATAATTCCCCTTTCTTTAGAAAATGTTAATAAGTTCTCTACAAAGAAAAAGTTACAGTATTTAAACATTCTGGACCCTCTAGTACTTAGCTGGGTGAATATCCTTAATATTTATTGTCATAAATCAAGAAATTAATAAATTCAAACTCATCATTTTGTTCAGCATAAAGCGTATGCAAATTCCTAATGTAAAAAGCCACAAGAGTGTTATAATACTCTCACAATGAAAAGTGTATAATAAAATTTTAATAATCCAAAATATCTACCCTTCAACTACCAAACACGAATAGGGTAAAGATACTACGCGTATTTGCATATAAAAAATAATAATTACCATATAATAATAATGCATTGTAGCGATAGTAAAATATAATTGAAAACGGTATAATAATGTATCTTTTATAATATTACTCTTCATAGCACGTACCACTTAAATAGCATTAGGTATATGTTTTTAAACTTCCAAATTCGTCAATAATGGACAGCAGTCCAATACGTTAGGCAACATAAATTTAGGTCTTCAATACCAACCCAAAAAAAAATATAAAAATATTATATTTGGATTTTATCACAGTGCAACAAAAGATGTGCATAATATGCAAAATTAATAAAGAATACATAAAACAGTGCACTTTTCCTCTGAGTGAAACATACTATTTTTTCTTCAAGCATCCTATATATTTTTTTAAATATTAATTTTTGCATTGAATTTATTCAGTAATAGAGTATGTTTTTTTTAATTAAAATAGGCCAATAAAACCCTTTTGAAATAAACCTAAACCTTCCTCAACTTGTTTTAAAACTGTTTCGTAGGCTAAATCGTACACTTTTCGCGATTTCGATGGTAACTTGTCTAATGTACCATTTGCAATTTCGGAGAGATTTGTAGGTGTATAACCCATATATTCTTCTTCAATCATTTTTAATCAATTTCACACAAGGTTTTTGCACAGAAACTCAAGTCAACCTGTTTACATAATAAACAAACAAGTTTGAAGTATGGCTGTCATTAAAGTCAAAGAGTGCTGCCGCCAGTGGTGGTTTTGCTAACTAACTTTTTTTACGGCGTACAACAATGAACTCATTTTTTTACTGTAAAAAAATAGATCACTTCTAACTATTGTATTCAGTTATAAAATATGAACATTTTAGTAGGTACGCTTGACGAAAAATAATTTTTCTAACTTGTTAAAAACTAAATAAGAATTAAATAATAAATAAATTCAAAATTTTCAGAAAACATTACTTTGATAGAAATTTTCATACCAATTATAATAAAATCTTTAAATAAAAAGGAAGTTATAGAGTGCGCCACTTTTAAATACAGTATAAAAAAAGTGCGCTTACTAGCTTAAATAAATCAAATTTTGGGAAGTATATCGAGAAAAACGCAATTTACTAATCACTTTGAAGAGTATACTATGGAATGCGAAGCAATTTATATCTTCACGGCTTATTTTTATTATTAGGTGATTTTTTGAAGGCACGCTCCAATTGTGGGATAATTTTTCGTCATGAGACTTATGGTGATGAAGTTTGACGGTTATCTTTATACAATTGTTCGGTTAAATGATGCGATTTATAAACACACGTGTGCATAATGTACACATTTAAATATTTATACATATAAATATATTTATACTTATATAAATATATTTATCAAAGAACTTTTACCTCAAGAAGGAACATGATAAAATCTACCGTATGCTTTGTTTGAAGCGTGAACCAACTACGGTGAGGGGCTGGTGGGGAGTGACTATTGTTTACACTTAGTACGCGTAAAGAGAGAGAAAGAATGTGTAAACTCACAGTCTAATGTCGTAAAATGACTGACAGGGGTACAGTGTTGCCGATTGGAAACATATACTTTATTGTAAATTTTAAGAAACATTAGTTCTGTATGAGTTTTATATGAACTAGTAGTTTAATTTTAATAGATTTAAATATACTGTATTATTAAACATAATTATAGTATACACAATAAAGTTTTTTACATTTTTAATTTAAGTATAATGATTTGAATTTATGATAAGGTGGAAACTACGCAACATCGCTACTAGGTAGCCTGAAAGTCGACTAGCGACATCTACATTTTACACCACAAAGCTGTATAGCGTTTCTGTTAGTAAATAAACAAAAAAAAAAGATGACACATAAACATTGGTCTGAAATTACTTCTTGAGGTAAAAGTTCTTTGATATTTATACTTATATAAATATATTTATACTTATATAAATATATTGCTAATTTTAGTATCTATTAAAAGCTTATTTATTTTTTTGATGTTGATGATTAAGTTGAATATAATACTTAATATAATTTAAGTTTTAAGTGGGAAATTTTATTGCAAAAATTACGAATTTATTCGTTAAAAATGTAAAAAAATCGAATTAAAAAAAAACGCCAGATAGATTTTTCAATTTTCACCCAAAATTTTCTAAAGGGCATCCCTAAAGACTCGTAAAGAAAAATTTTGTTTTTTCGAAAAAAAATTAATTAAAACGCTATTTACTGCGGTGCCTTAAATTAGTTATAAGTCGTAGAGAAAATACGTACGAAGAAAATGTAGGAAAATTGGTCCTCTTTATTTTCATGCAGAATATTTTTTGTTCTAGAATGCACCGATGTTGAGATATTTTTGAACAACCCGTTTGTTGGGAAAAATACGTCAAAATAATGACAGTTCCAAATAGAGTTCAAGGTCGAAAAATTGGTTTGTTATTTGCGGCCCTAAACCCTACCCAATAAACCCAAAATCAAAACTCCCTGAATTGTTTTTAGGTAAAACTACTTGACCTCTGGAGTACTGGTAATTTATCTAAAATTGCAAAATATTTAGAAGTGCTTTACTCATAGATATAGTTCTCCGCATGAAAGAAAGTCTCCGACGAAAGGGGGAGGAATAATTCGCGCTCCGTCAAGAGCGTTATAAGGCGTGCGTGCCTACAACGGGCCTCCCACTTGTACTCACATTCCAAATATATTTCCCGTATCCACAGATCCGTGCGTCAAACTATATCATAGGAAACGTTCAAGTATTACGTAACGCAAATTTTGACCATTTTGAACCATAATGTTAAAATTAGTAAAAAATATAAAACCTACACGGGAGAACAAGTAAAAAATTACTAAAATTTAAGTGCCGTAATTCTTAGCTTGCTATAGTACCACAATAAACATATATTTTTAGCCCGGCACACGATAATACATTTTTCTATTTTGCGACTCTTATAAGCTCATAATCACACGCATTTTGCGTGTTCTTATAGGCCCATAAGAGGCCTATGCTTTTTCTTCTTTTGGGTTGGCAACAGACAAAAGCCTATCGTTTGAAGTTTTCCGTGCAAATGTCAACGACGCTTTAAAGTTTATTTTTTTACAAAATTTTGTGTTTAAGTTATTTTTACCATGTTAAAATTGTGGCTTGGTCAATGGCGATTTCTCCCGTTAGATTAGACAGGGACAAAAGTTCTATCAAACAAGGATAGAAGACATACATACACTCCCACTTCCACCCAACCAAACAGATTCTGTATTTGTTCTTTGTTGAACAAATACAATATTTACTTGGCGGGGCGAAAAGTGTATCGATATTATTTTTTTTAAGAAATTACTGGCGCCATCTAAATTTTAGTAGAATTATCTTATTCTACAGATTTACATTAGCTATGTTCGTTCGTGCCGCTCAGTGCTACAATTTCCGGCCAACCAAATAAATACTGTATTTGTTGTATGAAAAACAAATACAGTATTTATTTGGTTGGCTGGAAAGTGTAGCACAAATGAGATAGAGATAGGGTAGACGTCTTTTGTTTCATAATTCTAGTTGTAGAGAGCTCCATTGCAGTAAAAAAGAGAAGAGATGACTATAAAATATATCAAAATATCATTTGTTCTTAGAATTTTAAACATGATGTAAACTGTAATGCCAATCCAAAACAAAAATCCCCAAATCAGTCATCAATTTAAATGTAAGTTTTTTTAAATTTTAGAGCAAAATAGAAAGAATTGTATAAAGAACTCGTTTCATAACACGTTTTTAGCGCACTAGTACTTTAGAAAACTCGCCGCAAGCGGCTCGTTTTCTAAACTTTTTTTTTACTCGTGCGCTAAAAACGTATGTTATGAAACTAGTACTTTAATATACTATTTTAACTGGTTATTACTCGTAATATTCTTACAATCAGAATTAAATGATAAATTTTTATGTGTTTTTATTCATAAATAAAAAAGAAATTACCCTTATTTGTTGACATAAAACTCTTATTTTCACAGTAGTTTGATTCTTATTTGCATAATCAATTTGGAGAGCGTACGGAGCGCTCGTATTCCATACCCTCCCGCAGAAAAACATAATGATTGAATTAGTGAAACATATTGTGCACACGCGTACATTATAATCGCATCATTTAACTCAATTTTTCAAAGGACAATAGACTAATGTTTCTCCCGATGTGTACAGAAGGGTTCGCAAATATTCAACATTTTTTATGGCCATCACTCATTTATTCGCCATACTGGGTTATACATACTTAATTTATTTTTAACGGAATCTAAATTTAGTTCAAATGGAGATTTCTCCATTTAGAATAGACAGGGACAAAAGTTCTACCCAAAAAGGATAGAAGTAATATCACCAACATAAGGAAAAAAAAATCTCCTAGGTTTTATGTTGGCTGCACTGTCAGTAACGTCATTTTCTTTAGCCAGTTTAGTTTTTTGTGTGTTTTACTAAATATTGTGTTTTTATTGACTATTATAGTACTTTTACGAGTTTCGATATTTAAATATTGTTTACCAAAGGTTAGTTATTTCTTTATACCTTAGATTTAAAGCCTAGGCGAAATTCGTTTGGACTTTTGCAACCCTTATAAAAACATCTTGGCATTTTGGTAGCTATAACAGAAATAACGCTCGTCATAAAATTAATTTCTTGAAATGTAGAAACTGGTAACGATATTAAAATATATAATAATAATATATAGTTAATAATAAATATGATAAACATTAAATAAATTCATATTTACCTTTTCATATTTGAGGTTATGTTTTGTAAATAAATAAACAGATTAAGCAACCAACCTAAGAACAATTAATAGGATTTATATTTCATTCTTTATTTTACTATTAAATCATCAGTTTTATTTATTAGCAAAATTCCATTTCTTTAGCTTTATTTACAAAAATCAACGGTAACTATTGATAAAAACTGAAAAAAAAAATGCAATATTTTATTTTATATATCTTATATATCTTCTGTTTCATAATTCTAGTTGTACAGAGCTCTATTACACCGTTCTGCACTGTCTATAACTTATACGTGTCGACATGTGTTTTTGGTTTAGTGATACCATGTGTTTGAGATTATACAATACAGAGAAAACAAAGATAAAACGATTAGATCAAGGCTGACGTGATTGTAGTGGGGAGATGGCCAATGCGGTGTTTCATTAAAAAAAATCACGTCAGCCTTGATTTTTGTTTTCTCTGTTTTGTATAATTTCAAACAGGCTGTATTTGGCGTACGCTATCCGAGTTTTAAATAATTTTATTACTCGAGATCTTTCATAGTGTGTCAAATTTAAATTTATGTTTTCTTCCAGTTGGATGTCTAATCGTTAGTTACACATACTGTATGTATAAGAAAAATATTTTATTATGTTCTATACAGTAGGATATTAAAATAAGTATAAAATAGTACCATTGAAAATAATATACGGTACTTATGTAGCAATTGTATAAAACATTTATTTATTTTTAAATCTTTTCGTTATCTATTATCCTTTATAAATCCTTTAACAGAATTTCTAAGCACAATTTGTTATCCTCTATTTTCATAATACACACATAAAAGAAGAATTTACCAGATTCCCGAAATCTTTTCTTGCCCCTTCACTGATGGAGTGGGGTCAATAATAAAATAATCAGTACGTTCAATTAGAGAGCCTTTATGTGACGTTTTCTGTCAAGAAAAAGAGCGGAATAAAAAAATTGTTATTGGTTAGTCGATACCTATGTTTTGGCATTAGATGTCACAAATTACACGTTTTTTTAATGTTTATTAAATGTTTCTATAAGTCGGAAAAAGGGGTTTCATTTATTTAAAACTTCATTCGGTAACAACAATGGAGAATAAATATGATTAATCCCAACTGGAGAACAAAACAAAACGTTCAAAAATTTGCGAGGTATAACGAACAAGTCTATTTTTGCATGTCATGATCAAGATATCTGGAGGCTAGTTCCTCCAGTAATCTTGGTCATGATAAATAACCTTAAAAATATATTTTTACCAATTTATAACTATGGTCTGTTTCATCAAGCACGATAGTAAATTAAAAATCGCACAGTAAATATTTTTACAACAGGTTTGAATAGTATATGTTTGTGTATAGAATATAGTTATGTTATATAAAATCAACTACGCAGTATATTCGCACATCCAATATTCGAATCTGTTTTGAAAATATTCACTATGCGATTTTTAATTTACCATCTTTCGAACAGGAGGTCGTAGAAACTTGAAATTAGGGTGGTATGTATTTGGTATGTAATGACAAACGAATAACAACAAAACAAAAAACAAGATGGCCGACCTGTACATGTATATATTTCGAACGGGAGGTCGCAGAAACATGAAATTTTTATTATCAATTACCTACATTAATATTTAAAAATCGATAAAATAATAAAAATTAGATAAAGCCGTAATCAAAAAAATATATTTATGTTCAAGGAAATAAAAAAAGTTCAAACTTTAAAATTTAAGGATTATTGACGCCATTTTGAATACACCATTTTATATTCTTTATTCTTATTGTTAAATTGAATTTAAGCAACCCAAAAAAGCACATTACCAATTTAAAGTAAAACTTTTTTTATAAATTTATACAGGTCATATTGGACTCGCCATTTTGAATTATATACCGTAGCGTAAACAGCCGAATTAATGCCATTTTTGGGTATCGCCCGGACCATCGTGCAGTGTGAAAAAAAACAATTGACTGTATCCAAGGCTATGTCAAGATGCAAAATTTTAGCATAGCTTTGCTTACAAGCTGCTTCTTTCTCAATGCTGAGATAGAACCAGAAAGCTACAATTATTTGAGGTTATACGACTTTTTTTAGATAGAGTGATGCCAGATTATAAAAAGAATTTATTGCCTCCAAACTTATGTTACGCGCAAAAAAACTGTAGAAAACTTATCGGTCTTTATGGGCGAAAAGACAGAATTCGTGTCTAAGAGATAGAGGTCGCCTATTACAGTGAAAAGGCTATATATCTCAATATCGCCATTTCTTAATGTGGGAAATAACGAAGGTGGTTTGAGCATGGTTAAAAAATAACTTTTTACAGTTTCGACCTAGAAACAACGTATACGAAAACTTACTGTACGGGTTAAGGGTTGATTCGGTAAAAAGAAAGAGCGGCGAAGTTTCAAAGTTCGCGACGCATGCAGATTTGGCAAATCCTCAGATTTAGCGTGCAATGATTAGTATCCTAGCAACGTTATTCAATTGTTCTGATGCAGGTGTCGAATCAATAGCACCTGGTGCCGTACCAGGGCAGTAAATAGAAAGTTTGGGGAAGACCGCCCGACTAGACTTACTGTCGCCGATCCTACTCATGGACTATTATTTTTTCTACCTATTTTTAAACAGAGGCGGCACTGCAAGTTAGCGTTAATGAAATTTTAGGATTTATTTATAGGGAGAAAAAGATTTTGTTTAAAACTCCTCGAATTGTTTTAGTCTAGCTCTATACAGTATAGTATAGTAGTCTAGAGTATAGTATACATTCCAGCACCGAGCGGGCCCGAATGTGAGTCAGCTGACATAATACTACCCAATGAGGACCTATAACTAGTATAGAATATACAATATTCCGCGCGAGCGGAAAGTTTGCCGGCAGGCGAGTATGACGGACCCGCGAGCGCGGAATGACTATTCCATACGTGTTGTAGACTATACTTTTTCTTCGACTGCAAATATGAAACACTGTATAGCGTTAAACTGCGGACAAGGTTAAAAACTATGTTTTTTGTGACTCGACATTGTAAATGCAACAAAACACATATTTTTAAATAAAGCGATTTATGTCATTTAATAATTTTATCAAATCAGTACTTAAAACAGATTTTTATTTAATTTTAGCACATATTTAAAAATTATAATGCAAAAATTGAAGGTTATGTCAGATTGTTGTGACAGATATCAGGTTTAAATATTTAACGTTAGATGGAGCAGTTTTAATTTTTTTTTAACTAAATTGATAAAAAACTGGTCAAATATTATGAAAAACTAATAAACTTTATGTAATTTTAACGCAAAACTTTTGCTTTTGCTAATTTTGCTACAGTTTTCTTCATTTTTATAAATAAGAGATGGCACTACATGTGCTCATTCTAACACTTGATACGGAATATTCATAACATATCTAGAGCTAGAATGGATTCATTCTGTGTTTGTAAAGTGTGTGCATTTGCTTACATTCTAAAGCAGTCGTAGAAAAATAATGTTCTTATTCACTATCATACATTAAAAAGTCCTTTTTGTGTATTATAAAAAGTTGTAAAGTATAAAATTCTTATTTACTTTTTAACAAGTTAGAAATGTTAACTTTTTTCTAACCAAGGGCAGAAAAGAGCTCTTTTCAAACCTGTTTTGGATTTAGATTTTCCCTCATAGATGGCGCGTTATGATTGTCATTGAGAGCAATATAACCAAACTTTTGTTTAAATGTAATTATTTTCGTAATATTTTATGTTTTATATGATGGTGTGTAAAAAAATATTCTAACCTCATGAGAAAATTACATTTCGCCCTGTAAATTTCAAAACATCGTATCTGAAAAAAAAATATTTTCGGTTTCTTGTAATCAACTTTGTATATGATGACTGGTAACTTATACGAACTCCAATTTATTACTTGAATATAGCGTAACTTATTAACTTAGTGGAGTAGTTAATTGGACTTTTTATATTACATTACATTACGTATTTATTTAACCTCGTACTGTTCTACTTAATTAAGCATCCCTTAAGTCCAGGACTTGTGTGGGCTAGTAGTAGAGGGAACCACCGACTTTAATTGACTTTCGAACCAATTTATAGGGAGTGTCCGCTTCAATTATGCCTTCGCCAAATTTCAATTATTAATTAACTGAAAAAGGCAAATCGGCGCCGGTGAGAATCGAACTCACTGTATTTTGGGTAGTAAACTCGTCAAGTACGACGCGGTAGTCCACTACACCAATCCTCCCATATGTTACCAGTAATCATATACAAAGGTAGTTAGTGCAAGGAACCGAAAATAATTTTTTTGCGGATAAGATGTTTCTAAATTTCTGGGCGATTTACAACTCTCGAGATGCTAATTTGGCCTCACAAAATAGTACCTTAAACCTTGGCTGTTTGGATGGTCCTTGATGCATTACCCTGGTAAAATGGACCATAATTATCCATATTATATGCATAAACATGACGGTGTGTAAGTGACAAAGTCAAAAATCGTTTTCAAAAAGAAAAGAATTTAAAATTGTGCCTATGCATTTTTGCACGTCTATGGATTGGTCTGACTTCCTAGAAATAATATTTTCGCCAGTTTTTGTTTATTAAGATAATATTTAAAGCCATTATCTATATTATTTTCTTTTAAAATCGTTTTTTTTTAATTCTTAAAAAATTAATTTTGCTCATTTTTTGCAGGGATGACTTGTTTTCCCGGACGAGCCCCGGCATCAATTGGTAAGTTTGTTAGATTTGTTTTGGTTCTCGGGAAGCTCAGTTCTAAACTGATTCTCAACCGATATTTTAAAACAAAATAATA
Organism: Brachypterus glaber; assembly: GCA_958510825.1. NCBI lineage: Eukaryota > Metazoa > Arthropoda > Insecta > Coleoptera > Kateretidae > Brachypterus > Brachypterus glaber. Next base: position 10,003,689 of record OY294052.1, read on the forward strand.
AAAGGTTGGTTTACCCAACCGATTGGGTAAATTCACTCATTAACTAATACTTAACTAACTAAGAATTTAACTGACACTTTATTGGTAAAACTCTTAGTGAGTTTATTGTTAATGACTGGAAACTAGAAATACATTTATTTAAACTTAAATATTTTAATTCAGACATATGGCGTCTTGCCTTTAAGGCAATCTTGTAAATCATTTAAAAAGATTCAAACTATGGTCTGTTTCATCAAGCAAGATAGTAAATTAAAAATCGCACAGTGAATATTTTTACAGCATGCTTAAACAGTATATAGTGCGGTCCAAAAGTCATAAATTTTGAACGAGTTGAGATATCGACTTCAAATTTAGAACTCTTAAATAAGACAACTTAAGCTATCTTTTAGCATATATTTGATATTTTCAGCTCTTAAAATGTAGACAGGGGGCATGGGGGGACATTTTTTTAAATGGAAAGGGGGGTCGTGTGATACATCATTTTAAAGCTTATAAAATTCTCTATTTAAACTAACATTTTTAAATTTTTTAAAAATGTTTTTTAAGGTTTGATTTTTCAATTTTTTGTGCTAAAAAATTCGATTTTTTAAGTTTTTTTTATAAATTTTTATTTATGTCAACTAAAATTAGTTTAAAAGTATAATTAACATTTTTTATGATGAAATTAGGCATTTTAAAAAAATTATTTGTTTTTTTTTAGAGGAATTTTGACATTAATACCCATTTTCAACCCCATTTTAAACCCCAAAAAAAATATTTTTTAATTTAAAAATATGGAGTTAAATGGAGAATTTTATAAGCTTTAAAATGATGTATTACACGACCCCCCTTCCATTTAAAAAAATGTGCCCCCATGCCCCCCTGCCCACATTTTAAGAGCTGAAAGTATTAAATATATGCTAAAAGATAGTTTAAGTTGTCTTATTTAAAAGTTCCAAATTTGAAGTCGATATCTCAACTGGTTAAAAAGTTAAGAGGGGGCGGGGGTGACTTTTGGACCGCTCTGTATATTTGTGTATAGAATATAGTTATGTTTTAAATAATAAACTACGCAGTATATTCGCACATCCAATGTTCGAATCTGTTTTGAAAATATTCACTGTGCGATTTTCAATCTACTATCTTGCTTGATGAAACAGACCATATAAACAGTTTATAGGAGTTGCTTTTCACCCGTGAAACGATCAACATGTACTTTTGGCAAGAATTTGGTAATCCGTTAATCGCGTTTAATTTTTAGCATCAAGTGTTTAAGTATAGTTATTTATTTATTTATTTGCTATTTTAGATATGCCCTGGATTCGATTTTATATATTTTATAGTGATTGTGCAGTAAAATGACGAACATTTGATTATATTGGAGTAAGAAGGGAATTTTATGTTTTTTAATCATTTATAATACTAATAAATTTTGATTTGGAAGCAACTAACACGTGAAGAAGTTTTTATACGTACAGAATTTTTTTATATACTAGCGCATGCGCAAATATAATTACAAATTAGAAAAAACAGCCTTGTCAACAGCTAACAAAACCAACAGCAAACACGAAGGAAAAGAAAAAGAAAAGGTCTTACAGAAGACTGGAAATTTTCTATAATCAAAACAGGAGTGGACATGGTGCCAAGCCAGACAAGAACCACTCTTGGTGAATTGAGTAACTAAGAGGGATCTGGCTAATTATCTCACTGAGAAAAGGCAAAAAAAAGAAGAAGAGGAAGAAACAGTTTATAGTTTAAATAATTTAAAAAGATATATACCCGATTACTGCAATGCCTTAAAGGCAAGACGCTATAACTACTGTCTAAATTAAAATATTTAACTTTACCCAATCTTTTATTACTTTGTGTTTAAACATTGACTATATATTATAAATATATTGTATCATTTTTTTTTGTGTGATTTTAACCATAACTTTTACTTATCCCATTACAAATGCCAAATTTAACAGTTGAAATCTGACCCTATAAAGTTTCATGGGACATTGGACGACAAAAAAGGTGACCAAAAGAAGTACGGTCAATATAAAAACTTACGCTTGACTTATCTAAGGATTACTCAACTCAATTTGACCCGAAATTGTTAGTCAGCCTCCCTATTAACTGAGGAGCGTTGGTTCAAAAACCAGTAATTTAATTTTCTTCAACTTTATAGGACAGGATTAATAATATTAAAAATGGTTTTTCCCATTTGAGGCCCTTAATAAGGGCCTTTGTACACTTTTCTACAGCTTACCTTAAAAGTTTATACCATGTTCCATAGCTTTTTTAGGAGGAGGTTATACAAAAAAATAAAGTCAATTTCTGCCATTTTGAGAAAAAAAAGAACACCTAGACTAAATTCTATGATTGTTCAGAAATAAGTTCGAGAATTTTAAGGAGTGATTCTACATTAAAAAATATGAAAAAAAGTTTCTATAAAGGTTGGTCCGGAAATGAACCCTCCTAAGTAAGGGTATATCTAAAAAGTAGTTTTTATTTAAGATCCCTGGAACGCTGTAATGAATTTTTGCACATGCTTTAACATTGATAAAGGCTATCATTTTATTTAATTTTTATTTGGTAATTTTAACCAGGGCCGTGCAAAATCGGGGGGTTACTTTTTTATCCGTAATTTTTTGACATTTACTCAATAAAATATTGTTCTTTATTTAAAAATACATTAAAAAGGTATTCTTTATGTAACACCGTAGGCCCAACCGTTCTCGATTAAATTGGAGTTAAAAAGAAAATTTCACGTTCTGAGCATCCAAAATAGGAACTAAAAAAATGTTTCTATAAAAATTTCAATACTGCAGGACGATTCTACATCTACCCTTATGAGGGTCGTAGCTCCCTTAGGGCTTATTTTCGGGCCAACCTTTATAGGATTTTTTTAAATATTTTTTAATGTAGAGTCACCCCTAAAAATTCTCGAACTTATTTTTAAATAACCCCATAAAGGGCTGTTACAGACGGACAGACAACCTAAAGATCCTATAAGGGTACCGTTTTTCGTTTTTGATCTAAGGAACCCTAAAAACCATGACGCATTCTTTGCTTTTTGAATCATACAATATTAAAATAAAATAGCTGCAATATTTTTTAAACAAAATTTTAAATGTGTTGGTTTTTGAAATAGTGCTCCTCAAACGGACCTATATTGTCCAGGTGCTCCAAATAACAATGCAAAATAATCTTAAATCTTTTCTATAAAATGTATATTGACCATGGTCATTCCAACGACAATGAAATTTTGTAGGATACTATTCAAAATAATCTATTTCACTGTAGAGGTAAAAGAAAGAAATATCTAGTGTAAAATAAACATTTTTTATTAAATAAGAAAAGCTATAAAAAAATCTAATTAAAAAATTACCTCAGCATTTAAAATACTGTAAAAAGGCATTCGACTCTGTCAGTTTTGTAGATATAAATTACATTAACGTAAAATGTAGTAACTATGAATAAGGTTAAATGCTATTTTTCTTAAAAATTACTTAAAAACATAATATATTATATTATGTAGCTATGTTATATATGTTATGTTATATATGTTATGTTATATATGTTTAGTTATATTATGTAGGTATGTATGTATATCTATATGTTACGGACAAAGACGATAATCTGGCTAATGACGTTATTGGTCGGTCAATGATGATAATGCCCAGCCAACAGGACAAAGGAAAAAATGGACATTCATGTCATTGTCGGGCAAATATCGTCAGTGTCTAATTATCGTCTTTATCCGCAAAATATATATATAATAGTTTTCTTGCTTGTTGTTTTCCACTACAGAGAATGTAGACTATAGTAAGGTAATCTGAGTATCATATCTTCCAATTTAAGAATATTCAAGAACTGTGGTATATTTTTGAAAAATGTCATTGTATTGTTCCCATTACTTAAATCTATCTATTTAAAAATTGATTAAATCTTAAACCTCATCATTCTGTCAATTTGCTTATTTTAAGGATTAAACATATACTTTTCAAATCTCCCAAGTAAGAATGTCCGTTACAAAAAGATAACATTTCCAGATATCTTTATTTTGTGAATAAAATAAAGCAAATAAACCTAGCAACTATAAGAATGAAATTCAAGGACCTTTATATCAGTTTTCGAAATCTGAATATGTCATATTTCAGGTCACTCTAAATCTCTACCCGGAAACTTAACACTGTTAAAATCAACAATGTGGCATTTTTTATACTCAAGATCTTTTCTGTAGTTTTTACCACAATGAATTGGAGCTTATGTGCCCTTTTAATCTATAAAATTTATACTGCCGCCAGAAAAAAACATGTTGACTAGTTTTGGACTAGGTTTTGTGATTAAAATAAACCCTGTGGTGAAATATTCCTGTCGGGTCTGAAAGGGGTTCTTTTAGTGAGAGTTGGTAATCAATAAAAAATGATTCTTTAATTAAAAATACATAAAAAACGTAATCTTTATGAAACACCGTAAGGTCAACCGTTCTCGAGAAAATTTGAGTTAAAAGAAATTTTTATGGTCTAAGTGTCCCAAATGGGAACTAAAAAATGCGCCAATAAAAGTTTCAATACTGCATGGGCGATCAAAAACTATGAAAAAAGTTCCCATATACAAATAACCACAAATCGCTTTTAAGGGAGTTACTGATTGTCCTTATTACTACTAGTATACATGAAAAACCTCGTCGCTCTACCTCAAAGGGTACCAGAGTTATTAATTAAAAACCTTATTTTTAGTACAATGTTAAAGGGTTATATCTCTCTTAGGGTTCGTTTCCGGACTTATTTTCCTATGCTGGTTTTTCATGTTTTGTGATGTAGAATCATCTCCATAAGGCTGCAAATACTGTGTATACGTTTTCGCTCGACCACACACATAATAAAAGCATGTAAAAATAATATGCAACTTTATGTGAATAAGCTCACTGAGAGTTAAAAGTTTATTACCGGAATCAACAGGAATCAAATTTTAGATTAAGCAAAATAAGATATTTTGATAAATTTGTCAAGTAAAGTTAATATCAAAGTTAAAATAATTTCGTTAAAAAAAATAAAACCAGCAATTTAAAGTACATACCTTAATCCTAATAATACATAGGGAACGTTCAAGTATTACGTAACGCAAATTTTGATCATTTTGTACCCCCCCCCCCCTGTAACATTATTTTCCTATACCATTAACATGGGCGTAATACTTCAAAATGACCCCCCGTATGAGCGTTACGTAATACTTGAACGTTTCCATAGAACACAAAACTTAATATACATTATAAACATCCGTACTCAATGCAGGCAACAAAAACAGATTATTTTTTTAGTTGCTTATAAAAATATAAACATGTTATATCCAAGGGCTTTTCCCAATCATTTTATTAAACTTTAAACAGTTTATTTTTAGGTAATAATACTTTAATCTGTTTATTTAAATGTTGGTTTTGCTATTTTTGTCTTGTATAGGTCCTTTTCTGGCGATAGTCCACAAATTTCTTATCAAGATCGAATTCTGAAAAGCAAAGTAATCTGCAAAACCTGAAAGGGCTCTTTGATGTTTAATCTAAAATAAATACCTACTAGATTAAGATAATTGATTGTATCGATGTATGTGGATTTTTTTTTACTTCTTTCAAAACGTTTAATAGGATTTTACACATACTGGGCAATTTTATTAAATTAACTTTCAAGAATAACAATTTTTTAAGGAATTATTTCTAGCGGAAGTAAGGATAATAATATATTATAAGGAAATCTTAGTACAATAACCATTTTTTATCTAAAAGGTATACATAATAATAGTAAAAATCCTAATATTTGCAAACTTAGTAGTTATAGTCCAGTCAAATAACGAAAAATTCCTGTTAAATTGCAATAAATGTATACGAGCTGATATTTTAAAGGGTAGTAGTGGATGATAGCAGAACATTCCTGTTAGTTTTTCACCGGGTTATTTGCGTAAGGGATGTCCGCTATCTTAAATTTAGGGGTGAGTGCGGTTATCTCACTAAATATGCATCTTACGATAAAAATGCATATAACTTATTTTGTTAAGGAGTAAATTTCCAACAATTTCTGTCTGGATCATTTTCTTATTATATTAATAACAATCGAGTTATAAATATTCAATAATGGCCATGTTGGGGATGAAATTGGTTTTTTCGATTTTCCAGCCAAAATATTGGTCGGAGGTTTTGAGCAAACTTGTAGAACTTGAAATTCTCTATAAGTTTTATATATTATTCGTTTTCATAAGTATTTTGTTACGGTTACAGTGGGCGGTGAAAGTCGAGTTGCTCCTTACCACTTTTATAGTCCGGTGAATAATTTGGCTGAAAAATGGAAAAAGCCAATTTCACCTCCAACATGACTACTTTTAAATTAACTCCATTGTTATTATTATATTAAAAAATTGATCCTAACAAAAATTGTTGCAAATTTCCTCCTTAAGAAAATTGGTTATAAGTATTTTTATCGTAAGATCCGTATTAAGCAACCCACCCCTAAAATTCAAGATAGCGGACACCCCTTAGGCAAATCACCCGGTGAAAAACTAAGAGGAGTGTTCTGTTACAATCCACTACTACCCTTTAAAATATATTATATATATCAGCCCGTATACATTTATTGCAATTTAAAATTATATTTTGACTGGACTATTACAGATTGTGTATTTGTATAGAGAATAGTAAGCTAGTCATAAATAGTTAGGTAAATGCTATTTTAACTATAAAATAGTTTCTTCTTTGGATTTATAATACGGATTAGATTCTTTTAAACGGCAGGAAGTAAACAAGATAAATGGGAAATGCAATTTTTTGTGGTTTTAAGCTTAGCAAAATACGGCTTAAATGTAACATAAAAAACTATAGATAGAAAGGACATTTCTCATCATTAATCGTGTCATTTATGTAACTAAAACTGAGAGTTGGGTAATGATTTTTACTTTGGAGCAACCTCCTAGAAAAGAAAAAAAGTTTTCCAGATTTTGATTTGTTTATGTCCGTCCATCCGTCCAGAGGCAAACCTTTGGAAACATCGAAAGAAAACTTAAAATTAAGATTTCTAGAGGATTTAAGAGATTTTATTTATTTAGTTAGTTATTAACTGTTTCAAAAAAGAGTAGTCTACTGATAAACAAAAATCGAAAAATTCGATTTTAGTAAAAATGGCTTTTACGATTTTGCTTAAATTTTGTACGTTAATAGTAAGTTAGAAACATGTCATTACTGATTTTTCCCGAAAAAATCATATAAGGGCGTATTTTTTAGCATTTTTGCCGAAGTCTCGTTAACTTTGAAGGATTGACTTTTTTATAATCCCATAAAATAAATGCAAACTAATTATAAAAATTACCACAAAATAATCAAAATCTCTATATTCTGGGCATATTTTTTCAAGAAAGTACGTGCGTTTGTGTTTGAAAAATAATAGTTTTCGTAACGAGTAAGCTACTTTAGTCCTTAGTGCACGAGAATAAAGTTTTTTTGACGACGCGAAGCGATCTACAGTCTAGACTCTTTAAAAATGCATATTTTAAAGAATTACCTGTGTTTAATTTTGACATTTCAAAATTTTATAAACGTCAAATGACTGTTGTCAAAATGAATGCTATGTGTAATCGTTTGGATAAATGAGTGTGCATAGTTGTCATTTCATTCAAATATGCACTTTTCGTTTATCCTAACGAGGATATATAGTGAACATGCATTTACCTTTATTTCGTGTACATCAGGTCGTACGAAATAGTTATTTATATACCAAGGGACTAAACTCGCTACGCTCGCTCAGGAAACACTAATGCAGCGGGACTAAAACAGCCAAGTTTAGTCCTGAGGTATAAACACTATTTTTTGCAGGACGAAACATAATTTAGGTAGGTAGATAAAATTAAAATTAAAAACCACGCGTCTAAAATCGGTTGTTTTATTTTCGTAATTTAATCAAGATGCCTGTAAATTGCGAAAAGTCAGTTTCATGGCTATCGCGATTTCAATTGTTTTTTAATATGGTTGACACAAACGTCAAAAAAATGGAGGAAGATGATAAATTTTAAGTTATGTATAAATTGTTATAACAATGTTATTTTTAAAGGTTTTCTTTGTTAAAATCAAATAAATTGGTTTGAATCTCTAATTTATTACAAAACACCACCAAACCTAATTTTTGAACCAGCAAAGCACATAGTAAGTATATTTTAATATTATCAAGGTTGCCGTGATTTTTATTCCCTAGGGAGAAAAACGGCAAGTTTAGTCCCGAAAATGAAAGCGTAAAATTAGGTTTTAGTCTTGGTCGTGCAAAAAAGTAATTTTGATTTATTTTCTTATACTTTAGTATAGCATCTGTAGTACCACTCTGGTGGTTCGTAAATCATGGACAATGATACAATACAATAATAATATAAATATATTATTTATCCAACTGTTACATCACAATACAGTGCTTAAAAAAAATAAGAAAAAATACACTATAATAAATAATTATTAATATCTCATTGTTTAGTGATTTCTATATGAAATATAATGTCAAAATAGTGTTTAGGTAGCAATGTATGAAATATTTATTATATTGAACAGCAAGACATGTTTACGAGATATGAAACCACTTTTGCTCGTAAATTGCAAGTCAAATAAAAAAAGCACCCTGATTCAGAATTTTATCCGTTACAAGGCATTATCACATATTTAAGGGGCAGTATTTTGTTCTTACCTCATTTACGATACTGCACATGTAAAGGTTCCACTTTTTTTATATAAAAACAGGGCCTAGAATTTATGAAAATTATGATTATTACTTTTATTTTAAATTTTGATTAAACTTTTTACGTTTTCCTAAAGAGAAAATATGGAAAATTTATTTTTTCTCTGGTCTTATTTTCTGTCTGTCGGCCTGTCTCTTTCTGGACACGATAACTTTTGACCCCTGGAAGGTTCTAGTGCCTTACAACCTAAAATGATTAATTTTTTGCCAGAGTTGCGGCTGATAATTTTTTGTTTTTGATTTTGGAGTGTTAAGGTTTTGGATAATAGCGTTACAGGGGGGGGGATGGGGGTCCAAAATGATCAAAATTTGCGTTACTTAATACTTGAACATCCCTTACCTGGTGATACCTAAAATTATATTTTTAATATAAAATTAAGGACCAGTATTATTTTAACTAGTCGAGAAAAATTCTGCCACATCGATTGTTATGAAACTAATGTATATTTTTTAACTTTTCTGGTTCTTTTTACCATTTTCTACTTGCTTTTCAAAACATATTTGGTTTTTTTAAATGTAAAAATAATTTATTATTCCATCAATCTATTTTCTAATCATCGTACAGAGTGATATTGGTAGACTGACAGTTTCGGGCTGCTGGCCCTCTTCAGTACCAAGAGTCAACTCTGCACGCTGATTAAGAAAACGTTTTTAGACTTTACTCGCAAAAGGAATATAGCCATTAGATTGATTTAGACTTGTGCGCCATTTATTTCTAGATGTAGACAACTACTCTTACCTCTCCTAATCTGGAGACTTTGAATGGTAGCAAGTTGAAGACTTGTGTGTCTCAAGCACATAGTACCACTAACGGGTGGTTAGACGTAAAATTAGTAAGGACAGAAATTTTTAATTTTAAACAAAATTATAAAAATATTAATTTATTATTCCATCAATCTATTTTCTAATCATCGTACAGAGTGATATTGGTAAACTGACAGTTTCGGACTGCTGGCCCTCTTCAGTACCAAGAGTCAACTCTGCACGCTGATTAAGAAAACGTTTTTAGACTTTACTCGCAAAAGGAATATAGCCATTAGATTGATGTAGACTTGTGCGCCATCTATTTCTAGATGTAGACAACTACTCATACCTCTCCTAATCTGGAGACTTTGAATGGTAGCAAGTTGAAGACTTGTGTGTCTCAAGCACATAGTACCACTAACGGGTGGTTAGACGTAAAATTAGTAAGGACAGAAATTTTTAATTTTAAACAAAATTATAAAAATATTAATTTATTATTCCATCAATCTATTTTCTAATCATCGTACAGAGTGATATTGGTAGACTGACAGTTTCGGGCTGCTGGCCCTCTTCAGTACCAAGAGTCAACTCTGCACGCTGATTAAGAAAACGTTTTTAGACTTTACTCGCAAAAGGAATATAGCCATTAGATAAAAATTAGATAAAAATAATGTTTTGATTTATAATTAATTTAAAACACAAACCATAAAACAAGAAACAAATGAGCATCAAGAGATTATGTTTATAAAAAAATCATAATTCGCAAAATGGGACCTTGTCTTTTGTCTGTTAATGGTAAATTTATTAGATATTGCCCTTTAAAATTGTAAAACATCTCAATTCACTATTAACACCATATTTAAAAATTTGCAAAGGAACATACAATAGCAGAAAAAATCGTAAATTAGAGTCCTTTTAAAAAGAATTGCATAAAATACGGTAACAATGCCTAATGTAAAATATGTCGAACATTGAGTTATGCAAAAAAAGGGGTCAGAATTACAATATTTCATATCAATAAATTATTAGAGAATTTTTAACCATGTGTATGTGTAAAATTATTTATCTATGGATAACTGAGAAATTATTTGATCCATATTAAATAAGTAAAGCCTAACCCACGAGTAGGATTTTAAATAAACCAAAAAGCAATAAATAAATAATAGTAATTATATACCAAGGTAGAGAAGACATTTTTTATAGGCGAGCGTAATAAATCCCGAGCTGCGTAGCAGGATATATTTAAAGTTTATTTTTTTTATAGGGCGTTTTTGGCGATTTTGGGAAATTCTAAACTACCGTGTAATACTTTTCTAGCGCTAAGCGCTGTGAATAGTATAATAATGTAATTTTACATGTAAATGCATGGCATAATGTTGCCTGTATATTCGCATGTATTTTTTACAGTGTACAGACTCAAAAAATTCGACAAATTCCTTTTAACCTTAAGAAGATTATTCTCACAGTTACAAAAATAATGTTTTTTAACGGTCTCACAAATCATTTATTGAAATTCGACATGAATATATTTTTTTCAACTTTTTAAAGAGTTTACCCCCCAATAACTTTTTTTGTTTTTGGGGGGATTACTTTCAAAAACAATAGGCATCTTACCCTCATAGAACTTGATTTTTTCTGAAAATTTCGAGTCGATCGGATTATTCATTCTTGAGTTATTGTGTCACAAAAAAACTGACATGGGACGGACAGACGGGCAAACGGACGTACAGAAGGAAATTTTTAAAGTTTCTTATTTTTTATAGGGCGTTTTTTGGCGATTTTGGGAAATTCTAAACTATTATTACTCTTAAAAATAATAGGGATCTTCCCCTCATAGAACTTGATTTTTCCTGAAAACTTCGAGTTGATCGGATTGTTCATTCTTGAGTTATCGTGTCCACAAAAAAACGCGACATCGAACGGACAGACGGACAAACGGACGTACAGACGGACATTTTTAAAGTTTTTTATTTTTTTTATAGAGCGATTTTGGGAAATTCTAAACTACCGTATAATACTATTCTAGCGCTACGCGCTGTGAATAGGATATGTAATATGTAATATTAATAATATATGTAATATGTAATAATAATAATATGTAATAATAATAATATGTAATTTTACATGTAAATGCATGGCATAATGTTGCCCGTATATTCGCATGTATTTTTTACAGTGTACAGACTCGAAAAATATCACGAATTCCTTTTGGGCTTAAAAAGATTATTCTCACAGTTACAAAAATAATGTTAAGTTTTTAACGGTCCCACAAATCAGTTATTGAAATTCGATATGATTCTATGGTTTATTGTTTTATTTGATATGCAAAAACAGATCAATAAAACATATTGATAAAAAGATTCAATTGATTTTTATTTGTATTAGAATCAGGACAATAAATGTTAATATCTATTTTTCATTTTATTTGGAGCAAGAAAAATAAAAAGATCTTGTTACAATTCTACGAATGTTTCTCATATTTAAATCAGTAAGTATAATAGATCAAAAATGAAGTATCTATAGAGTTTATAATAAATTTAAGTATTAAATTTATACCAAGAGAAAACTGTAAAATAACAAAAAAACTGAATTGGTTTTTTTCGCCACATTTTCAAATTTTTGCATTCTAATATGAATAAAACCGTTTTGTGATTTTAAATTAGTGGAGCTCTCTACAACTAGAATTATGAAACAAAAGACGTCTACCCTATCTCTATCTTATTTGTGCTACACTTTCCAGCCAACCAAATAAATACTGTATTTGTTTTTTATACAACAAATACAGTATTTATTTGGTTGGCCGGAAAGTGTAGCACTGTGCGGCACGAGCGAAAATAGCTAATGTGAATCTGTAGAATAAGATAATTCTACTAAAATTTAGATGGCGCCAGTAATTTCTTTAATAAAAATAATATAGTTACACTTTTCGCCCGGCCAAGTAAATATTGTATTTGTTCAACAAAGAACAAATACAGAATTTGTTTGGTTGGGTGGAAGTGGGAGTGTATGTATGTCTTCTATCCTTTTTGGGTAGAACTTTTGTCCCTGTCTAATCTAACGGGAGAAATCGCCATTCTCAGTCATTGGTTGATGGGTATACCCATCATCAGAATCATCATCATCAGAATCATGTATGCATGATTCTCTCCGCGCAAGAATCGACATCCTGTAGTACTTTAAGTCTGAATATTCTCTAATTCTCTATTTTCTTAGTGTATGTTTTATTTTTAAACCAAATGACATTTACTGTAGGATGAATAATTCATATAACATAACATACCTATATCTTATCAATAACAGTGGCCAAAAATCAATGAGTAAACGATACTTTATTTGCCTAAACAATAAAAGGGTAAAATCAATTTCTTTTTATTTACCGTGAATAAATTATCAATAAATTTCAAATCATTTTATTTTCGATGGCCAAAATCAATTGTAATGCACGTGTAATCGATACTTTATGTGGCAAATTGATCATACATATGTTTAAAATAAGAATACATGAATAATAAATAATTTTTATGTTCCAAAGTCAATTGATGTATTAGAATTGTAGCACGCCCTATAGCGAAAAAATGGATTGCCATACAGTTGTTATTATCAGTCATCGGCGAATTTCCAGTGCTCGCATAGCCGCCGCGTCGATTCTATCGTTGACGCGAGGTTTTAAATATTTAGATTTTTATTTTCTTCGAAAAACACCGATATATTTACATATTTATAGTTAATATGTATATTCAATATTGTTGTGTGTAACAAATTAGTCGTCAAATGTTTTGATTTAGTGACCTTTATAAAAATTTCCCTCATAATTCGGCAAAATTATTCCGTAAGCCTATGTTTCTGCGTTTATTTTCAACGTTGATGAGTCATAACTGAATTTATTCCGATTAATGGTTATTACCTTTGTATAGTTTTAGACTACGAATACAAAAAACAACCATTAGTAAAGAACATTATTATTATTATTATTATTATTTTTTCTGGTTTGTAATAAAACTCGGATTTTTTTTGGCAGGTTTTAATGCGTCACTTTATTTTAGCGTAGCTCCCTTAGGACTCATTTCCGGACCAAGCTTTATAAAAACTTTCTTTCATATTTTTTTAACGTAGAATCACCTCTTAAATTTCTCGAACTTATTTCTGAATAACCCTATATATTATATACCTACTCTTTATTTTTTTTACTCTTAAACACCTTTACTCTTCATATCATCTGCCCAGGGCAGGCTGCCCTTAAACATCGTTAAAAATGGGTGACCCGCACACCTTTGTTTTATTTAAATTGAGACACCATGTGTATTTTATTAGCTCTGTTTTTGATAATTGATATAACCTATAGAATATAAGATAAATCTTTGTGCAAAAAACTATATCACTTTAGGGGAAGTCATAAAAAACACTAGATTTCTTTAAGCGTACACTCAGAGAAAAACCGTAAAATCAAACAAAAGTCATATGATTTAAAAGAAAACCAATATGTTTTTGCTCCGAAAAATCATTGTAATTTGAATAATGTTTCCTTTTAAATAATTTAAACTTGTAAATGATTTGAATACAAAAACTGTTTATTTTAAAAATAATTCTTTTAATATATTGATATTTTTCAACAATATAAAGGGAAATATTATAATTTTATTAAGAAAACATTAATATAAGAAAGTAAGGGACAATACTTTTACTTTAAAGTGAAAAATGTTTTGGTATAAAAATTATTTTTTTAAATTAATATATTCAAAAATAAAACGTAAAGTTTTTACTTTTAATATTTTAAAAGGCAATTTTTTAAATTAAAATAATTTCTTATTGATTTTACAAGATGGGATTTAAGGTAGCTATGGAATCGATTCGTGGTTGTTTTTCCTTTCCGGTACACCCTGTATATTATGTTAATATTTGATTCGTAACATTGTGAATCGGTTATTGATAAATCAAAGTGTTTTATGGGGTTAAGGTTTGCCCCAAAATGAATTTAAATCGTTTTCGCCTAGGTTTTCCTTTCATGTACCCTTTATGTCTCAATATCGACAATGTCGACAAAAGATTTTTTAGAACATGTCGCGTTATTCAAAGATTTTTTTTTTGTATTTTAAAATCAATTTTAAAAACTGCGAAGGGGCGTACATTTTTAATATGCGATTTAGGATTATTGTGATAGATGTATTTTATGTGGTGTTAATGGGAGAATTGAGATATATATTTAAAAGAAATGTCGTTTTTTCGTGGGTTTTACCATTATCGATAAATAATTTTATTATGGTTGTAAAAATGATGTCTTTAAAACTGTTAACATGTTACAATAACAAATCGGTTGGTATTTAAATCTACCTATATTAATATTGTTTTTTTATTAATATTATTATTTGAGAATAATTTTTTATGAGTAGGGGAGAAGTTAGTGTTACAGTCGAGTATGAGAAACACGGTTAGTACTATACTAGTTGAAATAAAAAAAGAAAAAATACCAAAAATCAAAAATAAAGTGCAGTGGAACTGCGTCGTTTGTAATTTTTTAGGTCCGTCTCACGTATAAGAAACCAAAAATAATCGCTCAGCATACCTTCATCCCAAAAACCTTTGTAATTTTTTTCAATTCTTTGTAAATCTTGGTGTAGTCGTTCTCTTTTGTCGTCGCTAGTTTCACCTAAGTTGTCAGGGAAGAAATCCAGATGGGAATGAAGAAAATGGATTTTCAGTGACATTCGGATACCCATTTTGCTGTAATTATTCAAAAGATTTGTAACAATTCATTTCTTAAATCATATTATTATATTTTTTTTTTGACGCTCGGATAATGCCGGGTAAGCCGGATAATTAAGATAAATCTAATAATTTTAACGCAATTTCGCTTAAAACGGGTTTAACAAAGATTTTCTTTAGTATTTCGCTTAAAATAAGGTTGGTTGGACTTTTGGGCGGTGATATAAAAATATTACTAGATTCTTTTTTTGAAATTTATTTTAGTGCATTGTGAGGTTAGCAGCTAGCCGAGATGGAAGGACCACTATAATTTAGCTTAGATGACGTTACAAATCTACAAGTCCTGTGTCTCTAAAAAGTAAAAAATAAAAAAGTCTTAACAAAAAAAAATGAACCGACTTCTATGTCCCTAAAAAGTAAAAAATAAAAAATAAGTCGGTGCCAATTTCCCAGCAAACAATTTAACAGCAAACATATTTTTTAGTATTTAATGTAGGGAATGGTGAAATTGGCACCAAATATTTTATTTTTTACTTTTTATGTTGTTTTTTGTTAACAGTTTTTTATATACCAATTTGGACTTGCTGAATGCAAATCTGAAATGAGCTTTTCTAATTAGCAGTTTTAATACTGATGAAAGAATTAAGGAAATGGAAATTATTATGGTTGACTATTCGAATAGTCATTGTATATTTATAATTACATTACATTACATTTTGTTTAACCTCGTACTATTTCACTTAATTAAGCATCCCCTAAGTCCAGGACTTGTGTGGGCTAGTAGTAGAGGGAACCACCGGCTTTAATTGACTTTCGAACCAATTTATAGGGAGTGTCCGCTTCACTTACGCCTTCGCCAAATTTCAATTATTAATTAACTGAAAAAGACAAATCGGCGCCGGTGAGAATCGAACTCAAGCTATTTTGGGTAGTAGAGTCGCCAAGTACGACGCGGTAGTCCACTACACCAATCCTCCCATAAAATATATAATAAATATCAACACATTTTTTTCAATAAAGTTAATCTATAACATAAACCGATCTTTAGCATTATTGTGGTTGCATATCACAAATAAAGAATGGCCATTATATCAAATAAAAATGGACTACATGCATAAAAATTATACAACATATTACTTTTACAAATTGTAACAATCACAACCATTCTAACCGTTGTATAATAGTTTTTGAAAGTTCTTTTCATAAAATTCTAAAAGTCCCGTCAGTGAATAGAATTTTATAGGAAAATGCCGGTTTTCTGTATTGTATGTGTGGAAGTGGGCTTGAAAAATCTGATTTCCTCCCTCGTAAGAATTGAACACTACGTCTGCAAAACTTATACAAAAACCCAATACTTTCTTCTTCACACAATGAGGTTTTGTGCCGATTGTGTACTCGTCTGTTACAGATGTTATTTTTATTTATTTTTTTCAGTTTCAGGTGCTATTTTATTTTAAATTTTATAATCAATATCAACATACCCAGTGTCAGATTGAATAATTGGACATAGGCATAGGGGAGAGGTGGGGAAAAAAGCTTGATAAAAATTAATACAAATGCAATATAGTTAATATTACTTTTGATGACCTATTATATGAAGGTAAATATATTAAAAAAGATATAAAAGCTGAATAAAGGGACCCGCACTTTCCTTATGGGAAATGGCTTTCGGTCAAATTGGCTGAATTTTCAATATGTTTTAGGTAATGACCTCCTGATAAAAAGTTATCATTGCGCAAAATCTCTACGGCCCCTAGTTTCCGAGATATTTCTTTTATGATTTTAAAAATTTATGCATCTGTCGGTATTTTATGCTCTATCGCTTATTCTGTTAACCGTAGAAAAAAAATTTCTTTACACAAGATTAAGCTAAAGGTTTGCTTAACTTGGATTTAAGAAAATAGTATACACAAAGTGTTTTGTTTTCTCGCCACAAGCCATTATCTACAAAATTACAATATATAATAAATATAAAAATCACTTTTAGTCTCTGTTGTTCGAGATTTCATTATATGGTGTAGAAAGAACGATCTCATATTGAATGTTGACAAAACAGTTTGCCTTTATTTCCGTAACGGCATACGCTCTGATCTGGCAGATGCAGTGTTGGATATTATTGTTGATGAATACAAAATAACTTCATCTCCCAGCACAACATTTCTTGGGATAAACCTCGATAATGATTTGAGATGGCATACTCATATAGAATCTACGTGCAAGAAGTTAAATAAATCATTCTTGGTCTAACTCGGGTTAAACAGATGCTTGACGTACAGGGTCTACTTAACGTTTACTATTCTCTTGTATACAGCTATTTGAATTATAACGTAATTTTGTGGGGTACTGCTTCTGATAGCGACAGAGTTTTTATCCAACAAAAAAGGATCATAAGACTGATCTTTGGATTAAAATCCAGAGAATCTTGTAAAGATGTGTTTTTAAACCACAAAATAATGACATTACCTTGCTTATACATATACAAGACGCTGTCGTATATTAAACCAAAATTAGGAGGTCTCAGTCAGGGTTTTAGTTTGCGTTATCAGAACTCGCTAACAGTACCTAAACACAAAACAGTCTTGTACGAAAAATCACCTACTTACAGTGGCATCGTGTTATACAACAAATTACCAAATAGAGTTAGGCAAATTAGTAATTTAAATTCTTTTAAAAAGTCAGTCAAAGAAATTTTACTTCAAAACCACTTTTATTCTGTTAGGGAATTCCTGGCAGCAAATATCGCCTAGGTTTCCTGTATACAATTTTCCATTTTATATGCTTTTTTAGGAAAAAAAAAGTAAATAAATTGTAATATATTTTAACGTATTTATATTGTTCTTTGATTAATTTTACATG
Source organism: Brachypterus glaber (assembly GCA_958510825.1). Taxonomy (NCBI): domain Eukaryota; kingdom Metazoa; phylum Arthropoda; class Insecta; order Coleoptera; family Kateretidae; genus Brachypterus; species Brachypterus glaber. The sequence goes on from OY294052.1 coordinate 10,021,715, forward strand.
TTTTTATCTTATCCTTATTTATATATTATTTTTAAATATGACTAACAGCCTAAATTTTTTATTTTAGGTTGGCATTTTTTGTTTCTTGTTACATAAATTTGACCTGTATATCCATTTTACAATGGCATAAGTACTGAATAAATATTTCTATTTCTATTTCTAATAAAATAAAAAAAAAAAAACAATTTTTAAATATTTTTAATTTTTCTTGATTAGAAAAATTTAAGCGGTCAGAGTCCTCTAATATTTTGATTTAAAGAAGTACTAACATATTGAAAAGTTATTATCATGAACAGCGTAAGTTTTTACCCTACTGCGCATGCCAGCAAGGTAAAGTTGTTCACGCGTGTGTGTTTTGTACTTAGAATTCTTCATAACATCGTAAATCTTAAACTACTTAACCTATTTTGACAAACAGGTGTCGCTAGATTCGTCTCAAAATTGTAGATAAAAAGCAAAATGGCGAATGATGGATGCCATTTTGTTTGTTTTGTTTTAATAAAAGTCCAATATCTTTTATTATAAAACTCAAACGTAAAAATTGTAACAATTTTCGCGTTTGGCGCTAAATCTCACTTGCATTTAAGTAAAACTTGGTAAATTTTAACACTTTTAAAGTTACAATATAATATGAAATTGGAAAAAAAAAATCGCCTGCGGCGCTAGAACTTTCTTGCATTTTATGAAATTTAAAATTAAACCACTGATTAAAATTTTAGACCATCACAATTGTAAAAAAATAGCCTGCGGCGCTACGGCTTTCTTAAGTTTTATTTTAAAACATGAGTTTTACATTAGATTAAAAAATAAAGCCAGAAATTAACAGAATTGGTAAAAAAATATCGCCTGCGCGCAGGCGCTAACTTAGTTAATCAAGGGCTGACGATCATTTTTTTAGTCTTCGCTTTTTTGGTGCTTTTCGTATTGTTTGTATTATAAATATAATATCTGGTTATTTTATATACAATTATTCTTTTATATTATATAATTAAAAAAATATATATATTATATTTTCTCCTACGGCGCAAGATTTTCTATGTTTTTACTAATTTAAGAAAATTTCTTAAGTAATTTCGCCTAGCCATTTTAACTTAAGTCCAACAATTTTTGACTGCTGCGCCATATTAATTCTTTTCCAGATTTGGGAGAAAAATGTGTTGTGCCAAGCTTCTTCGAGGATTCTACTTCTTATCATCATAAACTTCATAGGGAATTGCAAAAATTGGAACAATACAAGTGGCATATCTCATCTCAAAATTTAAAATAATCGCAGGTCTGCGTAATCTATATTAATTTGTTGCTTTAATTTATATTTAATTTACTATTGACATATTTAAAATTCCATTAATGTTAGGAATGTGTTTATATAATACCTACATATGTAACACTTAATATTTGAAGTGTCAAATTTTTAATTATCAATCAATGGATTCAGTTCAATAGAAAGCTGGCATATTAGTTAAAATTAATGAACCGTGAAAATGAACCTTATAAAAATAATGTATTAATAATTTTCACGGTATAATTTTAAAATACTACCCACCTAGTTAAAAAATTTAGCCTAGATTATTCAGAAGCATTTTTATTTACACTAAGAGAAATAACGGCAGATATAACTTCATACATAGTTTCGCTTTTTTGTCAACTGCGCAAATTAAAGAATGTGGGCATTCACCAAATTTGCAATTGTGCAATATTAAGAATGAAATCTAAATGAGTTCGTTCCAATTTTAGGCAAATCAGAAATGGCGTCATTTAAAGATTTTTTTACGTACTATCGAATTTAGACAATAAAGTCTAAGACTTTTAAGTCTGTATTTTAATTTTAACCAATTTACAATTTAAAATTTGATAAAAATGTAAGAAAGGTCTAGCGCCGCACGTGAAAATTCTTATAAAGAAGGATATCGTTTTAAATAAGAGTTTTGGGCTAAATAAGAAAAATTGCTTTTGTTCAAAAAATTGCAAAATGATGAAAAGAAATGATAAAAAACTGTGTTGTTTGTTAATAAAGAACAAAATGAAAAAAACAAATTAAACTCAGGAATTATTTGTTATCGTAAACCCGACAACATTCTTGCGCTAAATGTGATATCATATTGAAAAAAGCAATATTTTTTGTTTGCCTAAAAACCAACATAAATACATTTAGGTTGAATGTATAATAAAAACACAACACAATATTAATTAAATATATCTGTTTTTAAATAAGTATATTTAATTAATATTAAAAGTTAAAAGTCTATGTGTAACTTTTTCATAATCTAGTTTTGAATCATATGGAAATAAAGTAATTTTACATGTTGAAAGCCACATTAAATTACTTGTCTTGGGTAACACTGTCCCAAGGAACTACATGCTTTGGGTTATCGCTGAAACAGCTGGTTTGCTTACAGTGTTATTATAGTATAAATACCTCAAAAATAACTCCATAATCGTACTGAAACATAAGAAACTAGTCACATAAGTCCAGCCTAATTACACATTGAATTACAGTATATTGAATCCGTGAAAACTAATAAAACACAACAAAATATTTTAATATTATAGTCAAGAGCAGTGAACACAACACAGACCCTTTCCTTTGGCCTCACTGTAGTAGTTAACGTGCAATTATTTTTATTTTGACGAGATTACATTTGACACTTGAAGTTTCGTACAATGTTGAAAAATCGTACATTGAGAGATGTCAAATTCTTAATTAAAATAACTAATTAAAGTATGTTCCCGGATGTAAAAAGGGCTGAAATTTTGGCTAAGTATTTATTTTTTATGTATCTATAAGCATGTAAAGTCTTATCGTTGCAGGCGATTTAGCCCAAAATGCGATACCCTCCTTTGAAGTTTTATATTAATTTTAAAATGGGTTTACAATTTCATTTTTTTTTAATCGCACTAGATGGTTTCTTGCCCTGATTGCAGTAATATGTTTTTTAATTAATTTTGGGTCGCTGAGGCCGAATCTGGGCTCAGGTTTCTAAGAAAAATGAGACAAAATGGTAAAAAATCATTATTTTAGCCCTCCTTTGTACTAAAATCATGGAAAAAAAATATTCTGATGAGAAATTTGTATTCGGCGACTCAATATTAGTTAAAGAATACCCAACTTAGATTATGTAAACTTTAAATTCATAGGTAGAATACTAGGGAAAAAATGTCGCTGAATCATTCCTCATCAACGTTTTGAGATTATTAGTTTTGATTGATTTTATAAAAGCGCGGGAATTACCTTTTTGTGGGTATTTCTAATCTCAAATGGTGGTTGTGACAAGTGAGAGATATTAGTCGTTCAGTAGTTTGCTAGCAAAACCCATCATTTGATGACTTTTGATTAGTTTTGCTTTTTCCATTAAACGCAGCCAAAGTGTCAGGGACATAGTTATTTATGGTACTAGTGGGTAAAGTAAGATATTGCCCATGAGAAAATTAACCTGCCAGGCGTCAGCCAAGCCAAGGTTAATTTTCGAGAGGGCAATATCGGTTTACCCATGAGTGCCATACAAGGTTTTATCCAATAAATAGCTAAGGAACTCATATTTTTATTAAAAATTTTAATGACATTTACAAGAAAATAATTTGACAAGTGACAGTTGAGTGGGTAAAATAAATAATTATCCACTCGATAAAGTAAAAGCCACGCGGGGGTTATTATTGAGTTTATCTATTTAAAATAAAGCTGGTAATTGTCTCATTATCTGTATGTATTGGATAAAAGATTTTTTTTTTGAGGAGATGATTTTTGTTTTATTAGTCATCAAAATTAAAATTTTGGGTATAGTGAACATTTTCTCGCAACCAAGTCACGTTACTATCGTGCGCTCTACCCCACTCTACGATTATGAACGGCCAAGTGGGAAGGACATATGGTCACGTGACTTGGTTCAGAGAAAATGTTTACTATAGACCATAAATTTCTGCTATAGATAAAAATTTTGTTTTCTGTACAGTCGGCAAATATAACCGTTACCCCTGCATATTGCTTTAAGATTATTATAGTAATAATATTATTATACTATTCGGCTTCGGCGAAACCGTAAGTGAAAGAAAAAAATAAATCCGCCATTTTATAGCCAGTGTAAAATTGTATAAATCACCAAAGTTTCGTTTTTATCGAATGAAAAATAATCTTAATTTTAGGGGCGGACATAAATAAAACTCACCCGGTATAAAAATAAAAGTTGTAATTTTAGACTAAAAAAAGAAAATAAGTTGTGATGTACGACTTCTCCCCCCCCCCTCCACTAAATCTTCTATATTTAACCCATGAAATTTTTTTAAATTTCAAGGTTCACTTCTGTTAAAATTACAACGACGACGAAAAGTTTATGACTAAAAAACAAAACATAAAATTACAACTTTTACATTTTTAAACAATAAAATTTACTTTTTCCAATTTCAAATAGTTGGGACGGAGCTTTTATGGGTTATTCTGTGTCATTATAGGTTATTTTGGATAATTATGGGCTTATATGGGTTATTATGAGCTATCATGGGCTTTTATGGGTTATAATAATCACCTATGGTTATTGTGGGCTTTTACGGGTTATTTTGGGTTATTATAGTCACTAAGATTATTATGGGCCATCATGACTTATTTTTGGTTATTATGGGTTATTTTTGGGTTTTATTGGTTATTATGGGTTATTATAATAAATAAAGTATGTATTAATATGGTTTATTATGGGCTAATATGGGCTTTATGGGTTATTATGGGTTATGCTTGTGGGTTATTATTATTTATTTTGAGTTATTACGGGATATTATGGGTTATTTTGGGGTTTTATTTGTTATTATGCGTTACTGTGTCATTACGGATTATTATGAATAATATGGGTTAATATAATTGATATAGGTTATTATGGGTTATTGGGGGTCATGTATTATAAGGGTATGGGTTATTATGGTTCATTATGAACTATTTTATTTCCGTTATTCCAGCTCAGAGGGCCATATACAAAAATTCAAAAAAAAAAACAAAATATCTGCATGAAAATTAGAAATTAGCCAATATTCAAAATGTTCAAAAGTGCTACTGTCCCTCCATTAAAGCTCCACGCCAGTTTTTCTATAACGAGCTTGAAGGGTTTATGCAGACGATCGCGGAACCCAAAATCCCGAAATCTACTAACAGCGAAAAAACATTAAAAATCAGCTAAAAAGCTAAAATGTAATGTGGGTATTATTATGCGACGCATAATACCCATAATACGCATAATAGCAAGAAATTGGTGGGGGAGGTTAAGAAGAGCTATTTTAAGAACCTGGAGGAAGAATGGTCGAGAAACATGCACTACGCCAAAGTTGTCTTAAAAGAGCAACCTAAAATATCGTTTCCTGCACTCAAATCTCCAAATCTCGACAGTTGGAGGAGGGGGATGATCCTGACTGCAGCAGAGGAGCAGATACATGGCCTTGGCTCCAACCCATGCCGCAGGAAGTGCAGGAGGGGGTGTAATAGGGATGAGACGGCATACCATGTAGTCAGTGCATGCAACACAAATGCATATACAACAAGGCATGACAACGTGGTGCATTGGATCTTGAAGACCTTACTAAAAAGCCTCAAAGCCCCCCCCAATTTCTCCAAACAGCTACAGTTCGGTAAAGCCAACTGCCTGGTAGAATTTGAATCTGGGAACCGCAAGGTATCAATCAAAGCCGGACAGAAGTTCTTTACCGAAAAGCGGCTGTATCACAATAGGCCTGACATTGTGGTCCACCTCACAAACCCAGATGAAGTCTTCGTGATCGAAGTGGCGGTATCCCATATTCAGAACTGGCGAAACCAAGAGCACCTTAAGCGCACTAGGTATGCAGTCAACTCGGTGAACCACGTCACGGAGGTCGACCTTCCCACCGTCTCCAGAGACCTCAATCTGGTGTCCGAGCTGGGGGAGATGTACCGGTGTCCCGCGAAGATGGCTGTATGCGTAGTGGGCAGCTACGGAGAGGTTATCGCCACAGAGGAACACAAAGGTTTTTGCAGCATGCTAAGAACATCCCTAAAAGTCAGCGCCAAAGAGCTCCAGGTCCTCCTCAATAGAGTATCCTACAGTGTTTCACTATCCACTACAGATATACTGCTTAAAAGACTGAAAGAACCGACTAACCTGTGATTATATGTAATATTTGTAAATTTTGTACCTTATGTAAATGTAATTTTGTGATATACACCTGTATTTATGACTGTGATTATTGTGTACTATGTGTTATTTTATTTTGTGATATTTATTTAAAAACATTTTAACTTATTAATTTAACAAACAAATTGTAATTTAATTACATATTTATTTATTTTTGCAAAATGCACATTTCATGTATTTCATGTAAAAATATTGAATAAAACTTTATATACTACTAAAAAGAACAAGGTACGCAGTCAACTCCTCAACACACATAACAGAGTTTAATCTAACAAATGTAACCAGAGATCTGAACCTGGTAACCGAGCTAGAAAACACCTACAGATGCCCAGTCAAATTGGGTGTTTTCATCATGGGCTGTTATGGTGAAGTTATAACAACAGACGAACACAAAGATTTTTCCAACTTCATGAAAAAGAACCTGAAGGTATCAGCCAGGGATTTTAAAATATTAATAAACAGAGCGAGCTACTACCAACATAATAATGAAAAGACTGAATGAAAAAGAAAGAGATGCGTAGCCGTGATGTTGATCTCAAATTTTAATTTTTTGTGATATTTTTTGTTTAATTTCTGTGATTTAGTTGTAAGTACTTGTAATGTAAATATGTATGAATGTGATCCTTTTTTGACTGTGATAATAGTTACCAACAAAAATTAATTCAATTTAGTTAAAAATTATTTGTATTTGCAAGATATAAAATACCATGTATTTAGTAAATATTTGAATAAAGATTAATATACTACCGAGGACTTGAAGTTTTTTCATCACAAAAACAAAATTTTTCGAAAAAAAAAATATGAAAAAAAATTTTTTTTTTTTTTTCATGTGATGTTGATTTTTATTTTTTAACTTGTGATATATTTGTGATTTTTTAATATCTGTTATTTAATTTTAAGTAAAGAAAATGTAAATATGTCTGAATGTTTCTTTTTTTAAATGTGATAATTGTTTTGTCTATCCTAATATTTTCTTTCGTCATAATTATTACCAACAAAAATAATTTAAATAATTTAAAATTATGTTTGCAAAATATATAATAACATAGGTATTTAGTAAATGTTTAAATAAAGATTTTATACTTCCGATGACTTGAAAACAAAAACAAAATTTTGCAAAACACAAAATTAATTTTTTTTTTAATTTTTTTTTCATGTGATGTTGATTTCTATTTATGAAATATTTGTGATTGTTTAATTTCTGTAATTTAATTCTAAGTACTAAAAATATAAATATGTATGAATCTGTCTTTTTTAACTGTTATAATTGTTACCAACAAAAAATACGTTTCGTTTATGAAAAACTAACTTTTTTTTGTGGTCCTGTGTAATTTCCAAAGAGTAAAAAGTGTCGCAGACAAGATTGTATGGATATAGTGTACTACACAATATGTAGTACATATAAACCATGGTTGTGTAAACAAAAGTCGTATGAGTAGCAGAACACGAAACCATAGGCAAACATTTCATAACCACTCAAAATAATCAAAATCACAAATAGCGTGTATACAGGACGTGAATTGAAAAGTAGAGAACCCCACACTCGACTTAATCTCTTTACCGACACATCATCAGCAAGCAAAGACAACAAACAAATTTATCCTTCTTATACACATTAGGGTTGTATGAGTTCTATTCAAATAAATCTACTTGCAGAGACACTTAAGCTCGCACAAAAATTCCCTATTATGCCAAGGGGTACATCCATAGTTACGGATGAGACAACTATGTTTTCATTGCAATTTTTAGGTTAAACAATAAATTAAATAATTGATAATGCCAATACTTTACAGCCCAATATGCCTTAAACTTTTAGTAAAACAGTCTAATAAATACATACATAATATAAATATTACATATCGGGTCACAGAAATCAAAAAACGAGGGTTACGGATGTGACTATAAATTTTATTTTAAACTTTTTTTTTACTTTTTTTGATAAAAATATATATTTCACTATTTATATAATAGCTCAGGAACCCTTTGAGATATAGCAACGAGGTTTTGCACGTGAACTAATCTTAATATGTAATTTTCATGTACTTATTTTAACCAGGGGCGTGCGAAACGGGTGGGCCTTATCCGTTTTTTGTCCCAAACTTTTTTCTGTGTAACTTTTTTGTAATTTTATTTTTGGTATATGATTTCTCAGTTCAAAATACATGAAAAGGTACCCTTGTTGTAGGACTAACCGTTTTCGAGAAAAATTAATTTAATATTTCACGGTACGAGGACGAAAAATTAAATACTAAAATGTTGAAAACCGAAATTTCAATGATACAGTCCAAAGTCCAAATGTACATCAAAAATTCAAAAAAAAAACTCATATACAGGTACTTCCAAAAAATTAATCCTAAGGGAGCTATGGTCTCCTAAAAATTAACCATTTTTAAAGGGCCATAGTAGCTTTAAAAGCGATTTTTCGACATACATGTAAAGTAACTGTTTTTCTTAATTTTCGATATAGAATAACCCTGCGTCATTAAAATTTTGGGTTTTAACATTTTAGTATTTAATTTTTCGTCCACGAACCGTGAAAGTGTTACAACGGGAGTACCTTTTTTATGTATTTTAACCTAAAAAAATCATATACCAAAAATAAAATCACAAAAAAAATACACAGAAAAAAGTTTGGTACAAAAAACTGATAAGCCCCCCCCCCCCCCCGTTTCGCACGCCCCTGGTTAAAATAAGTACATAAGAATAATATACGAAGATGGGCCTTATTAAGATTAGTTCACGTGCAAAAACTCGTTGCTATATCTTAAAGGGCTCCTGAGTTATTAAATAAAAACCGATTTTTTTAGCCACTTTCAAAGGGGCGTAGCTCCCTTACGGCGCATTTTTAGACGTATGTTTATAGAAACTTTTTGTCATATTTTCTGATGTAGAATCACCCCTTAACATTTCGGACCCTATTTCAAATACACCGTGTATAGTAATACTAATAATTAAAATGGCATAAAAAAGGTTACGGGTGTGACATTTTAGTAAAAGATAATTATTACAATATTGTATGTGACGATATATTTAAAAAGGGGATTGTTTTAGGTATTTATATACCTGTTTAATTTAAATGTAGATGCAAGTGATGAGGGCACCTATTCGGGGAGAAGAACGACTGATAGACCGAGTCTGAGGTTGTGATCGTACTCTATTCGTTTTAACACTATGCGTTATATTCTAAGCCTTGTTCTATCAGTGGTTCTACTCCCTGAAAGTCAAGAATACGTACCGAGGTGTATTGAAAAAACATTGTTACACAGTTTCTTTTTAGGAGGGGGTAAGTTACAACCTATACAATGTCATTCGTGTGTGATTAAATAAGCTGTCTAGTGCGGAAAAAAAGGAAGGAAATACGAGATTGGTTCGTGGGATTGCCCAAGCAGCTAAAACCAACAAAAAAGCATTAGGTGGTAATTTTCCGTGGACAAACCCCAAGGCAGTGTCCTTTATAAATGCAAATAGCAACGAAAATACTGGCATGTCTGCATAGGAAGTTAAAGTGATGCGCAGCATGCCCTCTGCCGGTCATTAGCACATGACACCCCACAGAGAAGCGACCACATTTCATTGACATGTTCCATAGCCAACTACAACTTGCATGTACTTATTTGCTGGCTTAGATATGTAAAATATGGTGGTTGATAATATTTGTTGCATAACCACGAAAGATTTAATGGTTTTCAATGCCAACATCACTTGCTGCCTTTTATATCATTTTTCGTTTCTTACATTCGACTTTATCAATATCCAATATTAGGTTTCTTATAAGTATTATTCTTTGTTTACTTTGCTGTAGTGTACTCTACTGCCATAGTGGCATTATTAATTAAATTAAAAGGATTTTAATCAAAACATTTAAAAAAATATAAAAAGTTTAAGTTAGAATCTAGAAGATTCATAAATACACATCAAACTAATTTCCTAAATATTTTTAATTAAACTTATTCTCCTACAGTTCCAGTCTCAACTTTATTTAATATTATATTAAACAATTTCCTCAGTATTAGATATCAAGTATTGGTAGTTTAGAATTTCGCTTCTTCAAAGTTATTGAAACATTTCTTTTCTTTTGTCGCAAAAAACTTTTTGAAATTATATTGCATAATTAAAATAAAATTAATCAAAAGTGTCTGTCTCACGCACAAGCTTTTGCTTAGGTGAAAGACCAAATTTATTTTTTTTTTCATCAGAATTACGAACTATAAAACCTTTTAATTTTCTCTTGATTAATTATAAACACTTAATCTATAAAAAATGTATTTTATGTATTGTAATATGCTGAAATAACCAGAATAAATAAATAAATAAATAAATAAAAATAATTTCCAACTACCTTCATGATTTATCGCCAAAAGCTCGACCTCTTAAATTTCGCTTCAAATTACGGAGTTAAATAATTTAGGTCGGCGTAAAAATGTCTGTATTTTTTTTTATTTAAACGGTAAACCCCATTACCAGTTAACAAAAATATATAAATTTAACAAAACTTAAATATAAGAAATATAAGAAAAAGAGTACTATTTATAAATCTATAAAACTTAACAAGTATCGGAACCAAGTAAGAAACTATATAATACAATGAGATCAAGTAATTAAGTAGTTAGTTTGGAGATAAATGTAGAACACGGAACAGATGAGATTTTAAACTATTATAAGTAAGTCCTACGACTTCAATATTATAATTATTAACCATATTTTTCGTTTTTTAACAAATTTAAATAAATAGAAAAAATATTTAAAGAGAAAATTATATTCTTTTACAAAATTTAATCAAATTAGAATAGTTATGTATTTATTATACAAGGCCGAAAAGTTAAATTTTTCTATTGAGTAGGTTTTTAGAACGAAATCAAAATTTAACTTTTCGCCAATTTTTTTTATTCTATTGTTACTAATTATAATAAATTATTAAAATATATTTAATTTTAAATTGCAAAAAATATTTCTTTTTACCGTCTTATAACCTATCTAGTTATCCATGATAAATTGCTATCCAATCAAATCGCTAAAAAACAATTAAATCCTTTCTTATGCGATTTCATTTTCAAATTAGCTTAGTGTTTTGAATAATTTATGTTAAAATGTGTTTGTTATGAAAATATTAATACTTCTGAAACCGTTCTATGAATATTATAAATATTATAAATATTAAAATTGATGGATGAATCCAGATCAACCGGTTAACCATATGTTTTGAGGTTATGTTATAGAAGTTTCTATGGTTCAATAATGAATCTCGTTATGAAAACCAAAAAAAAAATGCATTATGTATGATCAGATAATTAGTATCTTCTCAGTAGTTGTATTAGTTTCTCGTTTAATTAAAAAAAAATTATAATAACTAATAATATAGAAAATGTTTCATTATTTTCTTTAAAATATTCATATATCGAGTAGTAGTAAGTATATTTTTGATGTGACATTATTATCTTCCGTAAAATTCTTTGTATGGATTTGTGAAATATCAAATAACATCAATAGGATATGTGCCATGACATCAGAATTGAATAAAAGAACATCCGCTTGAAAAATAAGAAAATGTTTCGAGAAATACACCTTTAGATACTGAACAGGAAGCGTAATTTGATCTATCGACGCTAATACTTGTATTAGAAGAATAAAATACCGAAATGACATAAATACTTTTCATGTAAAGACTAAATATTGATAAAGATCTTCTTTTACAATAAAAATTGAATATAAAATTAAAATACATTAATATTGTTGATAGTTGATAAGCCTTTTTAGCAGGCCCGTCAGGCCAGGTCGGCTAGTCGGCGATCGCCGAGGGCCCCCGGCTCAAGGGGGCCCCGAAGGGTGGTGGTTTATATTTTCTATTACTCAGGTATTTTTTAACTACACTATAATTAGTTCATTTGTGTTTTACTTAATCTGTACGTGTCTTTAAGGATATAAGGAGCCACAAACCGGCAACGCTGTTGTCAACAACAGCCCATTGATAATTTATAAACAAGTAAAGGGGGGATTTCGGCTAAAAAGTTATAATTACTTTTTTATTTTATTTATTAAATTTTGTATTTTGTAATTTATGAGGTAATTTGTATATTGCGTGCTCAAGTGGACCATAGACATAAAAATCATAAAAATTTTGGTGTAATTTGGAATTATAAAACTGTTTTAAAATATTAAAATTTAAGTTTGTACAAAAATTTTTCTGTGGCGCTAGGGCTTTCTTACGTTTTTTAATTTAAGATTGTAGAACTTATGTGTGAAATTCGTAAAAATTTTCGCGCTGGAGCTTTTTTGCATTTTTTGTGAAATTTAGAATAATAAAAGCGTAAAAATTAAAATAGACCAAGTTCTTAAAAAAATATCGCCTGTGGCACTAGGCTTTCTTACGTTTTTCTCTATTTATGATTGTAGAATAAGAACTGGGCTGTACCAATAAATAAAGCACAGTTTATTTATATTCTAAGTATATAGTCATGAACATATGACAAAGCAAATAAATAATATACCAGAAAACTGGAATAGATAATACCACAGAATAGAGCATAGAGTAGATAATACAAAAAAAGGTAATAAAACAGCGTAGATCAGTTGTTTATGGAGTATATATAAATACAAAATTATGCTCCATGCGCTTCTTTTTCCATTCCATGGTATGTAGTCAACTGATTTGACTTCTATCTTTAGAAACTCAGCGCAGTCTCTATCTGAGTAAAAACTGTGATAAAACCATCCATTAGTGGTTTAAAAATAGCTTTTGGTGATATTTTTATTACTCATTGAGCTTTTGATAACTAAATTTAACATTTAAATTGGCGTTTGAGAGAAAATTAATAAAAATTTGACAGCTCGTCTAAAATTTTCCAACTGCCACTAATTTTTCTCCCTCTTTAAAATTTGCTATCTCCTTCAACTCCATCCAATAAAAATGATAACAAAAAAAAAGCTACTTCTGGATAATTTTGAGAGCAAATTCATAAAAATATTTCTAGTTTTGCTCGCAGCTAAATTTACAGACTCAAATTGAGGGGGCTACCTTCTCCCCCTTAGGCCCGTCCCTGATAGTTTGGTACGGTGTACAATAAAAGCTGGTAATGGCACATTCCTCCTTTATTGTTTCGTCAATTACAACGAACATAACAATTTACACACCTACACGCAGAAAACTATTTATATAATTTACAGTCTAGCAATGTTTTTTGGAAGTTTAGTAATGTTCAACAAACTTGACTGAACGTTTTAACATTTAGCAAATTTATCAAAGTTGAAAAACAAGAAATTAATACGATACAGATTCAAATAGTAACAAAACATTTGGTAATCATTATTGAATATGTTGACCATTCTTTTTCATACGAAAGGTCTAAGTTTCTATACTTTAAGAATAAGTGCATTTGTAACTTTAACTGTATACAGTACACTGTATACATTTAACTCTTATTTCTACTAGACATTTGACATTTATTAATAAAAATGAAAGGTTTGTTATTTTTTACTCAAACTATTTTAATTCTACACAGTACTATCTGCGGCAAAAAAAGTAGGACATCGGTTTTTTTAATGATGTAAATATACGATTATTTCTTCTTCTACTTCTAGTAATAAATCAGCTGCATACAATGATGTTAATATACCCTATTTCATTTCATTGTTAGTAACTATTTAGTACTTTTGATGTTTATGATTGGTGCTAATATTAGTTGTTTTGACTAAGGTTGTATGGTATAAATTTTGAAGTTTTTCAAAATGATTTTTTCTCGTCACTGTCAAAAAATAACATTTCCTATTTTTTTTTTTTTTTTTGAAAATGCCTCCATAAATTTTATATAAGCAAACAAAGTGATATAATTTAGTGATAAAATAAATAAGTGTATACTAAATAAGTGATAAATAAGTTATAATAAATTGTGGTGGATATTTAACAGCATATAAAAGGTATTTTTCAATCATGCTTTAAAATACTGTTGTAAATTTTTTGCCACTTTTCTTCGTTATATTTGGGCAAAGCCTCAGAACATTTTATTATATTTTTAAAAAGTCCAAACCTATTTTTTCAAGACAAATTTATACGATACTTCAAATTTACGCAAAATGCCGTTTTCCACCAGAAGATCTACTTACAAAGCTAAACTAAACCTAGTAACTTTTTTAGTTACTAATAATGAAATGAAATAGGGTATATAAATTTTTATTCGTTTTTGCAATATGCAATGTCGATTGTCAATAAATGACGGTTCTTATACATAACCTCAAATAATATACCCTGTAATATAATGAGCAACTCACCGTCAAGATGCTATGTACATCTAAGACAGTATAGAGCCTGTGTATTTTCTAACTTAAAAGGGCACAGCTACGCCATTTTGAAAGAAAACATTCTGATTTTTTTTTTGAGGTTATCCATTTACAATCCCTTAATACCGGGACGTGTTAAAAAAAATTAAATAAAAAATTCTTTGGCCTTAAAAAAAATTAAAAAGTATAAGAAACATTCATAGTCATGTGTCACTCGCTCTTTTAGCAGTTATTCTCATTTATTTTTCTCCGTGTAGGAAGCAGAACAATTTACACACCTATGGCTTTTGTTCGGGTAATGTCTCATTATAGAATGTAATATTGGTTTTGGACTAGTAATTAAACCGTCGGTAATTGATTAAGGCATAATTATTGCAACAGTAACCATATCAACTATGACAACGTTTCCCATGACAATGTCTGAACAATTTGCCTCTCATGTTTCACGTATCCTATTCTCATCCTAATAACTAACTATTGTCCAATATGGAATATTATGAGGAAACATTATACCAAACGAATTAATAATAATAATAATAATAATAATAATAATAATAATAATAATAATAATAATAATAATAATAATAATAATAATAATAATAATAATTAGGTTCTTGAGATCAATTATTCAGTCTCTGCTTTTAGCAGCATATGTCGCTAGCTGTTTTTGCTATTCCTTACAACAATTTTTCTACTCTATATATATAGAGTAGATTTCGTGCTTGTTAGCACTCTTCAGAGCCACCTATCGGTAGTAGGACAACTACAAAAATCAAGTCCTTTCCATATATGGAAAGGATTTGATTGTCGTAGTTATCCTACTACCGATATGTGGCTATATATCTCTATATCTATAGATATATGGAAAGGATTTGATTTTCGTTGCTGTCCTACTACCGATATGTGGCTCTGAAGAGTGCTAACAAGCACGAAATCGATCAGTCACTTCTGATGGATGACTGCGTTAATCAAACAAAAGTAGTTTTAAGGAATAGTAAAATATTTTATATAGATTTTTTAAAATGTAAATATCATTCAATTTAATTAATTTTATTATTATTAGCATCATCAGGAGAAGATGACGGTATTGATTTTTAATCTTCAGAAAAAATTCTCTTAAATTTTCTCTATTTTACGTTTTAGACGTACTTAAGTCTACGTTGTCTTCAGCAGGACCTGACAGTGGTTTTGAAACAAGGGAGACAAGGTGCAAATTTGCCCCCAAGCTCGCGCTTGCGTGATATGTATTCGATTTTCTACCAATAAGAGGTGTTTATACGACATAATGTCATGAGTAGATCTGTTACGATTGTCATATAAACGAAAATCACACGCTAAATTTTGACAAAATCACGGCATAAAGGTTTTGGTTTGTAAAAATGTAATGAAATCGTGTGTAATTAACGGGACTAAAAGTTTTTGAGTTAAAAAAAGCTAGTATCTTAAAAATTTAGTAGTTTTTTTTGGATACCTAAATGTACAATCATGGACAAATAAATGTATCGTTCCTGAATAACCCTGTATGTATTTTGTAGTTTCTAATAAAAATAAATGTATAAGTTGTAGAATGTATAATATGCGATGCGATATCTAATTATATAAAATGTTACTCTTTTATGAAGGTATGTCTGTTGAACCGACATAAATGGGATTAATAAATTGAAATAAATGTTGTAAAATAACGAAATAAAATGCATGAAAAACATATTATTGAAAGGTTTGTAAGTAATAGATTCGATATAGTACAATACCTTTCAAAATAGATTCGAGATATGAAATGAAATAAATCATTTCCGATCAGAAATACCACAAAAGGTAAAAAACATTATGGACGTTTCACAGACAGATATCAAAGCACATTAGTGATTTATTGTGATAAGCGAGCGAGGCGGGTGTATTTTTCCAAGTTGATATATTTCAATCAAACCGGCCCGTCGCAAACAATGATTAGTAAAAAAAACACTCTCTACTGGTCAATAATGGCTTCATTGGCTGCCATTCACCGCTAATGCACTCGCTTTTCAGTCGGGCCTACTCTTCTTCAGGCCCTTTTTAAACGAAAATCCCACACTTTCCATTAAGGGGTTGTTAAGGTATTAATCTAATACTACAATCATCCTAGAAAACAAAATTGAGAGTAATATACCGGGTGTCACAGATCCAATGTACACCCCCCTTACGTCTATATTTATGAAGATAAATTTTTTAAATTTTGTACATATAATGTACTTAAGGCACCTTAACTTTTGACATACAAAACAACATTTTTCTACTTCCGATTTTACCGGAAATGCTGCCAAATTTCACATTTTAAGTGCGACATCTAAATGCTTTACATTTTTGGAATCTGCAGACTTTTCTGAATACACTAATACCATATTCTAAAAATGTAAGTCATTTAGATGTCGCACTTAAAATGTGAAAGTCGGCATCACTTTCGATAAACCGCAAGTAGCAAAATGTTGTTTTGTATGTCAAGAGTTGAGGTGCCTTAAGTACATTATGGGTACCAAATTTCAAAATTTGTTCTTAATAAGTACAGAAGTAAAGTAAATTTGAAGGTGCAATTTCATATTTCGAGGACGAAAAATTAAATACTAAAATGTTGAAAACCAAAATTTCAATGATGCCGGGTGATTCTACATCAAAACCTAAGAAAAAAAGTTCCTACACATGTAGGTCGCTTTTCAAGCTACCCTTTAAAAATGGTGCATTATGAGGTTTTTTTCTTAGATTTTGACGTACATTTGCCCAGCATAATTGAAATTTTGATTTTCAACATTTTAGTATTTAATTTTTCGTCCTCGAAACGTGGAATTTCACCTTCAAATTATTTTTTCTCGAAGTTCCGAATTTAAAAATTAGCTCCCATTTTCAACATAACCTCAAAAAACATATGTCATTGTGATAAGTATGAATATGAATAACTAGACGAGGTACGAGGCTCGTAAAAGGCGAGTGCAGTAAATGTATTTCATATCTGCACTGATAGAAGGTAATAACGTAATTAGGTTATAGTATACAACAATAAATAGTTGTATATGCTCCAACCACTATATATTGCATAGAATACAACAACAAAAAAGTAAACGTGTTCGGTATTTACAAACGAGTGCAGTTGTTTGATTTACAACAACAAACTGTTAAGCGATCAGGTTTTTGTTGGGCAGAAAGCGAGGTAGGCATGGCTTGCAAATCCGCAGGGTCGGACTGCCGCTCCTTCCTACGTCACGATCCTCGCTTCAAAACATAGACAATTCACCTGACCCGTCCGTCCGACTGGCTAGCAGAGCCTGGTCGGCTCTCTACTGCATTTGCAAATTTGTATTTTAAATATTTATGTCCACATAGAAACTACATATCCCATGCTTATCGTTGGGTATACTTGTGCACATAAAAATGCCTACTTTCAATATTTTGGTAAAACTTTTATTAGAATCAGCTGATTCGCCATCTTTTTAATGCTTCCTCAAAAAACTATTATAGTGACAACAACGTTGTTGTATTATTAACCTCTTCAGGGAAGAATTTTTTGATTAAATTAATTGTGTAGCAAAAGTTAAAAATGCTTTTTATTGTCAAAACAAGTAAACAACTGAAGATGTACCAATTGGATGTCGCTTGTGATTAGAAACAAAGCAAATGGTAAAAGCTATAGTCACTGAGCAATAAGGAATTCGGTAAATTTCATTTTGCGGAAATAATTTTTAAACGTACCCATATGTGCCTATGTCCCTGAAGAGGTTAAATAATATGAATCTAGAACTTTTATAGTGTATTTAATATAACGTTATAATGTTTTAGAATAATCGTAAAAATGGTATTATACAGGGTGTATTTGAAATAGGGTAGGAAATTTTAACAGGTGATTCTACATGATAAAATATGACAAAAAGTTCCTATAAACATATGTCTAAAAATGCGTCATAAGGGAGCTACGCCCCTTTGAAATTGGCTAAAAAAATCGGTTTTTATTTAATAACTCAGGAACCCTTTGAGATATGTTAATGAGGTTTTGCACGTGAATTAATCCTAATAAGGCCCATCTTTGTATGTCATGTTCACGTACTTATTTAAACCAGGGGTGTGCGAAACGGGGGGGCCTTATCAGTTTTTTGTCCCAAACTTTTTTCTGTGTAACTTTTGTGCAATTTTATTTTTGAAATATGATTCCTCAGGTCAAAATACATAAAAAAGGTACTCTTGTTGTAATACTGTAGGATTAACCGTTTTCGAGAAAAATTCATTTAAAGCTGAAATTCCACGGTTCGAGGACGAAAAATTAAATACTAAAATGTCGAAAACCAAAATTTTAATGATGCAATGTTATTCTACATCAAAAACTAAGAAAAAAAGTTTCCATACATGTAGGTCGAAAAAACGCTTTTAAAGCTACCATACCCCTTTAAAAATGGTGCATATTTAGGAGACCATAGCTCCATTAGGATTGATTTTTCGAAGTACCAGTATATGAGGTTTTTTTCTTAGTTTTTAATGTACATTCGCCCTGCATCATTAAAATTTTGGTTTTCAACATTTTAGTATTTAATTTTTCGTCCTCGAACCGTGGAATTTCACCTTCAAATGAACTTTTCTCGAAAACGGTTAATCCTACAGTATTACAACAAGAGTACCTTTTTTATGTATTTTGACCTGAGGAATCATATTTCAAAAATAAAATTGCAAAAAAGTTACACAGAAAAAAGTTTGGGACAAAGAACTGATAAGGCCCCCCCGTTTCGCACACCCCTGGTTTAAATAAGTACGTGAAAATGACATACAAAGATGGGCCTTATTAGGATTAATTCACGTGCAAAACCTCGTTAACATATCTCAAAGGGTTCCTGAGTTATTAAATAAAAACCGATTTTTTTAGCCAATTTCAAAGGGGCGTAGCTCCCTTATGACGCATTTTTTGACATATGTTTATAGGAACTTTTTATCATATTTTATCATTTGGAATCACCTGTTAAAATTTCCTACCCTATTTCAAATACACCGTGTATATTTCATAGTTGTTACAACAACGTTTGTTGGTACTATCTTTAGATTTTTCTATCAGTGTGATGTTTTTACGTACTACGGGTACTAAAACAGCAAATGAACAGATTCGTTAATTTTTATTTAGAGCTATCATTCTTAGGCCTTTGTCTGGATAGTCGCACCTGCCAAATGGGCTTTTCACACTACACCGATAGAAAAAAATATATATTTAGGCAATCTTTCCGTCTTAAAGAAATAATAAAGTTATAACTGGAAATCAAAGAATGGTTCAGGAAAGATCAGGGATGTGGAAAGAAAACCCGGCCAAAATGATTTCCAAGATCTGAGAAAACTCCTAAGAATAGTTTAACACTTTTTAATTTCTTTCCAAATCAAAGAATTGACTATTTTTTAGCTCCTTAAATTCTTTCAGAAACACTTAAAATCACCGGATCCGAGAAAAAATACTTGCCTAAACCAGGGGCACCATCTAGGGAAAGAAGGAATCTTCTTTTTCCTCCATGGAAGAAATATCTGAGCGAGTTAGGGCGGCACACTCAAATACCTGACACGCCGACTAGCGTGAGTTCGATTCTCACTCGCGCCGATTGCCTTTTGCAGTTAAATGAACAAAATTTGCGTTACGTAATACCTGAACGTTCCCTTATAACGCTCTTAGCTATAATTTTTTTTTCCACCAAATAAAAGAACAAACCAAAACAAACCAAAGAATTAGGTTATGTTACGTCGGACATGAAAATGGCCACTTAGAATATAAAAATACAAAATCCCAGACATAAAATTAAATTATTATAAGAGCAATTTATTTATATTAATAATAATAGTAATTAATATTGTGGGTACGGTTATGAATCACCGCTATATAATTTCTATATATTTAGAAAAGTGCAATAATTAAAGTCATTCATCTTAAACTATGAAACTCATTAATGGCATTCCTTAGAAATTAAATTGTTCATTATTTAATAACAATATATCGTTATTAAATAATAATTAATAAACTTTCATAGGAAAAATAAGTATAAACTTATTTCATTTTTTATTGCATCTATAATTTGCAGTTTAATAAACAAACAAAATTTATACATCTCTAGAGATGTATAAACAGAGCTCCGTTTCGTTATATCCTATTCACAGCGCCTGCGCTAAAATAGTATTATACGGTAGTTTCGAATTTTCAAAAAATTTCAAAAGTCGTCCTAGACAAAATATTCTTCGATAGAATTTTTTTCATGAAAATACAGCCTGTTCCAGAACTCGCGTACCGAAATTTAAGAGGTGATTCTACATCCAAAAATATGAAAAAAAGTTTCTATAAAGGTTGGTCCGAAAATGAGCCCTAAGGGAGCTACGGCCCTTCGAAGATGACGTATTGAATGGGGAACAAAAAAAAGCACCAATAAAATTTTAATGCTGCAGGGTGATTCTTCATTTAAAACTGAGCAAAAAAGTATTATACACCAAAACACCTAAATTTAATATTAAAGGAGTAATAGCCTTTTAAAAAGTAACGTTTTTGGTGGCACAAAATGTTACTTCCTCTTAATTGCATTTTTTTTTGATAACGGTTGCTCCTACAGTGTTACACTATATGATATTTTATATGTATTTTTACTCTAGAAATCTATATTTTTTACAACAAATCCAAAAAACATACACATAGAAAAGTTTGGGGCAAAAATGTTTTAAGCCTCATATATTTTGTCCGTCTGGGCACGCCTCTGGATAAATTAAAAAAATAAATTAACATAAACTTATTGCCCTTATTAATACTAGTATACATGCAAAAGCTCGCCGCTCTAGCTTAAACGGTACCCGAGTTATTAATTAAAAACCTTATTTTTATTACAATTTTAAAGGGCCCTAGATCCCTTAGGGCTCATTTCCGGACCAACCTTTATAGGAACTTTTTTTATATTTTTGGATCTAGAATCACCTCTTAAATTTTGGCATGCCAGTTATGGATCACCCTTTATAAGCAATTTATTTTTTTTATTTTTTTTGAAATGTCCGTCTGTTCGCCCGTTCGTCCGTCTGTCCGCCCATCCGATGTCACGATTTTTGTGAACACGATAACTCAAGAACGAATAATCCGATCGACTTAAAATATTCAGGAAAAATCAAATTCTACGAGGGGAAGATCCCGATTGCTTTTGAAAGTAATTCCCCAAAAATAAGTTATGGGAATTAAACTTTTAAACAAATCGAAAAAAGCTAAAAGAAAATTCCGATTAACGTAACTTTTTCAGAAAAAATAACTTGTATTATAAGGAGAATTCTACCAATTTTAAACGTAATCCCCCAAAAAACAAAAAAGCTATGGGGGGTTGAACTTTTTAAATTAATTAACCCTTACCCTCCAGGGTGTCGCAATTGTGACTTTACTTCTTTATTTTTTCTTTAAGGCAATATTAATTCAAAATACTTTTTTGGATTTTCTATGAATGCAAACAAATATGCGAATTTTATTCAGTATTCAACTCTCCTGAAACTCTAAGGAAATAAAAATTCGAGCAAAAACTAAAAAAAATGGTTTATTTTTTCTAGGCATAGCAAATATAAAAAAACACAATTAAATTAAAAAATTATCATTAGTTTTATCTCGGGAGGGTTAAAAAAATATATAATTAAAAAAAAATATTTAAATATTCCTTCAATCTATTTTCTAATCATCGTACAGAGTGATATTGGTGGACTGACAGGCTCGGGCTGCTGGCCCTCTTCAGTACCAAGAGTCAACCCTGTACGCTTATTAAGAAAGTATCCTTCGACTTTATTCACTAAATGAATAATGTCATGAGATTGATGCAGTCTTGCGCGCCATCTATTGCTAGAACTAAGTTATTTTCCTAATCTTGGAGACTTTAAATGGTAGCAAGTTGAAAACAACTTGAATGTCTTAATCACATAGTACTGAAACGTGTGGATAGATATAAATTTTAAGGAACAGAAATTTTTAATTTAAAAAAAAAAATATTATTTTTTTTATTTTTTTCGCTTTTTGCAAAAAGAAAATTAAAAGAATAAAAATTTCGAAAATTAAACAAAAAATTAAATGTTTAAAAAGAAAAAAAAAAATTTCAAATTTTTTTCGCTTTTCGCAAAAAAAAATTGAAAAATTTTGATTTTTTTTTAATATTTTGTTTTTCAAAAAAATATCTTTTTTTAAGTTTAAGTAATTTTTTTAAGTATTTGGGGACATGCAATACCATTTACTGTGTACTATTCACATGCGTAGCATTACATATCTTCACGGCTTGTTTTATTGTTCTATTCTTCTTTATTAACATTCATTGTTCTTATTTTTCGTCCTTCTCTTTTTGCATTTCTCCTTTAGTATTATCGTCACTCGCTTTCGCTGCTCTGCCTAAGATCGCCCAGTATTTAAATATTTTACTGTAAATTACGCAAAAAATATACCTTGAAAATTATGCAAATGTATAAACATCGGACAAATCTGTCGGAATGTGCGCATAGGAATCTGAGCTTTATTTAATCTGTAAATAAGTACCAGGAAAAAGAACAGATTCAATGTTCTCGGAGTATTACCCTCGTCCATAATGCCACACACAAACCCATTGTCACGGTAAAAAGACCATGTGACAATGTATTATATCGGCCATTGAAGGTATTGAATTTACTGCATAGTTTTATTCTATTGAACGATTTAACAATAGATTTTGCTAAAATATACACGCGTTACGAATGCCGAAAGTTTTTGTCTCTTTGTCAAACAGTGTTGGACCCATTCAAAGAAGGAAGTTTAAAATAAATGTCGAAATAAGATTTGATGTTTTTCCTAAAATTCTAACATTCTAATGATCGGACCATTTTCATTACGATATTTTCTCCCGGCTTTATTTTGTATCATGTGATTTAGGTATGATATACAGGGTGATCAATAACTGGCATGCCAAAATTTAGGAGGTGATTCTGCATCCAAAATTATCAAAAAAAGTTCCTATAAAGGTTGGTCCGCAAATGAGCCCCAAATGTGCATTTTAATAAAACACCACAATTCGGTAGGTCTCTGAATAGTGGAGATTAAACTTTACACTATGTAAATTTAACATACAACTATAAAGAAATTGCACTGCTCTACTACAGAATTTTCACAATCAATAAGAAAATCCCTACCAAAATGTCATATAGCTGCTATTTCACGTTTTTTTGCGATCATCAGTGAGCATATATTGGTATGGTGGCTTTCGCACTGACTGTTGAAAATTTTAAATACCTATCAAAAATAAGTATAACTGTATTGAGAGCGTACAAATTGGTGGCGCCATCTAATGTTTGCACAAAAGTACTACACATTAGATGTTGGCAGACCTGTAATCTGATAAGAATTATCTATATCTAGATACACAGGCGGACAAAAAATTTTGTCTCGAAGCCAGCAACCTAGTACCGACACGGCAAATCAAATTATAAATGAAAATAAAGTTTAGTGCCTTATAGACGGCAAACTAAAAAAAACTAAAAAAATTTTTGTCCGCCTGTGTATCTAGATATAGATAATTCTTATCAGATTACAGGTCTGCCAACATCTAATGTGTAGTACTTTTGTGCAAACATTAGATGGCGCCACCAATTTGTACGCTCTCAATACAGTTATACTTATTTTTGATAGGTATTTAAAATTTTCAACAGTCAGTGCGAAAGCCACCATACCAATATATGCTCACTGATGATCGCAAAAAAACGTGAAATAGCAGCTATATGACATTTTGGTAGGGATTTTCTCATTGATTGTGAAAATTCTGTAGTAGAGCAGTGCAATTTCTTTATAGATTTTAATAGTTTGCCGTCTATAAGGCACTAAACTTTATTTTCATTAACATACAACCTTTAACACTTTGAGTGATTACATACATAGAAAAAACTGATTCCTTGAACCAAGGACACGCGTCTTTGTATATGTTCAAAGCCATATTCTGTTGTTTCAAGAAAATGCCAGCCTTGAAACTAGAGAATATGGCTTTGAACATATCCAAAGACACGTGTCCTTGGTTCAATGAATCCGTTTTTTCTATGTACAGCTTTGTAACTTTAACCTGACAATATTTCAAATAAACTTTTTAAAAACTATTTCTGCCCCCTTGCCCGCAGAATAATTGAGTATAATTGTGAAAATAGCTAATCTAAATACAATAAATGTAATGTACATATAATGTAATGTACATGTAATTTTTTTGCACCTAAACCGCATTTAGTATATAGAGCCTGGCAATGTACAATGTATAAATACAATAAATGTAATGTACATGTAATGTACATGCAATGTACATGTAATGTACATGTAATGTACATGTAATTATTACATAATATTTTTTTACGGTATATGATTTTACTACTTTCTTGCACCTAAACCGGATTTAGTATATAGAGACTGGCAATCATTTAACCACAGTCGTCCGGTAAATTTTCCCGGCGGGAGAAAATAACCGAATGAAAATGGTCACCAGCTCATAGACTATAAGTTTAGTATTGACCGAATACTGTAGACGGCAACAACCAAAAATAAACTTCTAAGTACTAAGTACTAGTAATTAAAATGGGTCATCCAAAAAAAATTCAATTCAAAATATTTCCTACACTATTAAATGGATTTGGATTAATTAAGTGAAAGTTTATGTATACATAGTATGTAAGTGCCATTTTTTCTAAAAATATTTAGACAATGTAAAGGGATAGAACAAACATTAAAAAAAAAACAAAATATTCACAAATCATGGAGTGGTAACAGTAATTAATAGAAATCATTAAAAAAACCCTGCTACAAAATTGAAGGAAATCTAAAATTGATTAAAAAAAAAACATAGTCTGGTAAACTTTGCAACACACTGTATACAGTTATTTTTTCCAATAGAATAGAATGCTGCGAATAATAGCATTTCACTCCACTCAAGAATCATTTTAATCCAGTCAGCAGTTTTAGGAGTATTTGGATTTAAAATTGCACGATTTTTATTCGGACTACTTTAATTGCTCAATATTTTATTATTTTTAGTAAAAAGGGAAGTTAGTTACCGCCTATAGCCTTTCGACGGCAATGTAGGTGTACCTATGCACCAGGTAACAGGAGGCACCATACCGTTTCTTTGTTGGGCCATAATGTGCATAATTATAAGGCACACTAAATTCATAAAAGAACATTTTTATACACATAAGTCAAAACACAATGCATTTGTGTTTTTGGTCGAAATGGGATTTTTGTTCGGCATTGTCTAAGAAAAACGTATCGATAATGCAGGACTCTGACACCTTGACAAAGATTCTTTAATTACCTAAATCCCAATTTCCTGTACTTTTCTATTGTTATGGACATGTAGGTACCTATCATCCATCAATGCCAATTATTTCCAAGTATGTATTTCCGAAAAAACTGTCAATAATTTTTGAGCATTTTAATATTCTTTTTGCACGACCGGGACTAAAACGTTATTTTACTCCCTTTTGGGAACGTTCAAGTATTAACGCATATTTTGATCATTTTGGGACTTTTGGTTAACATTGGGACGCATATTAAAAATATTTTTATCCTACGATCAATAAAAAGCGAGTTATAGCATAAAATATTAGTTTTTGTCCCCTTTGTCCCCCCTACCTTGTCCCAATGTTAACCATATTTGACATCAGAAAAACTACGAAGGTCCTGAATTGTACTTAGAAAGACTTTTTTAAATCGGCACTTTCGTTTAAAATTTAAAAAGTTTATAGTCAGAAAACAGACAGACCGTTATTTTTTTAACATCCACTTTTTTCACATTTTCTCGACGTTTCATGGCATTTTAAGTCCGAATATGCAAAAAAAATAGATTTTTTCGGTCGGCTTAGCCCATAAAACAAGAAAAAAATATACTCCCTTTGGCATTGGAGATAAGCATTTTTGTAATGTAGTGATCATAGATAATAACGATCGATCCGAACGATTTTTTTATATTTGCCTAGAACACTTCTTATGGTGTGTTTAAACAATTTATTATAAATAATCAGGGGTCGGAAACAAAAAGTTAAAATTTTCAAAAAATCACCGTGATTTGATAACAGTGACAAATGTTTAAAAATATTTATCACGGCCAGAAATAAAAACAAAGAAATAAAAACTTTCATCACTATGAATAAAATTTATTAATATTTATAACAGGCCATTTTTACAACCCAAAATCTCAGAAACTCATAATTTAGTTTAAAATACCCTCGCATTTATAATACATTAATAAAACTGGATGCTTATAAACCCGACCCATTAAATCAAAAACAATATTTTTTATGAACAGTAAACTGGAAATATTTGAATATTCGCCAAAAAAATGATGTCTTATAATTAGGTACAATAGGCTTGTTTGAGTACAATAAGAGAAACAACATTGTATTACGTGTAATAAAACTAAAATGAGGTATTAAAAATAGCTGTAGAAAAAAAACGAACCCTAAAATAAATTTTGGGATAGGGGCCAAGCAGTCTAGCTAGAAACGTCGTGGTACATTCTCACAGAATACTCTTATATCGTTCAGGCCAATATGAACCTTAGAGAATACAAGTTTAGGGTTCCAATTAGGTTCTACGAAGGTTCAATCAATCATAAGTAATGTGACGTGGCAGTAAGCATGGGTACTTTTGTCCATTGTAATCTGCCTATTGTTGTTTGACTAGTCGGGAACTCTTTAAATATTTTTTCGGTTTTTATAAATTATCTAAGTATTTTTTTTTGTATAGGTGATTACTTGTTTTGTTATTGCCTTTTGCTAATTGTATATTGTGTAAAAGGGTTTGAGCATGTTTTTATTGCGTTTTTCACATAAAAGACTGTTGGTTTTTATGTTTCGCATTGTTAAATTTATATTCTAATCGTAATTTAATTATTTTGGGATAAGAACTATTCATGGGAAATAATAAAACATATTTTATTACGGGTGGAAACACCCGTTATTAAAATCGACCGAAAAAAAGTCCAAATGACATGAAACATCGAGAAAATGTGAAAAAGTGGGTATTAAAAAAATGTCTGTCGGTCTGTCTGTCGGTCTGTATGTAAACCTTATAACTTTTAAACGGAATGTCCGATTTGAAACATCCGCTTTGCGTCGTCCGTAAATTCTACAGACTAGTAAAAAAAATTTTCACTCTTAGTAAAACAATATACTATTCTTTAATTATTCTATTTTTTAATTGCGCAAGAATATATTGAGATTGAACTATTCCAAGCATATAAGAAATTTAGGCATTAGCATTCATGTATTAAACTTTTCAAAATTTCAGATGTTAAATATTTTTCTGGTATTTATTATGAATTAATACAGTAAATGTTCTTCAGTAATAATTACTTAATTATTAAGTGCTTCTATAACCCGATTCTTAGTATTGTTAAAGGTAGCATAATACAAATAGGTATATCTGACGCACTTATTCTTCAAAATTGAAATCAACTTGAGATGTAATTACAGCATGTCATGTATAGCTTCCAGCATATGGTTGAGTGGTATCATAAACATATCCCATTATAAATCTTTTGTACCGAATAAATCATTTGTGACTACTACGTTACACTATAAATAACTGGACCACTATGCAATAAATAGTTAATATAAAATCAAACAAAAGCATTAAAATCGTATTTTGAAATCGAAACTAGGCTGGTTTAGAACCGACATAATGTTTAACATTATATGTTGCATGAACTTCAGATAGTTAATTATTATTTATATAACCCACTCCATATAGTAATACAATTATTGACTCAGATAAGGTATAATAAACTGTAACTGACTAATTTTTTAATCGTAAAAATGTTTTGATTTTATAAAAAACAATAATGTAAATTTTGGACCTCTTTACTCATTCCATTTCAAATGCAGATCAATTACAACATCTAAGTATTTTATTGGTACTTTTTTTATATGAGGACAATTGGAATTTAAATAATCTTTACAATTGTTTTTACGTATGTATATTTTGTAATTTCTAGGTTGATTATAATCAATCAATAATTATTTGTTGTGTAACCGAATGTTTAGAATGTTAAGTTTTTTATCTAAGCAACGTTGCCTAGAATATTGAGGTAAGATAATAAGGTAATACTAAATTAGTTATATTTTATAGATCAATTACATTTGGACCAAAAACAGTCGCTGCGTACTTCATTAGCTTAGACATGCTTATTTCTGTAACATTTATCCTTACCTCTTCTGAGTCATACCAATGATAAACTAATAAAAATTGTAAAATATATGTTGGCGGGTAAACAGTTGTTTTTCAAATTGTAAATACCAGCCTTAAGGTGCTAGTTTGTGGTCCACCCTAATGACCAAATCATAATAAACATCTGATATCCCATTTATTAAAAATATAAATAAACCCAGAGACACTTTGTCTAAAGAAGCTCTGAACAGGTTGTGATCTCATACATATATATGACAATGTTTTAAAAGTTTTATTCGGAATTATTTATGCACATATATTATTTCTTTGTAAGCTGCCGCTACGAAAAATCCGACACGGTTTTGGATAGATGAATGAGAATAAAAAAGATAATCCTTACCCAGATTGGACGCAACACAAACAAATATGATTAAGAACTATTTTATTTTCGAGATATTTTTTTGTGAATGGAAATAAAAGAAGAACAGTAATGGTTTTGTTGCTGTAAATCAATTTTTGATGTTTAGTGGTTTGTCTTAATTTGATTGTTTCGGACGCTTAGAGATCTTCTAAGAATCTTGTGTCATTAACGGATAAAACCACAGTCCATGTTTTAACACTTCCAGTTAAAAAATACTTATGCTAAATTGATATATACACTGAAAAAAACAGATGCATTAAACCAAGTAAATATATGCCGACCCCGGTGGCGCAATGGTTAGCGCGTTTGATTACGGATCCCGGGGTTGTGGGTTCGAGCCCCACATAGAGCATGGATGTATAGTGGTGTAAATAGTCGGTAGATGGAATTACGATGACTAACTGTAATGTGGGTTGCAGGTGAAACTGTAAACACATTTCAGGGTGGATGCGAGTTCTGTTGAGGACCGTGCTTCGGAGGGCACGTAAAGATGGCGGTTCCGTCAATTAGGCCATAGCAGCGAAAAACGACGTTAAACAGTATAAAATAAAAAAAAAAGTAAATATATGAATCTAAAACAAATGAGACTTTTGATATAAGCCAAATAAATGGCGAATTTAAAGTAATATGTACCTAACAAAATTTCTTTGTAAAGGGTTTCTTATTTTCTTTTGGATCAAGGTAATATGAGTTTGTATACGTAGATACCAACATAAGTTATAAAAATAATGATGGATGTAAGAGAAATTAAATTCAGTTGGCGCCGTGTTTTTCGGAAAAAAACAATCGGCAAGAGAATGTAGGATTTACACCAAGAACTGGTCGTTT
The DNA here is from genome assembly GCA_958510825.1 of Brachypterus glaber. NCBI lineage: Eukaryota > Metazoa > Arthropoda > Insecta > Coleoptera > Kateretidae > Brachypterus > Brachypterus glaber. The sequence continues at coordinate 10,051,527 of OY294052.1, forward strand.
CTTTGGGCAAGGCCTGTGAATTTTTACCAAAATAAACTTGATTTGCCCTAAGAGCAAAAATAGTAAAGAAATAAATCCTTTTGACTCAAAAAGACAAAGAAAACAAAGAAAATTATATTGTTTAAAAATATGCAAATATTTAAGAAAGATTAAAATAAAAAATAACTCCAGAAGAATTATATTTATTTAAAGTTCTTTAAGGTTATGTTTATTCTTTTATAAAAGCATTAATGCCTTGAACAAAAACTCTTTATATTCATCGTTTTAAAACAGGCTCCTTTTCTGAAAGACTTTTATTCGAATGGACATTTATAGCCCAATGCTTGACGCGGCAAATCGAAAATTTGCTTTCTTTTGTTGGTACCATTGTTAAGATAAACCCATAACTGTTTGTCGTTTATAAAACATCTCTAATATCATACGTGCAGACCATTTTTTGGACAAAAGTGCAAAACCGGGTCCATTCATTATAATAATAATTATTATTATTGCACTATTATTAAGGACAGAATTTTTTGTGTGCGCCATCTATTGCTAGATGTAGACAACTCCTCATACCACTCCTAGTCTGGAGACTTCGAATGGTGGCAAGTTAAAGACTTGTATGTCTCAAGCACATAGTACCACTAACGTATGGTTAGACGTAGAATTAGTAAGGACAGAAACTTTTAATTTTAAACAAAATTATAAAAGTATTAATTTATTATTTCATCAATCTATTTTATAATCATCGTACAGAGTGATATTGGTAGACTGACAGTTTCGGGCTGCTGGCCCACTTCAGTACCAAGAGTCAACTCTGCACGCTGATTAAGAAAACGTTTTTAGACTTTATTCGCAAAAGGAGTATAGTCATTAGATTGATGTAGACTCTGTTGCTAGATTTAGACAACTACTCATACCTCTCCTAGTCTGGAGACTTCGAACATAGAAAAAACGGATTCCTCGAACCAAGGACACGTGTCTTTGTATATGTTCAAAGCCATATTCTCTTGTTTCAAGGCTGGCATTGACTTTGGTTCAAGAAAATGCCAGCCTTGAAACAAGAGAATATGGCTTTGAACATATACAAAGACACGTGTCCTTGGTTCAAGGAATCCGTTTTTTCTATGAATGGTAGCAAGTTGAAGACTTGTGTGTCTCAAGCACATAGTACCACTAACGTATGGTTAGACGTAGAATTAGCAAGGACAGAAATTCTTAATTTTAAACAAAATTATAAAAATATTAATTTATTATTCCATCAATCTATTTTTTATATCAAGCAGTATATGGCGCACAAGTCTACATAAATCTAATGACTATATTCCTTTTGCTAATAAAGTCTAAAAACGTTTTCTTAATCAGCATGCAGGGTTGACTCTTGGTACTGAAGAGGGCCAGCAGCCCGAAACTGTCAGTCTACCAACATCACTCTGTACGATGATTATAAAATAGATTGATGAAATAATAAATTACACTATTATTATTATTATTACATTTCCTCACTACCTCATCTAGGCTGGGTAAGTTACCTCTTCTGAGGTGACTTGGGTCAGGAGTAGCCTTAATTGTTAGACTGATGTACTTTGTAATCTAGCTATATCTACAGTTATACAAAGTCATAGAGTCTCAAATATAGGCACTGTATTAATTTTAATATCATCAAGTTAGCAGATCCAAGAGTGGTGTTAGGCAACTCTTTATACTAATCTATCCTAGTCATTACCTTTATTTTCCTAAAAGTTCTACACTACATTCTTGTTATTTATGAGCAATATTCTATTCTGGCCCGCCTTCGCGGTTAAAAATAAGAAGTATATGGAACAATGATATCTTAATTTGAGATTACCATACTCAAATTAGGAAATTGTTGTGTATACACAAACAAACCAATTATAAAGGGTTTTGCACTTTTACCAACAATATATACTATTGCCAGTAAAATTTATGATACTGTGCATATTATTTTTACAAATTTTTTTTCTTGGACTTTTTGACTACGCCCACCTATCTCAAGAGTAGTTTATGTAAAGTTATGTCATGGAAATAAATTGGATTAAGAAATATATATGTATACGTACACATAAATATTTATTTTATAATGCTGTATATGGCTTTGCATATTATGTTATATAGGAATCCATATTTTATACAAAGACCCTTGAAACAGCTTATATCCTTAAATTAATCAATATTTTTACTTGATAGAAAATGATATGGTGTCAGAAATTACTGGTAAAATAACTTGTTATAACAGTACTTTTTTTGTTGTAATGATTTAACCTTTCAAGACCCAAAAACTTATACCTTTGTTTTAAAGAGTGACCGCAAAAAAAGAGGTTTTTTAGCCCGTTTTTCCAACACCTGTAACTTCGATTGGAATTGATAAAATGTAACGTATAAGTGCTCAAAATGTTTGTCTGGTCATGTATTTGATTTAAGTGATAATATGTATATTGTATGCTTATAACTGTCTATCAGAATCACCTACAATTTTAATCAATTTTTGTGCCGTTTAGAAATTATAAGTTTTTGGTTTATAGGTACTGAAAAATGTGATTTAATGCAGATGTCCGGGTTTTGATCCGGCACTCCTCAAATGTTCTCTGAGGATCAGGTTTGCCTGTCAGTTTTCCTTTTGTAGTGACGCACAACATAATTTTTTTTTTCAATTTTACGATGCTAGTTTCCATAGCAAGGTCCATGTACTATGAGAAACAGTTTGGTTTGAACTCCTCAAATGTTCTCTGAAGACCAGGTTTGCCTGTCAGTTTTCGTTTTGTAGTGACGCATAACATAATTTTTTTCAATTTTACGATGCTAGTTTTCATAGCACGGTCCATGTACTATAAGAAACAGTTTGGTTTGCAGTTTTTCTTTTATAGTGACGCACCATCTATAACAACAATAAATACTACAAAATTACTTTATATTAATACAGCGGGTACTATACCATTCCGCCCCCATCCCATTCTGCCCCAATTGCATACTACAGTCAAAAATGAACGTATTAACTTATGAATTTATTTTACTTATCACGATCAGCATTTCTGCACAATAAATAATTAAAAATTTATTACGAACTTCCCCAATAGATATTATAAATCTAATCAATAAAAATAACAGGAATTACCTCGAATCAATCAATATCCAGAACTACACAAAAAATAATCATGCCACTGAGTTTAAACATGATTAGCTTAACTCTGCCACTCATCCTCGCCTAAAAAAAGCTCCATACCGTTTCGCCTCGGCTTCCCAACATTATCGTTATGTAAGCAGGGCTGAGATACATGGCGCAGTAGAATAATTATCCAAAATTGACAGAAAACAAATATTTTTAAAAACTAGTTATGATTAAAATTCTCATTTTTGGTAATAATTCATTATAGTCTAGGATATTATTTAACCGCGGCATATAAGGAAACCTTTTCCACCTCAGTATGTAATATTTCTATTACTACTATTTACACAAAACAGTAATTATAGCTAACTATAATAATGAAATTAACATGTTTAGGAAACAAAGTCACAATACATGCAAAGTGTTCCCATAGGATATAGAAACAAAGTAGAAAATACAATACTAAATTTTAATATTTTTTATATGTTTCACCTTAACCTTTAAAATAAGGGGTGGAAATAATTTTAAAAATATGATATTGTGATCACAGATTTTTTCCACATTATGACTTATGAAAAGAATAAATTAATATACAAACGTCACAATGAAGTGTCCTACGGACTAAACATCATAGAAGAAAAGTCAGAAGGCTTTGCAAAAAAAAACAGCACAGCTTGTCATCCCGATGGCATGCTGTGAGATATTTGTTCGTAGCCACCTAAGATAAACCCCTGGTTAAAGTGAATTTTGCCACCGAATCTGCAGGGGTGTTTCACCGAGATCTAGATCTAGAACGTTTATCTGGGAAACAGTTGAATGTTGGCACCATTTTAATTCGTTACTATTTGGTATCGGAAAGGGGATGACCCAATAATTTTATTGTGTTACAGATTTCAGGTAGATTTTTTTAGCAAGGGTTGTAAGAAGTTTTGTGTGTTATTTTATAATTAAAAGGTTTTTAGAGCATGATCTCCGGGGAACTTTGGACCTAAATCATACACAAAATGTCATCGACGGAACTGTTTCTGAATACAAGGGTATTATTTATTCGATTTTAAATATTAAAGAGAACGAGGAAAAAAATAAAAGACTTTTACGTTTCATTTAAAAATAAATTCAATTGTAATGAAAAAATCCACGTTGCAAAGCTATCTATGAGAATTCGTTGTATCTAGCTAGTTTTAATTCAACTGTGAAATTTTGAATTTTAATTTTCAACTGCGAGATGAAAGAAACAAGACTCACCCATGTGAACAGTCAAATGTATCTGATTCGCTAGAAATTAAAGTTCTCAGAAAAATCCGTTTAAAAATCAATCGTTCGTATTTTATACTTGATCAAATGCATTTTTATTTAAATTTAATATTTAGAATATTCCGATACACTTGCTTCCCCTTTTTAAAATAATTTACATAAAACCATTATATTTATTTACCAATATGTAAATCTACCATTTTCAATCCTTTTTCTAGTATCTCAGGCACATGGCAAGGATTTCCATTGAGAATCCTATTTTTCTATTATTAAAATATGTAACAGTATGTTAATTTATTTAAATCGGCGTTTAAGGTTGGTATTCGTATGTTAAATTTGACTTGTTATAAGGATTATTTATTTATATTGGGTATTAATTCGAGAAAACCCTTTATAAGGACCACCGGATGCATGTTTAATATTATTTTTTAATGGAGTATTATTTAGTGATCATTTAATGTTGCTATTACTTGTAAGCTTAAAATCGGAGTAGAATACTTTATATTTTATCTTTTTCTATCAGTATTCATTAAAAAAAATCTTTTTGTAATATTTTTAAGTGAAAATTATTATATTTTAGACATTTACATAAAAAAATGCGGGATCATAAAATTACTTAGATTAATAGTTAAGTTTATTTTGCTTTAGATTTGGAAATAAACTTCCAATTTAATTACTGTAAAATTTTTACATGTTTCTAAATTAAAATATTTATCCTTATCTATTTTTTTACTAATTTTACTCATGACATTATTCATTTAGTGAATAAAGTTAAAGAATATTTTCTTAATCAGCGTGCAGAGTTGACTCTTGGTACTGAAGAGGGCCAGCAGCCTGAAACTGCAGTCTACCGATATCACTCTGTACGATGATTAGAAAATAAATTGATGGAATATTTAAATAATATTTTAATAATTTTGTTTAAAATTAAAAAAAATTCTCTTCCATATCCCGAATGTAATCAAATTTCGACAAATTTAAATATTATATCTTAAAATTATTTCTTTTGATTCTATTAATTCTTTACTGAAGTATTAAGGACATATCATAAGGCTTTAATCGCTGGCGTTTAGTTTTCAAAATTTGTATTGGTAAGATCCAAGAAGATTAAAACATTGGTATTACTGTTTATTTGAATTGTACTTAAAGTAGTATATCAAAATTAAATTGACATATTTAATATTATGCATTGAAAAAGAAGAAATTTATTAATAAAGGAAAAAAAATAATACTTGTTCAATTGCTTTATAGCATTTTGCGTAAGAAAACCCAAATAAAATAGGTATTTTTTTAAATATTAACTAGTTAGCAGTGAGCAATGTATATCGTTTAATAGTTTTAGTTCAACTAGGCAACGAAAAACCAAACATGATAAAAAAGTGGTTTTACAGAAAAAAATCCGACCAAACATTAAAGACATATTTAGTTCTACACCTTATCGTCGATTTTTGCTTTAATTGTTTTCAATCTGAGAATTTCTTAAATCTTATATTTTGATTTTCGAGAAATAGAACTGCAAATTTATGCATGCAGATCTAATTTTAGCATACCTATAGATATAATAAAAACCATTGGTGGTAATCTTATGAATAATGTTAACGATTTGCATATTATATGCATAAAAAGTTGCCTTCTTTTATATATTCGAAATGTAAATATTATATGCAAATAATGTCAAAGGGTATCTTCATTGAATAAAATTACCAATATAGACGCATGCCAAACTCTCATTATAGTTTATAGCCACTATAAAAAACAGATATAGATGTAAGTATTTATTATTCAAATTTGGATTATAATAAATTATTTTGAGAATAAAATGACTTGCCCACAATTTATTTGTTGAAAGAAATTTATAAGTGGAGAGAGATTTATTTTATTTACATTTAAAAACCGTTTTATCGATTAGAAGGGTTTAAAAAAATATTAACAGGATTTTTACTTTGGCTATAATGGAATTATCTACTTAAAAATATACATAAATAGGAGTTATTATAATTAAACAATTTTACTATCATTTAATTCAGTAAATAGTAAACCAAATCGGGAAGTCACGCAAGGTTCTCTCCTTGGCCCACTGTAATTTGAACTATACATAAGAGTATTTGGTTGAAGTATTTCATTTATTTTTCTTATATGGTGCCAATAGGTAAATGATTTTTTCTTCCCATGGATTTCTGGTATGTTTTTCCATCGTCTTAGCATATTTCCGTTACGTAGTTTTTGTTTAATTTCCTTCTTATATCTCCTCAAAATATTAGAATAGTCCAATTATGATTCTTCTATCTAACCCATGCGAATATTGTCATATGCATGACAATTTTCCCAATGGGTTTAATCGATCAATCGTAGAAAACATCCATGTCAATATGGTTTAATTATAAAATAACAAACTATTTCACCTAGCCCTAAATAATTCCAGTACCTGAAATTGACAATAGTCAAAAATTTCGTATCTGCCTTTTATTATCAATTGAATGGTATTGAATATATAGATCAGAGGATTTGCAAATAATGATCATGTTTTTTACATACCCTTTCGAATCGATTGCAATAAAAAAAAAAGCGAAATTGACAACCCTTTTTTCACAGTTACCTGATTTTGCAAATACAATAGGACAATAATTGGAATACATGTTTTTTGCATGGCACTTTGTCGCGCCCCAAAAGGTGTGTCAACTTGCAATTTACAAGTTATATATGAAAAATAATTTTACAATAGACATGCTAAAAATTTAGATCTTCGTCGTTGGGATTTTTTTACACGGTTATTATTCATAGGTAAAAATATTACCCAGATAAAAATATTACTTATACAATACGATTTTAAATTGAATATAATAGATTTTATATTAATAATATTCTTGTGATTTTAACGTTTTTTTTTTCAGATGGTTTATTACAACTGTATTTTGTACAGAGATTTAATGTTTAAGTCTATGAACGAAAAAATATTTGCAAAAAAAAGTTGTTAATTTTTTTAGCGTTAATTATAGATATGTGTAATCATGATCATTCTCGAAAATATTCTAAATTAAATTTAGTTTTACGTTAAAACTAAATATCGTCTCGATTTTTGATAGTCTTAATTTTCAAGACTATCGGCATTCTGCAGGGTTTTTCGACTTGGTATCACTCATTAAAACATCCCCTCACTGGTGAAAATATTACACGATATATAGTGGCATATTTTGTGACATTACAGTATATTATATATTACAGTATATAGGGATGCTAGTCGAAAAGCTGCTAACTCCGCCACTTCCAACAATTATTGCAAAAGTTTTTATTTTTAAAATTATTGTTTTTTGATGTTGAAGACAGTATTTTGTACTTTTATTTTCTAAAATAAAAACCTTTGCAAGAACTGCTTTATTTTTTGAAAAAACTTTACGTAAAACTCCTTGATGGAGATTTGTCTCAGATGTAGAAAACCGTCATCTCCTTTTTAATTCAATAAAAATCAAGCCCAAATCAATTTTTTGTAGTTGATAGTTGTTAAAACCTTCAAAATACGCTAATAAAGAAACGGGATTTTTCATTTTGTAATACAATAATTATAGAAATAAGTTTAAGGTTTTTTCGTCTCCTGTAAAGTTTGATCAAAAGGAGTTAGCGGATTCACTCTAAGCCGACGATATGTAAAACATAGATGCTTGACGCATGGGTCAAATGCGCATGCTTCACAGCTAACGTTTTACAGTATACTGTAAAATCGCTATATATCGTGTAAAACTATTTTTACATAAAATATTACAATATATGTCGTAAATCGTCGTAAATATTATTTTACACAATATATATAGTAAAATTTTAAAATAGCCACGAATATACTGTAAAAATTACAGTATATGGTACGTTTTTACTAGCGCAGACAAGACGAAAAATTCCGATTCTCGTAAAACCCTAGTCACGGTATCTTAAAGAAATTTGTAGTCGCCACTGCGTCTCGTGTGGTACAGCTCCCAAAAAATAAATCTATTCAAGAAAATATATTATGCAGGGTGTAGGTTGTGCTATTTAAATTTAAATTAGGTTTGGTACAAAGCCGGATCGAGATTGAAAATAGTTTCATTGATAGTTTTTTCTACTTCGTTTCTTTGTCAAATCTTTGAACGGATCAGTGTGTCTAATTAAATGGTATTTTAGAGAAAATTGACTGTATACAATCAATTAAGTAAAATCAAATATATCATACAAATGCACACTGTAAAAAATATTTCCTACAATTCAATTACCGGATATCGTTACCAAAATTTAAAAAAAAATGTCAAATTTTACCGAATTTTATACCGTAATTTTAAAATAATTTTGTAATTTTAAAACATAATTTTAGGATTGTAAATTGAAAGGCTAAAAAAGATTTAGTTCAATTTCCTACGAATAGTAATAACTTTGGTTTAAATAATTTTATTTTTATAATTTAAAGTTAATATTACTCTTTTTTTACCACAATTTTACCACAGTTTACACAGTTTACCACAGCTCATACATACGTTTTCGCTACTTACGCTTTATTTTAGTATAAAAGTATACTAAATTGTATACCGGGTGTCCCAACTCTATTTACCCAACGATTTTCTCGAAAAATTAAAGAGATAATCAAATTCTGCGAAAACCAACTTAAATAAGACAACTTAAACTATCTTTTAGCATATATTTGATATTTTCAGCTCTTAAAATGTGGGCAGCGGGGCATCGGGGGACATTTTTTTTAAATGGAAAGGGGGGTCGTGTGATACATCATTTTTAAGCTTATTAAATTCTCCATTTAACTATATTTTTTAAATTTTTTTAAACATTTTTTTTTTTTGGTTTAAAATAGGGTTGAAAATGGGTATTTTAGTCAAAACAAAATCAAACAACTTTTTAAAAGTTACTAATTTCATGATGAAAAAACGTAAATTATACTTTTAAACTAATTTTAATTGACATAAATAAAAAATTACAAAAAAAAAACTTAAAAAGTCGCATTTTTTAGCACAAAAAATTAAAGAATTAAAACTTTAAAAAAATTATTTAAAAAATAAAAAAATATACAGTCCAATAGAAAATTTTATTTGCTTTAAAATGATGTATCACACGACCCCCACCTTTCCATATAAAAAACTCCCTCCCCTTGCCCCCCTGTCCACATTTTGAGATCTGAAAGTATCATAAATATATGCTTAAAGATAGTTTAAGTTGTCTTATTTAAGATGGTTTTTGCAGAACTTGATTATCTCTTTTAGTTTTCGAGAAAATCGCTGGGTAAATAGAAATGGGACACCCGGTATATATAAAAATTTCAAAATTTTATTGAATTTTGGCAAATTAACAATATGAATTTGTATTATAGAGGAATTAAAGATAAGAGGTTGAATGTAAAATTAAAAGAGTACTGTAGAAAATGAAGGATCAAATGGTGAGTACATACTAAGATGTAAGACCCTACTTTTGGAAAGCGAGCTGGAAGTTAGAAGAAAGTCCTGGAATTTAATAAAGAATCTTAAACTTTAAAGTTACTTTTCGAAAACAAATACATTTAGAAATCCATTGTTCTCTCTGTCATGAGTTACTGAGAAAATTATGCTGTAGGTAAATAAAAAGAAATGAAAGCTATCAATAGGTAACATTGACAAATATACACAATCATTGTTTAACCAAGTCTTTATTCAGAAAAACACCCAGTAGGTAAAATTCTAATTTAAACCATACAATGGTCCATCTTTATTCTATATCATAATACTTCATCTTGAATGAGAATCTACTTGACGTAGTTTCATGTTGCCACACTAGACTTGCTGGCGACCCAGGCAACCATCTCTGGGTAGAAAATATCTTTAGAACACCTGAGAATGTCCACGCACCCCCGCTGAGGTGACAGCTTTAAAGTAACCGGTAAGAATATACGGGTGAATATCAATAAACTAAAAATGTTTCCGTTGCACAGCAATTTCTTACAAAAATAAAATCTTTTAACTATAATCTGTTTCTTCAAGCAAGATAGTAAATTAAAAATCGCACATTAAATATTTTTATCCAATACATACAGATAATGAGACAATTACCAGCTTTATTTGAAATAGATAAACTCAATAATAACCCCCGCGTGGCTTTTACTTTATTGAGTGGATAATTATTTATTTTACCCACTCAACTGTCACTTGTCAAATTATTTTCTTGTAAATGTCATTAATATTTTTAATAAAAATATGAATTTCTAAGCTATTTATTGGATAAAACCTTGTATGGCACTCATGGGTAAACCGATATTGCCCTCTCTTACTTTACCCACTAGTACCATAAATAACTATTACAACAGGTGTGAATAGTATATAGTTATGTTTTATAAAATAAACTACGTAGTATATTCGCACATCCAATATTCGAATCTTTTTTGAAAATATTCAATGTGCGATTTTTAATTTAATATCTTGAAAAAACAGACCATAGCTCTGCTATATTCCTACTACAGGGTGGCCCAAACAGAACGTCACTGTGAGTCTCACCCATAATTTTTCGTTTCCTGATGAAATCTTTACCAACTATTCCCAGATAGTTGGAGCACCGATAACCGAAACCGGGAGTTGCTAACCCACAAAATTTCGGCGGCGGAGCTTCTCAAAATCAAAGTTTCTTTTTCGGATGTTTCACAATTTCTGTGGATTTGCTTAGTGTTGGTGAATCCATTGCATATTTTAATTGCTCTCCTGGTTTAAATTGACGAGATGGAGTTATCTGAGTCATTGCTAAAAGGGAGAAGTTTAAGATTAGCACCAAAAAAGAAGAAAGAGGAAGAAGGAAATGAATGAAAAAATGGCAGCAATTAACAGGCGCGATACTTGCCGAGTCCTATGCTGTCGACAGATCCTAGGTCCCGGATATGACTTAAGGTCCGAAACCCAACCACCTTCCTCTTCCGCGCCTTACCGGGAAAACCGTGGTTCAGAGCCCTCAAGTTCAAATCTTTCTCGCAAAAATACAATCTTTTGACTAGCTCCATTATATCTCGACTACTACATTTTAATAGTACTCCAACCATATTTTTGATCTTCAAGGCAACTACTTCATAAAAACTTGAGGTTAATTTTAGTACGTACTATTTTACACTCTTCTAAGCTTATGAGGCCTGATAACCTCATGAGGTTGCGACAAAAACCAGAGGCAATTTACGAGCATAAGATTTCATTATGAACGATAATTTATGAAGTACCCTCTAATAAGTATTAGAAAAGTTAACAGCAAAATTTACTATTCGTGCAGAAAGTATCAAGTTTCTTGGTACTATAATAGGTTTGCAACTGAAATGGAATAAGCATGTAAATTATCTTGTACGAAGAAAATCCTTATTTTACTAAAAAAAAATCTCAAAATACGTAGTGAAATAGATTTTTTTAATATTTACCCTTACCTTCAAACGACCATGAACCGTCCAGAACACCCAAAAAACTAATAAAGCACCAATGATTTTGTTTCTATTATTTTTAAAGATTTAAATGATTTTGTTGATTGGGATAAATTGTTCTATTTATTATAATTATTATTATAAGATCTTTATCAATTTAGAATTATTGCTAAATATTAATTATATTGCATTCGATGTAAAATGTTTTAATTTTTGAGTTTTTTTATCCTTTGCATATTTTGAATTTATATTAATTATGGTAATAGAATACAGTTGAGGTCTGGCTATTTTTTTTTTCAGAAAACAAGTGAACGTCAAGCACAAGAAGACAAAAAGTCAAATTAATAATCGTATATTACGCCCCGAGCGAACCTTTTTTTCAGTGTATGCACGAGAGTGCTTATTATTTACAAGGAGAAGCCGAAACATCCAAAAAACGCAAAAATTGTCTTAAAATTTATTTTATTAATTTGACGTTTTGTGTTTGACGAGAATGAAGTATTTTTGACGACGCGAAGCGAAGTCAAAAAATCATTCGAGTGAAATAAGGACTTGTCGCAAACGAGTTGCGAACAAAATTTTTTGTTCGATCTACAGTCTAGACTCTTTAAAAATGTATATTTTAAAGAATTACCTGTGTTTAATTTTGACATTTCAAAATTTTATAAACGTCAAATGACTTTTGTCAAAATGAAAGCTATGTGTACTCGTTTGGATATAGAGTGTGCATAGTTGCCATTTCATTCAAATATGCACTATGTACTCGTGCGATAGAAATATATCCTAAATAGGATATATAGTGAAGATGCATTTTTCTTTGTTTCGTGTACACTAGGTCGTACGAAAAAAAATAAGCACTCTTGTGCACTGCAGTGCACTGAAAACTAGTTTCGCGTACTCGGTGCTTAATATACTGTTGGATAATCGCCGACAAAAGTATGATTGTAAAAAATATTAGACGGGCTATTATAAATATATGCAAAAAGAACCTTTTTAACGCATTTTAGTGATTTTTTTTTCTTTTGAACAAAGCTTTTTCGGTTCTGTTTGTAAAAATACTTATTTAAAAGCTGTCAAAAGAAATATAATAAATATTTAATAAATCCAAATATGAATTGTTAAAAACCATTTCTGTAAAATACAGCATCCTGTTTTACAGAGTTGCCGCCAGTCTGTCTAGCGTGAAACCCTGATACCTGGGACACTCCAAAATCTATTCAGAGAAAACTATTTCATTCAAAAATACCACCTTCAAATAATATTTATGGTCATCTAAAAGGATACTTTTACATAAAGAGGTATTATCTTGTTATTTAACAGTGTACCATTTAGAATATTATATTTTTAGCCATTCAATCATTGTACACAATTGTGTAAAATAGAAGGTTTTTGTATATTACTTTCAAATATATTCTTATTATTAGAAATGGTATTTATAATCTTTTTGTAGAATTGTTAAATGGGTTTCGCTTATTTTTCTCTTTTCTTGTTTCAAATTTTGTACATTTAATACCCAAAGACATCTCAAGTTGCAGTTTTGAAGTAGTTGGTAGATTTGTACCTCTTAAACATAATTTTATTATTTATTTATAAATATTAATATTAAAATAAACTTATTCAGGAGTGCTAAAATATTCGCAGCGTGTGCTCTTCGGATATAGTTCTGAAAAAACTATGTTTTCATTAATAGGGATAGTAAATTTACCATAGTCTGATCGAGTCTTGTGTTCAATACTTCAGCGGTTAAGACCATGCTCATTATTTATATTATTTTTTTCGCTTCTAGCTTTAGAACTTAACATTATTTATTTTGTATTTAATCTCTGCACCTAGAGCGATAATATTTTTTTTCTCCAAGCGTACTAAAATGTTCATATTTTATAACTGAACACACTAGTTAGAAGTGATCTATTTTTTTACAGTAAAAAAATGAATTCATTGTTGTACGCTGTAAAAAAAAGTTAGCGAAACCACCACTTATTGACATACTTCAAACTTGTTTGTTTACTATGTAAACAGGTGGTTGACTCGAGATTCTGTGCAAAAACCTTGTTTGAAATTGATTAAAAATTATTGAAAAAGAATATATGGTTTATACACCTACAAATCTCTCCGAAATTGCAAATGCTACATTAGACAAGTTACCATCGAAAACGCGGAAAGTATACGATTTAGCCTACTAAAAAAAAATAAATGAGCTAAGAAAGGATTTTATTGGCCTATTTTAATAAGAAAAACATACCTTATTACTGAATAAATTAAATTCAAAAATTAATATTTAAAAAAAAAATTAGGATGCTTGAAGAAAAAATAGTATGTTTCACTCAGAGGAAAAGTGATTATTTTTACTCGTCTGTAGTTTCCGGACTCGGCTTCGCGTCGTCCGTAAATTCTACAGACTATTAAAAAAAAGCTTCACTTTTACTCTTAGTAAAATAATATACTATTTCTCTCCTAGTAGGAGTTAATTTTATAAACAACTGATAAAAATCACTTGATTTTTCTGGAATTGCAAAGACTTTTGGAAATACTTTGCCATTGGATAACAAATTAAGATGGCAAACATTATAAATTAATTATTTATAATAAAATATAACACATTATTTATTAAATATGTTTTCACACATTTAAAAAATATAAAAACTTTTAGTGAAAAATTTAATGTATTTATTTGTTTTCAAAAATGGCGATTTTAAAGGCTACTTGTTTTTTCGCGAATAATTAAGATCCAGCTAACATTTTACTTTGTTATTAATAAAAAAAAATGTTTAAATAATAAGAATAAATGTGCTAGTAGTGAAAAAAATATATAAACCACGGTGGAGAAGACTATTATAGCCTCGCACTCTTATATCCCTCTATGCTACCCATCTCGGAATATAATTACTATTATTCTATTTAATTAGACTTATAAGCCTGGATAAATCCAGGCTATCCTATCCACGGTTCTAGACGCAATAGTGACCTTTTTTTAAGCCTTTCAACCTAATTTTATGGAGTTGAAAAAACCAAAAGTTTTGTAATTTTGACTTTTTTATAACATAGTAATAAGATTATCGGTATTTTGGACATAATTTTTGAGTAATTAATAAAACAGTTTCTTATTTGTATTAGGTACTTCATAGTTTATTATAACATTATTAACTTTGTAAACTGAACCAGGGACAAGGGACGTATGTCCTGTAAAGTTGTAAATAAATAAATAAATAAAATTTCCAGGAGTTGAACCTTCCGAAGACTTCCGAACACCAGTCGAATGCTCTACCAAATGTTATGTCTGAAATGCGAATAATAATAATAATTTACAGAAAAAAAAATAAAAATTGTTTTAACTTTAAGAAATATAAATTTTTTATATCCATATAAAATGTCATATAAATTATCAACATTATTATTATTATTACAAATTTCATCTTCGTCAAAATTTATTGTAAAAAAACTGTAAGTTATCATATAAAATTAAATGAACATCAAGGATTCAGAAAACTCTCCCAGATTCATCAGAAATGAAGAAAAGAATAGACGAGTTTTGCGGAAATTTTAAATGGCACTTGTCTTGTCAAAATTAATGGAGAGCCCCTAGCACAAGTTTTGTAACTCCATGCTTTTGTAGAATAACATACAAGAAATAAACAAATAAATAAATATTAATTTAATTCTCCCTTGGTCGTGTGTTAAATATCTACATATCGTGTGAAAATTGTAATTACTTATTATGTATATGAGCTATAAAACTGAAAATACGTCATTAAAAAAACTTTAAACAGCTTGGTGTACTAAAATTTAATGCCTACTAACGATACGATTGTTTGACCAAATCCTACAATTTATTGCATTTAAAATCGAGGAACATATTAATACTGTCGTAAGCACGAGATAAAATATTTCAGTAAATAATTGTCACAACGTTAATAAGTTATTACTGATAACACAGGTCTCCGTTTGGAAAGTTTTTTCAACCTTTTTGTTTTTCGTTAGGTGATCCGAGATAAACAGTGACAATTCCAAAACTGACTCCTTTCACATACCGTTACCAAATACTTAAAACTGAGTTTTATATTGAAAATTAAAAAATTCAAAATGGCTGATATAATATAGAGGCAAAATTTTGATAAATTTTAATGGATTCTGGAATTTAGGGCTTTTTGAGGACGCTGAAGCCAAATCCGTCATTAAAAGTTTTAAATTATAAATGTCGGTTCCTCATTTTCATTTAAATTTGACAACATCGACACTCCATAGTTATTTAACACAACCTGCCATTTTGACTTTTGGATATTGACCCACATTAAGGTCATTAAAATGTTTCTTGGCAACAAGTTGCGTATTAAAATAAAATGACCACCAGGAACTTTTTTATCCCTTTTTTCTGAAACCAGTGGTGCCAAGTATAAAATCTCAAACAGCAAAATCACCGCAGACTAGTGTAATTGCCACAAAGGTAATAATTACCCATTTGTAGTTGGAAATAATTGGAAAAATAAATTAAACCCTACACATTTTTGTGAAAACATTTATTAGACACTCTTAGCAATAAAGAAGCAATCTTAGAAAATATATAATAATATATTCTAATTGGTACAATAACTGTTCATATAAAATAGAATTATCCTAATAAAACAGATGGTTTTTGTTCAAATGTAGTCAAAATTATTATAATAAAATAAACATAAAACTCGAAATTATGTTCAATATAATGGCCATTCTTTCGGTCGTAATAATTTCTGAGAAATTTGACGTGAAAGTGGAGATGCCTGGCAGTCTGGCCGGTCCTTTTCGGCAGCGACACCAAGTCTAGGAGGTCACTTTAGGGATATACCTTTGTATCCTCCACCCTCGAACATTATTATACTATTCACAGCGCGTAAGCGCTAGAATAGTATAATACGGTAGTTTACAATTTCGCAAAATCGCCAAAAAACGTCCCAGACAAAACATTTTTAGATGCAAATGCGTTTCATTAGAAAAAAAACTTTAAAACTATCCGTCTGTCCGTCCGTCCGTCCGTCCGATGTCACGTTTTTTGTTTACACGATAACTCAAGAACGAATTATCCGATTGACTCAAATTTTTAAGGAAAAATCCAGTTCTAGGAGAGAAATATCCCTATTGTTTTTGAAAATAATCCCCCCAAAAACAAAAAAGTTATGGGGGATTAAAAAAAGTCGAAAATAGCTGAAAGATGTCGGATTGACGTAATGTTTTCAGGAAAAATTACTTTTATTACAAGCATCAAAACCGGTAGAATTTTAAAGAAAAATCTATTTAAAACCAAAAAGTTAGGTATAGAGGTATAACTTGACGAAAAAAAATGCATTACAGTATAAGGTACCTAACTTCATATAACAAATAACCAAAAATAGTTTTAAAGTAAGATAAATTCAAGATTTTATTTACTTTGGTAGCCAATAATTTGTTGACTTCTGTGTATTTTTTTGGTGTAAGCCTACTTAATCAAAATTGTCATTAAGCTTTAGCTGGTGCATAAATTTACAATTCCTGTTTTTCTTCGTATTTTACACCGAAAACTATAAATAAATAGTTTATTTAATAACTTAATCATGTCTCAATAAACGTCAGCTGTCACAAAACGGAAAACAAAAACAGGTGCTGCTCTCTATCGCTAAATTAACGAAGTAACGTAGGTATTTCATTTCTACTAGTTTTTAAAGAAAAACATTTAAATGTGTTACTTAATTTATGAATGAATATAAATGTTTTAATATTGTTTATTAAAAAAAACAAAGATTATTTTATTGATTTCTATTTAATATATTATTCTATATTCAAAAAGCAACAAATAAAGGCAAATAATTGTAAATAAAACAGGTATGGTTGTGAATAAACAGTATACAAACCTCGGTTTAACATTTCATTTGTCCTTCGGGAATTAGCAGACCTCCGAGCTACGCCCCTTGATCTGCTAACTTTCCCTCAGGAGATGTAACAGTTTCCACCTCGGTATGTATTTATACTATGACAATAAACTTTACGCCGATTGCGCAGGCAGTAAAGTCAATATCCGGTATATTGCATTTTTCCAAATACTTATGGAAAAATTCAATATACCATCCACCATAAAGAGTATACAATAATGCGTAGCATTACGTATCTTCACGACATATTCTTTAATATTCACAGGTGGCTATTCAAATACCTTTCCCTCCAAAATGCGTCCTTTATGATTTTCAGATTCATTCATATTCTGTGTCTCATTTATTATTATCCCTGGACTGCTAGATGAATTGAATATGAATAGGCGTATCGCCGTTTAATCTCCTGCCAAAGAAAGGATCTAATCACCTATATTTCTTTACTCAAGCCAGGAACGAGACTCGCTTCGATATAGGAACTTAGGGGGTAATACGGGAGAATGACCACAGAGGAGACATGAGCCATTGTGAATTTTACCTATGTATAACTATAACCAAAGTAGTGACCAAAGTAGAATAGCGTGGCAACGGTTTGTCTAAAACAGCCAACATCGATCTCGATCTCGATCTAGTTTAAAAAACATGTTTACATTAAGAATTTATCGGAAATTTACAAAAAATTAATTAGTTTTATGACATAGTCTTAATAGTTATTTATAATTTTTATAAATGTCTTTATATTACTTCAAAAGTGGACAACTGGAATATGCAGCTAAAATTACCATTTGGTCAATAAAAAAAACGAAAATAAAGGAAAAAACTGTCTTTGAATGATGAAAAGTGCGACAGTTAGCCCCGGTCATCCCTATACTATACTATAATATATTATTATGTCTCCTAAATTCTGAAAAACAAGGTCTTTTTGATGTAAGTACACATTTTGCTACACTGGATTAATTACTTGTTACATGAGTTGACAAATCTTTAGCCTGTTTTTTTCACATTCTTCTTCACACAAACACGTTTTTTGTCGCTTAAGTGGTACAGTTTGAAAACATGTTTTGTAGTAGGTTTTAATATCATTAATTATTTTTCGTATAATAATACAAACCCCTCGAATGGAATATTTGAAGGATCAATTACATTGTATTTTTTAGTATAAAAAAATTGAATGGTGCCGTAATTAATACGAGTTTTCAAGAGAAAAGGAAAAACGATTAAGGACTTTTAACGAAAAATTTAAACGGTACGTACGTACCGCCTAATTAACAGTGGTTTTGCTACAGACATGAACTCCAAATGCTTTAAAAACCGTAATAGTACAATTTTTACAAACATATTCCACACACTTCTGCTTGGATGAAAATAGCCAGTGCTGTAAGTTTTTAGGAATACACATGGAGTCTAAGCTCACATGGAATCTACATAAAAAACATTTATGTTCAAAACCCGGTAGTCAATGCTTAATAGAAAATATATGATAAACTATCTAATAATATTACAGTTTTAAAGGTACTTAAAAAAAACTGGTAAATAATTCTTACAATTGACTTTTTAGCACGTAAGTACTTTTTATAATACATCGACCTGATTTCATCTGTAGTAAAATTTTTACAACAAAAAAATATTCTTATGGAAACCTCCACATGTAAGTTTTTAGGTATACACACGAACTCTAAGCTTACATGAAACCTACATACATATATAGAACATATATTCCAAACTCAGTAGTCGATGATAGGTACTTAATAGAAAATATATCTCACTGAACGTATTAACAAGTTTTCAAAGGTTCTTATTAAAAAAAATCGTAAGTACGTTTCATAACTCATCGATAAAATTTTTTCGTTGTAGTTGAACTCTAAAACTCCATGAGATAACAACAAACGACGAGAAAAAAGAGCAAATACGCGCCAAGGAACACCAAGTAGGTGTAAATATAACTTATAAACTTATTAAAAAAATATATAATACTACTAACGTTATAAGTTCTTCTTCTTCTTAAGTTCTTTTGAATTAAAAAATTTAAAATATTTTTATCAAAATAATGAAAAATGGATTAAGGTACTAATAAGGATTATTTTTAATTTAAATTTTATGAAAAGGAACTATTAATATTTCCAATAATAAATCTTTACAAAAGAAATGAGAATCTGTTTAATTAGGTATTAGTCGAAAATTTTACAATTCCAGATAAAAAGTTATTTATATAACTTGCTGAATCATTTAAAAGAATAACATAAAATAAAAAAAGAGAAGAAATAAAAAAGTTGAGCATCGGCATTTATAAGCTAAACAATTCGTAGTAACAATGTTGTTTGTAAAGAATAGACCGGAAACCCTTAAAATATGTGAGAGAAACCATTTGATGTTACAAAAGGTGTGGTCAGTTTTTACTGAAAACAAAAATACATATCTACCTGATACAGCATTCCTGTAGGAGTCGCCATTGATACCGAATTAGAGAATGTTCTTTTAAAAAACACGATTTCAGTGCCTTTATTCTCACACAGCTTGTAGAATGGGCCTCATTGACGATTTGTCACTGCTTGTAAAATGATTCTATTGAATTGATAGTGATTTTTGTTGGTTTTTCGTTGTTACTATTTTTTCTTTACATTTTGGATTCAGGTCGCACTGTTTCGTCGGATTGTTACAAAAATAATACCCACCAGTATTCTATGGCACTTGTAGATGCCAATTTCCGTTTCGTTTTATTAGTAACAATGGTTTTTTTTGTTGAAATGAAAACCCGTAGATTACTACTGGATGATTAGGAATAACATTTGTAATATATGTTGCGTTGTAAAACATGTTGGGTGGATGTAACCTAAAAATTGGCAATGATTTGCAATAAATTTAATTTGTTCTTTTATCGTCTTTTCTATTTATTTATGTTTTTTAAAGATATTCTACAATGCATTCTTAAGGTTTTTGATTGCTTACTATTGTTTGCATTATATCAGACATCTTATCATTGAATAGTATATTCTATAACTAGTATGGAATATACAATATTCCGCGCGAGCGGAAAGTTTGCCATACGAGTCGGCAGGCGAGTATGACGGTCCCGTGAGCGCGGAATGACTATTCCATACGTGTTGTAGACTATACTTTTTCTTCGACTGCAAATATGAAACACTGTATGGTTTTTTGTGACTTGACATTGTAAATGGAACAAGACACATATTTTTAAATAAAGCAATGTTATTTAATAATTTTATCAAATCAGTACTTAAAAAAGATTTTTATTTAATTTTAGCACATATTTACAAATTTATAATGCAAAAATTGAAGGTTACCTCACATTTTTGTGACAAATATGGGAACGTTCAAGTATTACGTAATGCAAATTTTGATCATTTTGGATCCCCCCCCTCTGTAACGCTATTTTCATATACCATTAACATGGGCGTAACACTCCAAAATGACGATTTGCCTTTTTCAGTTAATTAATAATTGAAATTTGGCGAAGGTTTAAGTGAAGCGGACACTCCCTATAAAAACTGGTTCGAAAGTCAGTATAAGCCGGTGGCTCCCCCTACTAGCCCACAGAAGTCCTGGACTTAGGGGATGCTTAATTAAGTAGAATAGTACGAGGTTAAACAAACATGTAATTTAATGTAATTGGAGGATTGGTGTAGTGGACTAGTGGACTACCGCGTACTTGACGAGTTTAGTACCCAAATAGCGTGAGTTCGATTCTCACCGGCGCGCCGATTTGCCTTTTTCAGTTAATTAATAATTAACATTTGGTGAAGCGGACACTCCCTATAAATTGGTTCGAAAGTCAATTAAAGCCGGGGGTTCCCTCGACTACTAGCCCACACAAGTCCTGGACTTAGGGGATGCTTAATTAAGTAGAATAGTACGAGGTTAAACAAAAATGTAATGTAATGTAATCAAATAACAAATAAGGTATGATGCACAGAAGAAGACTATTTTTAGGGCGATTACGGTTGCCAACCTCGCTCTCCAAGCTCGGTTGACAATCTCCGTAATTGCCTTGGACTTTTATTTTTCGTCCTAGGCCGAAATGTAAAATAGTCGACGTTGATTGGTTGATTGATATTGAAACTGTTAACATTTGAATTCTGACCTCAAATTTGTTGTCAAAAATACAAATGTATTTATTAATATATTACAATCAAATAACAAATAAGGCATGACACACAGAAGAAAACTATTTTTAGGGCGATTACGGCTGCCAACCTCGCTCTTCAAGTTCGGATTTCAATCTCCGTAATTGCCTTATTTTTCGTCCGGGTCTTATAAATTACTATTTTCAGTGTTATTAAATACTAAATGTAATATCTGATCAAAAAAACACATAAAAACGATAAACTTGAATGAACTAAAATAACCATATGAGTCCAACAACAATGGTTTATTAGTAAAGATAAAATAGTGCTGCTGTAAGAAAGAAGAGTCATTCAATTTAAATTCCAACTGACCTAGAACTAAAGTTCTTAATAGAGCTTTACCTAGAGCGGGTGTCTAAGAAGGTACCATACAGTCGAAATTTTTAATATTATATTTATTTTGCTTTTCTTTTTCCATACTTATTAATCAAAACGACTTTATTAATTATTTAAAATTAATTAATTAATTAATTGGACTCACCATTGTCTAATTACTAATGCTTAAGAGTCTAAATCGAATTACTTGGAGTCTTGTAGAGTTTTTTTGGTATTAAAATAGTATTTCTGTTACTAAAAGTATACTTTTTACTCTATAGAGTTTGGACTTTTAAATCTTTCTGCAATAAGGAATGTGCCTCACCCTGGTAGTCTACTCTCCAAAAATTACACTCAATGATTCCCAAAAATATTTTTTTTAATAAAAAAGACAAAAAGACTTTTTTTAAGTAAAAATATCCAAATTGTACATGCCCAACTAGCATTTTTGGCTGCCGCTACGTGATCAATTGAAACGGGAAACTTGGCTTACAAGATACATGGCGCACATCAAGCCAATCACGGCATCGCATTCTTATGTACTGTGTTGTTATGCGAGCCTGTGGATATGCCCTTATAATTGTAACTAAAAAGTTATCTGTCTGTTTCTTGTTTCAAATAAAGACAGCTCCGTTCCTCCAAATAAAAATATATATTATTAGTTTTAAAGGGATATAAAATTAAAAGAACTGTGGGTATATTATTTACAAACAGCCATGCGTATATCTAGTAGATATCATCTACCCACATATATTATGTTATGTTTGCGTAAATTACATGATCTACAACTATTTCTGACTAAGCGACAGTCCTATTTGGAATCAGGATTTATGTTCGGTAAATATTTTTCTGATTTTATTTTCATTTAATACCTAATAAATACAAATACCCGTAAAATACGAAAACATTTCATTACAGGCAATGTTAAATCTGATTTATGAGTAAGGAATGCACGCTTTTGCAAATAAGTAAAAATAAACTTGTGTGTGTGGTTATTTTAACCAGTCCAATTTGTTTCAAATGTTACAATGTGTATGAAAAACCGTAAAAAATCGCCCTTTACTCCTTTATTTCGAGGACATTTCTTAGGCTTTTACTGCCGCAGACGACTCTATTAAACTCACGAAAATAATATATTCTCCTCTCACCTCAAACAATAATATTTATGTTTTATGTCACTCCCACTAGCTATGTTGCACGTAAACAAACTCTGCATACTAGTCTATCTATTCTTTTGTCTGAGTTTATAAACTCAATATACTGCCATTTTTAAATCGATAGTAAACTGTTGGTATAGAAACCAGCAATATATATATTACTTACTTATCCCGTAACCTCCTTTTACCTATGACCTAGTTAGTCCTTATTTACCACCCGTTGCCTATGACAACGGTTGGGAAGTGACAATCAGTTGATTTTACATACCTGCTGTCAGAAAATTATTAAAGCAAAGTAACCTCAAATTGACAAAATTTTTGCGTTTTTTTGATTTTTAGATGTTAGGTCGTAGGAAAAATAGTATACGCACCTCGACACACTATTTTCAGTGCACCTCGTGCACTGAAAATTAGGTTCCCATACTCGGTGCGTAATATACTATACCATAGGTATCGAGGTTACTTCAATAGTTAGTAAACTTATTGGTTAGTCCAAACCACAAGTGTTGGCTACTTAGTAAAAAGTTAACCAACGATTAAAGTATTGACTGCATAGAAAAATAAAAAGTGTTGTTTTTCTAACAAAGAGTTTACCAAACAAACTTTTAAAATAATGACTAGTAGGCGTAATTCTTTTTAATAATTATAAGGATCGACCACTTTAAAATATTTGGCTATTTTTAAAGAAGTTTAATAAAGCGGACAGGTGTCCAACCAAACTTTAGTGTAGAATCTGTACTATATTTTTATTTAGCATATGGCAGTAGATAAAATAGTGCATATATTATTATAAGAAAAAAATTCTATAGGATAGATCCTATTTGTTATCTGCTTATTCTTATGGAGACCGAATTTATTTTTAATTTTAATTATTTCTTTTTTATTGTATTATAATAAAATAATTATTTTTGATTAAAATTCCGTACATTTCTAGATGACATTTCAAGTAATAAATTAACTATTTATTGTACAAAAAACCATTATTCTTTATAAATACAACACCTGAATGTTGCCAATTAATTTATTATGGTATAAAACTATAAAACTGTTGATTGTAGGCATATATCAGAGAGTACGCTTTAATTTTATTCATTTCTTTATTGATGTCATAAAAATCACGTTATAATAGCTGTTTCGAGCTACTAAATAAACTTACGCATTTTTATGATGGTTTGTAAAAATAAAACTAATATATTTTTATCGTGAGTCAAGAATATTCGAAATATAAACTTCGCGCATTATCTATCTGAGTTGATGGTCATTTGTTTTTTGTTATTTGGTTGGCAGAATATATTTAGTTCCTTATGTAAGGTTTTCATCTTGTTTAAAATTTATTGTCAATCAAGACATTTTTTTGTCATTTATAAAAAAATCCAAATAATTTGCTTTAGCAAGAAGAAATAACAAGAAAAGTGCATAAAAAGAAAACTAAAGCATCAATCTATAAACATTTTGTTTAAATTAAGTAATATAATGCAGTGCTCTATAAATTTTTGAAGTAAACACTATAACAGAGAATTTTTTGGTTAAAATAATACTGGTCCGTAATTTTATTCAGGTAATGTTAAATTTAAGTTTATAATAGCACTTTATGAATAAAAACTTACTTTTATTATAATTTTGAACAAAGTTTTACTTTTTAAGCAGATTTTGTTATTATTTGTAAGACGTAAAATTTAACCTAAATGTTAAAAATTATCAAAAGCACAATGGGCTACAAAAATATTACTAAAAGTCATTTTTAAACCACTAATCATAGCTACCTTGATCCAATTTGTTACTCAGATAGATAATGCGCCGAGTATATGTATATATTTCTATGAATATTCTTATTATTATTAGTGTCACCACTGTGTGAAAAAAAAAACTAAAACTCTACGCACTACTTTTGTCTTTTGTTGAGGCCCAGGCGGCAAAATGTAAAATGATGCACATAAAACGGCTCAACAAAAACAAGAAAAATAGAAAAATCAAGGGCCAAAACCCATTATTGTAGTTTTAATACTGAATGTTATTTGTAAATACATATTTTTTTATACAGTGCGGTCCAAAAGTCACCCCCCCCCTTTTAACTTTTGAACGAGTTGAGATTTCGACTTCAAATTTAGAACTCTTAAATAAGACAACTTAAACTATCTTTTAGAATATATTTGATATTTTCAGCTCTTCAAAATGTGGGCAGGGGGGCATGGGGGGACATTTTTTTAAATGGAAAGGGGGGTCGTGTGATACATCATTTTAAAGCTTATAAAATTCTCTATTTAAACTAACATTTTTAAATTTTTTAAAAATGTTTTTTAAGATTTTGATTTTTCAATTTTTTGTGCTAAAACATTCGATTTTTTAAGTTTTTTTTATAAATTTTTATTTATGTCAACTAAAATTAGTTTAAAAGTATAATTAACATTTTTTATGATGAAATTAGGCATTTTTAAAAAATTATTTTTTTTTTTTTTAGAGGAATTTTGACTTTAATACCCATTTTCAACCCCATTTTAAACCCATTTTTTTTTTAATTTAAAAATATGGAGTTAAATGGAGAATTTTATAAGCTTTAAAATGATGTATTACACGACCCCCCTTTCCATTTAAAAAAATGTGCCCCCATGCCCCCCTGCTCAAATTTTAAGAGCTAAAAGTATTAAATATAGCTAAAAGATAGTTTAAGTTGTCTTATTTAAAAGTTCCAAATTTGAAGTCGATATCTCAACTGGTTCTAAAGTTAAGAGGGGGGGGGGTGACTTTTGGACCGCACTGTATATACCGCGATATTTGGTGTTTAATACTTTACTTGTAATGTTAAATACTACAATGTAAGCACAATACAACGTGGTGGCCTTTTTGGAACCCCAAGAAACGTGTGTTTATTAATTAATAAAACCAAAATTTTAATTAGTAATAATAGAGTCAAAAATAATAAAATAGGATCCGATTATTTTTTCAGCGCAATTGCATAAGTTAACTTATGCTCATGGAAGTGCCCTGTCAGTTTTTGCCGACCTTGCTTGATGGCTAGTGTCCGCCAGGTTTTATCAATTAATACAACTTACTGTATATTATTATTAAATGTATGCGTATTATTACCAAATGCCATTGAATGTCACTGTTGCCTCTATTACACTAGGCAACACGGTTTCTTGACCTGATTGGAGTCATATGGTTTTTAACTAATTTTGGGTCGCTAAGGCCGCATCTGACCTCAGAATATTTCTATTACCTAAGGTTTCTGAGAAAATTGAGATAAAAGTGGTAAAAAATCATTATTTTAGCCCTCTTTTGTTCTAAAATCATGGGAGACAAAAATATTCCAAGGACAAATTTGGATTCGGCGACTCAATATTAGTTAAAAAATACCCAACTTAGACTATGGAATATTTAAATTCATAGGTAGAATAAATAGGGATATTACGAAAAAAAAAATTAAAAAAAATGGATCCTGTGACAAAAATAAGTAGGGGTAGGGGGTAAGGAGAAGGGTGCATAAGGGGACAAGCTTATCGCCACTTACTCATGCTAAAAATCGTCAAAAATCATCACTAGGGGTCAAAAATGAACTAAAAAAATTTTATGGTTCTTATGTAATAAAGTAATATTTTTATTATTTAGAACCATTAAAAAAAATTTAAAAAATACACAGTATTTTTTTTTATAAATTATTTTTAAATTGGCATAATTGCCTGTACTAAAATTTCAAAAATAAGACGTGCTGAATTTTTTTTAAGGTCAAATTCGGATTCTGGGCCTTTAAATTGATAAGAAATAGTATATTCTATAACTAGTATGGAATAGACAATATTCCGCGCGAGCGGAAAGTTTGTCATACGAGCCGGTAGGCGAGTATGAGGGTCCCGCGAGCGCGGAATGACTATTCCATACGTGTTGTAGACTATACTTTTTCTTCGACTGCACATATGAAACACTGTATGGCTTTAAACTGCGGACAAGGTTAAAAAAATGTTTTTTGTGACTCAACATTGTAAATGCAACAAAACACTTATTTTTAAATAAAGCAATTAATTATTTAATAATTTTATCAAATCAGTACTTTAAAAAGATTTTTATTTAATTTTAGCACATATTTACAAATTATAATGCAAAAATTGAAGGTAATGTCAGATTGTTGTGACAGATATCAGGTTTAAATATTTAACAATAGATGGAGCAGTTTTAATTTTTTGAACTAAATTGATAAAAAACTTGTCATATATTAAGAGAAACTAATAAACTTTATGTAATATTAACGCAAAACTTTAAATTGCATTAAATTATTCAATATTTCATGGTAAAATAAATATATTTTTGCTAATTTTGCTACAGTTTTCTTTACTTTTATAAACAAGAGATGGCACTATGTGCTCATTCTAACACTTGATACGGAATATTCATACCGTATCTAGAGCTAGAATGGATTCATTCTGTATTTGAAAAGTGTGTGTATTTGCTTACATTCTAAAGCAGTCATAGAAAAAATATATTCTTTGGGCTCGGGAAAAAAGTTTACACTGTGTGCTTTAATTTTATTTCTTTTTCATTTATTTACTTTTTACGAACAAACTAAGCAAAATAAAAAAATATTTGTATAAATATTTTTGTAGAGAATTTTATAATCTACAAATTAAGTTCTATGAAGTTTTTAAAAAAATCTGATAGTTTTGCCACAAATGAGCAATTAAGTAAACTCTGCACTTTCATTTTAAGCTTTTTATTTTTTTTCGCGTACTTACTCTGACAGTAGGTCCTTGATATATAGATTTTTGAATTCCTCCTATTTTTTTTAATATGCCCTAAAATTTTCAAAATTCTACTCTTTTTTTTAAGATTTTGAAAAAAAAACGTCATTATTACCTGGACTTATATCAAAATATACTCAAAAATTTTAGGTGCTGGAATTTTTCTAAGGTCAGATTCGAATTCTACGCCCTCGAATTAGTAAGAAAAATTTACTTTCCGATCGGGGCAAAAAAAAAAAGTTTAAATTTGTTGCCTAGTGTTATTATTTCCTATTGCTATTCTATTTTTTCTTGTCCACTTTCATAAAAAAATAGTCCATCACAAACAATAATTGTTAAGATAAAAAAATCTGCCAACCGATTGGCACACAGAGAAGGATAATAGGACCCATAAAAGCTAGCTATGTCAGATCAAAATACAAACCATAACCTTGCGACCTATAAATTTCCGAAAATTGAAAACTGGAGTGCATAATAGTTGATTTATTTTTTTATCACATTTTATTATATTTTATTTTTATTTATTATTATTTATTTTATTTTTATTTATATTTTTACCCCATTTAAAATTACAAAAAAAAGGAAACTACATAATTAATTGCCATAGAAATCATTACGTAAACAAACTAAGCTGTGAATAATTGCCGGGTGATATTAAAAAATTACCGGTGACACCGGGGCTTCATTCAAAAATTTCCAAAAATCCAAAAGAGAGCAGATAATAGTTAACTAGTTGCTTTATTATTTTTTGAATTTTAAATAGTACATTATATTTTAATCTATTCAAAATTGTATGGTGCTCTTGAAAAAATACTGCTAAATTAGGGGGTTGGTTCTAAAACTTTCAAAAATGCGAAAAACTGAGCAGATAATAGTTGCTTTATTTTTTGGTACCTATTAGATATTATCTATGTAATAAATACAATTAATTTTCACCATGTTTAAAATTTTTTAGTGCTCTTGAAAAACCTGGATTTAGTTTTAAAACTTTGAAAAATCCGAAAAATAGAGCAGAAAATATTTCCATTCCATTCCATTCCAAAAAAGCAACAAAAAGGAAACTAGGTTCATCATTAATAGTACTAAAATTCATTACGTTAAAAAAATTTAGCTTTATATAATTGCTCGTTGCTCTTGAAATATTACCGGTGACACCGGGGCTTGAAGCCCCGGGCTTGGTTCTAAAATTTCCGGAAATGCGGAAGAGAGCTGAGAATAGTTGATTATTATTTTGCGAATTTCAAATATTAGATGATATTTTCACCTATTACCTATTCAAAATTGCCTGACGCTTTTAAGAAATTACCACTAAATTAGAGGTTTGGTTCTAAAACTTCCAAAAATGCGAAAAATAGAACAGATAATATTTAAACCCCATTTAAAATTGCAATAAAAAAGAAACTATATCATTAATAGCATTGAAATTCATTACGTCAACAAACTTTGGCTGTGTATAATTGCCCGGTGCTCTTGAAAAATTACCGATTGATACCCATAACAATCCTCTTGGTTAAACACAATTAATCTTGCTGTTCCATATTGCAAGTTTCATCGGAACCCCAAATTAGTGATGGCACATTAAGTCTATAGCCATTCAAACACCATGTATATCATCTGCGCCCGAAGCGCTCATCAAAAAAATATTGTCGACTTTACGAAAGGGGGAAATAAGGCCTGTTTTCGTCCTTCGGTGTAATATCACTGTCCATATGAATTAAATCCAGAAGAATAGCCCATTTGGTAACTGCATACGGATTGGAATTATGTCGCTCCACTGATTTTGGGTTAGTTAGGCCCTTAGTTAAAGGGAATTAAGGGTAGTTTTTCCGTAACACTGAAGTGTTGGATGTTTGTTGCTCGGATTAATAGTGTCTATTGAGCGTATTTTATTTCATTGTTGGTATTTGTTGTCTACTTTTGTTATGTTGGCAATATGCAAGTAGTTCCTTTTGTTGGGTATTTATTTTAGTAAGCTTTTAGACGCATTCGTCGTTTTTATATTATTTCAAGGATTAACGTCATTTTTTAATCCGTTTTTTCCACCATTCATCTAGCCTGCTCACTATGCATTATAGGTGATCTTGATTTACATTATTTTAAAAGTTTTACCTGCACGGATTGAAAAAAAAAACTGAATTTGATATATTTTTTGTGTGCACATGAGAGGATGCCTTTTGTCAATGTAGTACAATGGTTAGAATAAACTATTCAAATGAATAACTTTTTTGGTTTATTTTACTAAATTATTCTTTTACTTTTACACAGGGAAAAAAGTAAAGGAAAAACTAAAACGTTAGTCCTATATTATTATATTTTCAAATTATATACAGGTTATCCATCAGTTTTGTATACACTCAAAGGTAGAACTTTTATTCTCTTGTGGCTGTTCTGGCCTGCTCTCGAATCAATAAAATATCAATCGTTCCGCTTTTCGGGCCCCAATCGCGACTTATTATTTAGTATTAGAGTAAAATGAATGTAGGGGTGTGTAGGCTGCCTTCCTAAGCTGAAAGGTCCTATCTGTGTATGTTAAACATATGTAGATAGTACCTTTCAGCTTAGAACGGCAGTAGGAGATACGACATCTACTTTCAGGTGTGTACAAAATCGATGAATCATCTCTATAAACATTTAGACACTAAAAAAAGAGCCAAGGGTTAACTATTTCAAATAAGGTGGGTGAGCCAATTATTGTCATGTTCCTAATATTCCCACCCCCTGTTATACTTGTTAGTTCGTCATCTGTGTCATAGATGGCACTGCCAGTATATCTTTTATATCGAATAGTTGGTAATGGTGTACACAAAAACGGAGTTTGTGTTTCGTGCTCTTCCAGTATACAAACTTGTAAATCTGTGCTGACTGTCACAAGCTGGGTAGCATCGATTGCCGGGCAAGAACGTAATAAGGTAGGCAAACATGCACTTTCTTCATATTGTGTTTTACTCAATAAAGAGGCGAAAAGGTCATTTTTTGAGATTGTTGTCTATGTAGTTGTGTTCCTAATATTGCCATGCGAAATAGTTGACAGCAAAAAATATGATAAAAACAAAAAACAACAAGAAAAGAATGTAACGAAGAAATCAGAGAGTTCTGAATCTTGGTTCTGTTTTTATTCGAAGAAAATTGCCAGGCCGATATGAGATTGTAATCGATACATATGGAGCTTACTAAAAACGATAAATTGTTACTTAAGTGCCCAAATTGTACCTAAAAACAGCTGAAATTATTACTGTACCAAAATATTTTCTTATTAGTTTGTTAATTTTTTGTAATTTTGTTTTTTAATATTATTGCCAGTACCCTGGCAATATTTGGGACATGCGTTCCCAATATTGTCACTGTGCAATCTTTTTTAAAAAGCAATAATATCTTTTTTTTATGCTTCTGCAGTTTGTTTATTTTTACCACAATATGTTCTTATTAGTTTGTTAATTTTTTGTAATTTTGTTCTTTACTATTATTGCCAGTACCCATATTTGGGACATACGTTCCTAATTTTATTCGAAGAGAATCGCCAGGCTGATATGAGATTGTAATCTATACGTACATAAAAGGTGCGTGGGCTTACTAAAAACGGCAAATTGTTATTTAAGTGCCCAAATTGTACCTAAAAACAGCTTAAAATATTACTTACTATTAGTTTATTAATTTTTTTTGTAATTTTGTTCTTTACTATTATTGCCAGTACCCTGGCAATATTTGGAACATATGTTCCTAATATTGTCTTTTTTAAAAAGCAATAATATTTTTTTTTTGATGCTCCTGCAGTTTGTTTATTTTTTACCCCTTAGAATAGTTGCTAGATCCAGAAAACTGGTTGTACCAACGAATTATCTAGTAACTCAGTCCAGTAGACTCTTGGAATTGCTTAATGGTTTAAATAAAAATTATCTACCGAAAAAGAAGTAGTTAATCTTGGTATTTCATTTCTTCAAGATAAAACATAATAAAACAACATTTATTCTTTTATCAATATCTATTAGATCCTGTAGTAAACGTTACCACACAGGTGTTAATTAAAAAAAGTTATTAAAATTTAAATCGAAAGATAAAAAGCTTTTATTAAACGTCAGATAGTATTTTTTTATAGTAGCTCTCGCCAAATGAACAAGCATAGTGATTAGAGTGCCCAGCCAAAATTAAAAAATTAACTTTTTTAGGGTCCCAATCCCTTTAAATATTCATTTTGGTCAAAAACCAACCCTCAATTTTTTTCAGATTTTTAAAAAAATATTTAGAGGTCGCGCTCGGCGGTTTTTTGAGAGAGAAAACATGTTAAGCCTTTTTATTATTATTTAAATATAAAAACGTTGAAATCAGGCGATTTTGGGAAGGGAAATTATTTTTTAATAATAAGGGTAAAAATTGACGTATGAATACCATTTATGCTACAAAAAAGGTTACTTAGAAATTTTTCTCATGGGTCAATTTTTTTTTAGAAATTCATTGATTGATTGATTGAAAAAGTACCAATTTATTTGGAATTTAATGCATTTTTTAGCTTTTATTGGTATATTTAATTTTTTTTTGGACAGCCTTTTTTTCAAAAAAGTAAATATAATTCCTGAATGTGAACATATTGAAGAATACCCTTAAAGAAAAAGAACTCTTTGGAAAAATTTAAGTGCATTTTTTTCTAGCATTTATTAACCACATGTGTCAATTTTTCACCCCATAAAAAATTCGTTTTATTTTTGTAGAGGGGCATAAAAATTGGGAATATTCCTTTATTATCCAGAAACACTTTTTTGTTTTATAAAAGTCCAATATAAATGTTTTTATATTCTTAAAAAAATAAAAACCCTTCACATGATTCATAAAAGCGCCGGGCGCGACCTCTAAATATTAAAAAAAATCTAAAACAATATCAGGGTTGTTTTTTCACCTAAATAAATAATTTTAAGGGGTGGGACCGAAACAATTCCGTAGGTGCTGGGCACCCTAATAGTGATGTTAAACTGGAAACTAAGAACCCTGCCTATCAATTCAGAAATGTATAATGGTAGATTGACTTTTAAAGATATCTAGATTCTTTTACGGAGATCGCCGACTATTTTTTTAACTGACGCATATTTGGAATTCAGGTGTTCGAATCCTAAGATCTTGATTTTATCTTCTCAGGGACCTTCGCAGGACGTCTCTGTCCCATTCTAGTAGGCGTAGAGTGCTCATTGTTATGTAATTGTGTTTTTTGTTTGAAATCCGCTGCGGGAACGCCTCTAGTGTCAACTGTCTTTAGCCCAAGCACCACCTGGGCAACTCTCTGTATGGTTAATGGTTATAGATCTTGATATTTTTACAAGGATACATTCCTATCTTAAGTATGGTTAAAATAATGTTATTGTTTTATCTCATTCATCTACGTGTAATAGACAGGTTAAAGTGATTTTTCATTTTAAATGGTTGGTTAGTATCATACATCAGAATATGATGCAGCATTGTCCCATTATTGTCAATATTATGTACTTAATTTTGAATAAGTATACAGGGTGATTCAGAAATAGGGTACACTTTTTTCAGGGGTGATTCTAGATCCAAAAATATGAAAAAAAGTTCCTATAGACGTTGGTCCGGAAATGAGCCCCAAGGGAGCTACGACCTTCCTAAGGATACATCTGAAAGTAGTTTTTATTTAATATCTCTGGAACCCTCTGAACCACAACAACGAATTTTCGCACATGCCTTAATATTGATAAAGGTTATCATTTTATGAAATTTTTATTTGATAATTTTAACCAGGAGTGTTAAAAAAAAGAGGATGATGTCACACTTAGCTCCAAACTTTTTTATCTGTAGATTTTTTGACATTTTCTCAAGAAAAAATAATTATTTTAAAGATTATAATCTTTAATTAAAACTAAATGAAAAAGGTACTCTTTATGTAAAGCCGTAGGGCCAACCATTTTCGAGAAAATTGCAATTAAAGGAGAATTTCACGTTCTGATTATTAAAAATAGGAACTAAAAAATGCGTCAATAAAAATTTTAATACTGCAGGGAAATTCTGCATCAAAAACTATAGAAAAAAGTTTTCTTACAAAAATACCTACAAATCGCCTTTAAGGGAGCTACGGCCCCTTAAAAAGTGTTATTCTTTAAGTAGTAGTAGTACTCTTAAAAGTGATTTTCCAAACCTGAGCAAAAAATCGTTACTATGGTTCATAGGGTTCCAGAGATATTAAATAAAAACTACCTTTCAGATGTACCCTTAGGAGGGTCGTAGCTCCCTTAGGGCTCATTTCCGGACTAACCTTTATAGGACCTTTTTTTTCATAATTTTGGACCTAGAATTACCCCTTAAAATAGTGTACCCTATTTCTGAATCACCCTGTATAAAAAAGTTTTCGAATGTCTTGTTTGATAAAAGAATAAGCCAGTGTAAAATACAGTAATACTATTTCAAAGATACACACCACGTATAAAAATTTAACAATAAATACAGCTTAGTAGAGGAAATGCGCCTAATTTCGGATGGTTTCCAAATTTCGGATAGTAGTGTATTTAAGATACTGTCTGCAAAGGTAAATAGAAACCTACTTTTATGTGAAGCCAAAAGTCAAACTAAATCCGTCCTGTAATATGATAACGGTAGAGCTTCTCCCCTTTAAATGGCAGCACAAATCGTTTATATTGCAAATGGCAGTTTTGTGCTCAGTTGCATTAATATGTTTGTTTATTTTATAAATAATCGTTATAAAAGTTTGTGATTCTGTCTTGGGTAAGTTATGATGTTAGTTAAATTGATCCACTATTCATAATTAAGCAATTTGAAAACGTAAACATTCTACAAATTTCTAATCTAAAAAGCAGAAAGTTGCCTAATTTCGGATAGACCATTTTTGTGCATTTTATTTCCAATTTCGGATATCCGCAAGGTAATTATTATTCAGGATAACCAACCATTAATTATTTTTTTTATAATGATACAACAAACTAAGATAAACAATTTTGAAAAAACGAAAATTACCTAAGATACTAAGATATTCGAAATTGGGAATCTAAAATTATAGTTCCTATAGTATTTCGTAGAAAATCGCTTAATAATTAAATTACGTCTTAAATGTGAAGGAATAACAAGAAACATAAGCCATGGGATCCAGATCTACTCTTGAAAAAATTTTTTCGGATATGTCCGAAATTAGGAGCCCTTTTTCAAATGCACAAAAATGCGCTGATTTTTTTTAACCGTGTTTTTTGGAAAAAATAAACTGTAATAAAATTGCTTTTATAATAAATCATGGTTCGCTATAATAAGTTGTATCTGGTTATATAAAGAAAATATCAAAAAGTAATACCGAGTATTAAATATTGAATACATTGTAAATGGTATCCGAAATTAGGCGACTTTCCTCTATACAGAGAGAAACTCCAAAAAAGAAAACAAACATAGAAATACGAAAGGTCCCCATAAAATATGCGTTTCTCATAAAGATTCTCCAGCATTAACAGCACAACATAGCAATCAATATAATGAATACAACAAATAAATAAAATTAACATTTCGATGTAAATGGACAATAGAAAAATGAGTGATAAATTAAAATACAATTTACATACGTGGAATTCTCGCTGCTATATGAATTGGGGGAGTGCACCGCAGATGGAGAGGCTGGAGGAAGAGACCGAGGGGCAGTAGCAGTAAAAGAACCCCTGGGGGCCCAAACGAGTCACAATAAATATTAAATTTCGAGTGGTTTGGTCGCGAGCCTTAAAGTCTAAGAGCTAGTGGACTTTTTCAATAAGTAATTTTCTCCCAGAAAAAATTTACAATGTAAAATTTACATTCCTATCAAGCCTTTTTTAGGTTCTGGATCCGGTTCCTTTGGGTATAATAAAAAGCCCAAAAAAGGGAATGGAATGTAGTAGGTACCCTAAAAACCTATTTTTAACTAACTACACATTACATTTAGATTAAGCTATTTTTATAGTTAATTTTTCTGCGTGCCAAGGGGTAAAACCCGTATTTAAATAGTGCGTTTGACAAATGAAAAATCCGTTTGGACTTATTTCCAACTTAAAATTGACAAATTTCCCAACTCAAAAAAAAAAAGTTTTACCCCTAGCGGAAAATTTTGATGACTGAAAAAATTCCCTACTCCAAAAAAAGCTTTACCCCTGACCTGACAGGAAATTTTGACAACTAAAAAAAAGTCGTCACCTCTAAAATGAATCCCCACTCCAAAAAAATCTGCCAAAATTTTGATGACTAAAAAAAAGTCCTCAATTTTGAAAAATTACTTACTTTAAAAATCACAACCTGGGGCAAAATGTTGTTGACTAAAAAAAAGGTTCTCCTCAACTCTGGAAAAAACTAACTCTACTACTCGAAGGTTTCCCAGCTGTACTCCAATTTTCCCAATTCGAGAAAAAGGCTTTACCCCTGGCGGAATTTACTGACAAATTTCCTAACTGTACCCCTCAATTTTCCCAACTTTCTACCAATTTTCGAAATCTACCACTCAATTCCCGAAACCTGCCACTCATTTTACCAACTAAACCCTGGATTTTTCCAACTGAACAGTGGATTTTCCCAACTCGAGCGTGGTTGAGGGGGGGTGTACTCGTGCACTAAAAACAGGTGTTATGAAACTAGTCGGTCTATTACATAAAATATTTGTTTCCTCCTCCGCCATGTTTTATTACCCCCGAGCCCAGAACTCAATGATCCCAGCCGAGACCTCAGTGATCCCATCCGAGAACTCAATAATCCCATCCGAGAACTTAATGATCCCAGTCGAGAACTCAATGATACCAGCCGAGAACTTTTATTACCCCCGAACGTTTGGTGACCGAAGCGAGCAGGGCTACCCCCTTATACATTAATATACTATAAAATCTATACTAAATGGATAGAATATCTGTATGTTAACTTCATCCGGGAGAGAATAATTTGTTAAAAATGTTCACCAGCTCTCCAACGTTAGTGTCCGAATACTCTTTTCGTCTCACCTGCTGCAATAAAACGATAAATATTTGTACAGAATAAATGCGTTTTCTGTCGAATCAACACAATTCATGGAGATTCAGTGGCGTTTTCGAATTCCCATAAATCACCATCTTTAAAATATTACCTATCAGAATTTTATTGAACTGAAATTAAAAAAGAAAAACATTAAAACATT
This sequence comes from Brachypterus glaber, assembly GCA_958510825.1. NCBI lineage: Eukaryota > Metazoa > Arthropoda > Insecta > Coleoptera > Kateretidae > Brachypterus > Brachypterus glaber. Next base: position 10,088,615 of record OY294052.1, read on the forward strand.
AAAAAGAAAAACATTTCAGCTTCCTTAATTTTATACCAATGAATGTGTTACACTCATGAATTGAGGAAAGTTTTAAAAAAGTGAGACGAACCCGAGCTTTTTCAATTTCAGAAAATTCAGTATAATGCTCTTAACATACATCTGTCGTATAGATACTATTCGCAGGATAGACTGCTATCTTCTGTTGACAATTTTTCACCGACTTGAACATCTATACCAACTTTAAAACAACAAATATGAATTATTTCCTTGAGGGATCTACTGTCTTATTGTTTTAAACCAAATCATTAACCATGCAAAGAAGTTATTATTATAATAATTATTATAATAAACATAAGCCTATAGTATTTAATAATATTGGTTATTAAATATTAATAATATTAAATTATAGCCTTATGTAACGCTACTGCTGATTTATGACAAGTGTCATATATCACATGACAAGAAGCATTAGCGTTTGTTTATTGTTAAATTTATGTTATCTATTGTATTCCAGAAACAAGTAGTTATGTTATATTATTATTTTTTGTAATATACAGAAAGAAACACTCCCAAGTTGGAAGTCTTAACACCAGTCAAATAATAACAGAACAATAATGAAGTCCATAATAGACCATAGAAATAAAAATACTTGCAAAAAATACAAACATAATCATATAAGCTTGTCAAACTGTTAAAACATACAAATTTAACGACAGAAAATAACCTATTTTTCTTACTTTAAATATAGGATGTTATGAATAAAAATAAAACAAACAAGATGATTTGATTGAATATTATTATTAATTTATTAACGCAAATAAAGATATGACCTTATGTATAAAATTTCATGCGGTTGAACCCTTTCGGACACAATATTATTATGTAAAATTAACATAATGAAGGGGCGGATTTTGGTGATTGTAGCGAAATTATATTTGGTTGTTTATACGACAGATATGAGTAGGGGGTTCTTCCACACCAAGTTTTTAGTCCGCCTCGTTTTTGTATTGCAGATTAAATTAAATCTCACTCCATTGTGATGGTAAAAACGTGTTTGCCCCAAAGTGGTTATTGTGTCCAGTGCCCTGTGCTTTATCAGTTCAATTCTACATATGTGGAAGGTTTTGTTTTATTCCTATTGTCCTACTCGGCACCTATGAAATATTTATTTGAAATTATTTCGGTCTCTATTATACTTTATTTAGATTAGCAGAATTAAATAAACAATCATTTTTGATATTCTCTTGTTTTTACTGAATATTTAAATTTTTTAGAAGATTGATATACATTTAGGGTGGCCGACTTGCTATTCACAGGGTTCCCACCAATCCTGGAAAACCTTGAAAACCTGGAAAATGCATGGAATTTAGATTCCCACCTGAAATACCTGGAATTTAACATTTTTTTTCTTAAAAACACGTTTTTTTACCTGGAATTTTGTAATAGCACCTGGAATTTAACATACAAAAATATAATTTGTTTAAGAAAAATTAAATACCCTTAGCACAAAAATTTAAGGATATAAAAAACATCCTAAATTTTTAGGTGATTTTGAGAGCCTGTAACTTGGCGAAAAATGGTCGTAGAGCAATGATAAAATAGTATATTACGCAACGAGTACACGGAAAAAAAAAATTATAGCTAGGAGCGCTATAACACACATACCAAGCAAATTATAATCGCTTATTATATAAATACAAGGCTTTCTCTTACAATTATGGCAGTCAGTGTAAAAATTTATATGAAATACTTTAATTGTTTAGTGAATAATAAAATATAACAAATAGTATGGCATTTATAGCTTAAATAGATTTAATTATTGTCCGTGCTAATAATTTTTATAATATAATAAAATTTCTGTAAATTTATAATAGTGCCTGTAATAAATATAATCGTGTCTGTAATATATATAATCGTTTCCAATTTATTTTTAACATTATTAGTTATTGTGTCTCTTATAATCTATAGCTTAAATCACTATAATTTGCCACTGTTACCAAATATCTTATAATGTATAGCGCAGAGCCCACTAATTTCTTTCCGTGTACGCGAACCTAGTTTTTACATTACACTTTACATTAATTTAATAATTTTTACCTGGAAAACCTGGAAAATACCTGGAATTTGAATGTCAATTTTTGGTGGGAACCCTGTATTCAACATTGTTTTTCATACTTGATCGGCTTTATCAAGATGACTATTATGTTCAAAATACCGGGTGTTTTTTTTTAACCTGAAACTTTCAAATATCTCAAATACTATGCATTTTAGAAAAAAAATGTCAAACAAAAGTTTATTTTAATGGGGGAAACAAAATGGCGATTTTTTAAGGATATTTAAGTTTTCTAGGCAATTTCAAGGTCAACTATGTTTTTTTTTAAATAGCAATATATATTTTTTTACTGTTATGAATTCTCCTCAAAAAAATAAATATCTTTTGTAAAAAACTTTTTTTGATCGGACTTTTAGTTGCAGAGCCACACAAAAAAAATGGATTACCGACGGACTCGAATAGTCAATTCCTATGTATTTTGAGCCGCTGAATCCGAATGTTAGGTCGTATTTTAAAAGTTATATCCCATTTTAAACATAACCTCAAAAAACATACTTTTTGAAAATGGGAGCTAACTTTCAAATTCAAACCTCAGATTCGGATTCAGCGGCTCAAAATACATGTGAATGGATTAGTCGAGTCCGTCGAAGATGCAACTTTTTTAATTTTGTGTGGCTGATATCTCTGCAACTAAAAGTCCGATAAAAAATAAAAAACAAAGTTTTTTACAAAAGATTTTTATTTTTTTGAGGAGAATTAAATAACAGTAAAAAAATATTTTTATATTAAAAAAAAAAAAAGTTGACCTTGAAATGACCTTGAAAACGTAAATATCCGTAAAAAGTAGATAAGCCATTTTAAAATGGCTTATATACTAACAAAATTTTGTTTCCCCCATCAAAATAAACAAATTTTGTCCAACACTTTTTTTTCTAAAATGCACAGTATTCGAGATATTTTAAAGTTTCAGGTTTAAAAAACACCCGGTATAAGTTTTTGGGCTGTTTATCAAACTATTTGTATTCATTTTCAAGCATTTAACTAGTTCTGGTGTTTACAAGTATTGATCACATACACACAGACGTACAGATGGACCGAAACCCAAGGACAATAATATTTTCTTTAAGGGCCACTTGCACCAATGAAAGTTTAACTTTAAACTTGGATTAAATTGACGGCCGACCAATCAGAACGCAGCATTTTTAACTTAAACTCGGTTTAGTTGAGATAATCCCAGACCAAAAGTTGGTGCAAGTGGCCCTAAATGTCATAAACAATAACAATATTACTAATAAAAGCACAGGAAATCTTAATGCTTTAAATTGATTACAGCAAATAAATACTAAAAATCCCACAATCGTGATCTTAATGGAGACCTCTTTGTACCAGCACAAGTTGACGATAGAGCACCCTCTTATTTCAGCATAATATGATTAATATAATATGAATGCAAACTGATTAAAGCAGTGGGGACTACGCGGATTCTCTGGACCGGCTGGAATAGGGATCGTATACTTTTGTTCAGTCTACACAGCAAAAAATAAATGTTTAAAACAGTAAAAGTATTTCGCTGTATTGTTTTCTTTATTTTACTGTTAGGAATCTTTTTATGTTATGAAAAGTTGACTCTTAGGATGTAATTTCTTCGATTCGGACTGAAGTTAAGGAATTCTAGATAGCGCAGGGTTGACAATGTTACATTTTCCTTTTATATGCGCTAAGCCACTGAAAAAGTTTTCCAGTTGGCTTTTTGAGCTGTTTAATGTAATTATATCAGAACATTTTGATCTTCTTATTTTTTCTATACAGTTCACACCCATACTCTATAATTACGTTTAGATTTTCTTAGAGATTTGCTACTTAGTTTAGTTTAGTCTAGTTCAGTGCGGGGTGCATGCCCTCAACACCTGGTACCTAGGAACCTTTGTGTTAACCGCATAGACCTCATATCTTCCCTGTTTCTTTTATAAAGTCCAGGTACGGTATCAGGGGAGTGTTCATGAGCTCGTTTGGTTCCAGCGAGTCGTTCCCAAAGTACTTCCATCTTAGGCTTATTAGAGATCCACATTTGTTTTGTTTATTTGTTTAACCTCGTACTATTCTACTTAATTAAGCATCCCCTAAGTCCAGGACTTTTGTGGGCTAGTAGTAGAGGGAACCACCGGCTTATACTGACTTTCGAAACAGTTTCTAGGGATTGTCCGTTTCACTTATCGCCTTCGCCAAATTTCAATTATTAATTAACTGAAAAAGGCAAATCGGCGCCAGTGAGAATCGAACTCACGATAGTAGACTTGCTATACATACGCGCTAGCCACTACGCTATGCCTCCCATTCACATATGAGTTGGTAGGGTTCTTCGTCCCCTTCCCCACATCTCCTGCACACGAAGCTCGTATATCTCATTTGGTGTCGTTGCTTGTTCAGTAAGCAGTGTCCAGTTATTATACCCGTTATTGCTCTCAGTTGACCCTTGGACATGCCTAGAAATAAGCTGGTCCTTTTATTGGTTTGTCCCCCTGGAAAAAGTTAAGTGCCTCATTTTAGGTACATGTATCTATCCAGTATTGCTGGTGTTCATTCCGCAACATTTTCCTGACATTGTGTCTGGCCATGGAATATGATGCCCCACAGCACGGTTCTGGTCCTGTGAGTACGGCTTCACTTCCCTTTCTTGCAAGGTCGTCTGCCTTCTCATTACCATCTATACCTTGATGTCCTGGTACCCATATCAAATTTACTTTGTTATGTTCAGCCAGTTTACATAGCTCGTTGTGGCATTCATATACCAGTTCTGAGCTAAAGGCATATGAAATTTGATACTTAATGTGATTGCTTTTTTAGTGCCATCGATTTCCTGGGCTATAGCTGCACCAAGTGTGAGGCGTCATTGAGTTAATATTATTATTATTATAATGTCAGAGGTCAGCAGTCAGCAAAACATGGGAGAGCACTAAGGCCTGTTTAGTTTTCACGAAATGTAAATTTTTATATGAAAAATTTATAAAGTATAAAAATATACTGATATGAGTCGGTTATAGTGACCGTAATTATTATTTAAATTACATATTGGCATAGTACTATTTCTAGTATTTGATCTAAATGACTGATATATTGCTTTAATGGTAAATTTTTATGTTTTTTTTTGTGCGCTGATTAGATGTAGAATACGAAAACAGTTATTTAATGAAAACAGCAAAACTAATTAAAAGTCATCAAATAATAAGTTTTGCTAGTGAACTGCTCAACGGCTAATATCTGTCACTGGTTTTACCGCCATTTGAGGTTAGAAATAACTACAAAAAGTAAAACCGCGCGCTTGAAAAATTAATTAGAAATAACCATCTCAAAAAGTTGATAAGGAATGATTCCAGTGACATCTGTCAATCCAAACTGATCATAGCGTTCAGTAGTGATCTGACAGCTTTCGATGAGTATTGATGCTTTCATTGAACGCACTTATTGTAGTATCTAAAACAAAATCAATAGATTTGGTAATAATAAACCACAACATCAGTTTTTTTAGTGTACGAACAACTCGAACGCTTTTGTCAACTCACTCACACTACATCGAGAACCCCTCAGCTTAATTGCTGTAACCAAGGTTTGGCCGTTCAACATTCATTCTCCAGTCTTCCAACGACACTTATTTGGCAATTAATTTGCCGGTTATTGATAATTTATGATGTAAGGGTGATGTATAAGTAGTGGGTCCTTGAGCGCGAATTTAATGGATTTGTTTGGTTTGAGGGACAAATTAATTTATTCCGCCATCTTGATTATTTTAAATATACATTGTCCCCATTCAAATAAACGAATTTATTCATTGCAATCGTATTAATTAATTACACAATTCTACTCTAATTAGAATCTGTTGTTTGTGTTTGATATAGGTCACCCTCGAGGTCATCATTACGATATTTTTGAATATCTACAAATATTCTGTTGCAATAATTAAATCCAGTTACCGCTTTTTTGTATTTTTGAAAAAAAAAACAGTTCTTCGAGAACAAATTTTTAGAAGAAACTTGCATCACTTTGCGATAAACCTCAACATTTTAAGTCAAGTATAATGTTAAACCTTTTTTAAGAGGTAAACGTCATATCTTAACAGACATATAATATGTATTGCATCGCAAAAAGTCATACAGATCATTTATCCGCTTTGTATACACTCCAAAGTGTAATCTGAATTTTCTCGTGGCCATTGTAGGCCACTATCAGACGAAATCGGTATCAATCTTTCCGCATTTAGGACGCCAGTCGCGACTTATTATTTAATTGAGTAAAATATATACAGGGGATACGAATTCTACTTTCAAGTGTATACAATATGTATGTATTACATGTATACGCTACTTTATAATAGTGACAAGGAATTGTATTAAAATTAATTTTGAGGTTATTCTGGCTATACACACCCATATTTTATGGACAAAGTTTTATAAAATCAAGGATATTCTTGATACAAAACAAACCACCCCTTCATAAGAAGAGGCTCTTCACAAATCTCTAATGAGATGCTGTAAAAAATTCCACACTATCAAATTCCTAGAAATATGTTTATGGATCAATCAAACTATTTATATAAAAAAATCCAATTAAGAATAAAAGAAACCGAATTAATTAGAAAAAAGTTTGAAGATTGTGGAATAAAACGCTTACTCATTGCGGTGCGTTTTTTTGCACGTGTAAGCCCACGGTAGCAATCATCATCGCCCCATGAGGCCCCATTGTTTACCATATACCTTCCATCTAGATACCATCGGGATCACTAATTGCCGCAGATCGTAGTTTCAATTAACATGATGACATTTGTTTTTTTTTACAATAGAAAATTTCTTATTACCTTTAATTCCTTCCAGCACTGTCCCGTAATAACACAAAAGAGAGAATGCCACCGATTGGCTTGTAGTTTTCGATAGTTTTCAACTGGGGTCACATACTGCGTGTTAAATTTAAAAATTGGAAGTTAAAATTGGATCAATACGGTCAATATAATTGCAGTGATATGCAAAATTTTTAGATATTTAAAAGATTAAAAGATCTTTGTAATATTGGATAAAACAATTTTAACATTATTAAGGAGCTACACTGGAAAAATTATTTTGTAAAATTACTATAACTATCGCTGGTTATTTTTTGCCAAACACTATCAAAGTAAATTTATTAGCGTAATATATTTTTACTACTAGTTATGTAAAAATACTTATTAAATTATTTTCTAAAATTACAAAACATTTGTTTACTATAAAAACTACAAAATAACATCTAAATAACAAGGATAACTTACAGATTATAAATATAACAACACTAAAAAAACATTTGCCGGCGTCTCACAACGTTCTACGGCACCAATTGGTGCAGATATTAGGCTGTTCGGCTTCGTTGCTAGGCTTATTATGGTAAATTCACAATAGCTGTAGTAATAACGCAATTTTGTTTTTAAAATTAATAAGGTTTTGTTAATTTACATTAAAAGATAAAAAGTTCTTTAACATTCATTTCTACTTATACAATGCTTATAGTAAAATTCTAAATTGATAAAGTAAAAATACTGATTATTGTATAAAACTAACAAAAGTTTGCTAAATAACATTAATAAAATTACAACATTTTTGTAAAAATACATATATTTTTTATTTTCACTAAGATAATTGCATTATTATTGCTATTTAAATTTACTAATTATTGTGTAATTTTACCTCTATTTTTTTCAGTGTAGTAAAATTCTTAATGGATAAAGTAAAAATACTAATTCTTATATAAAACTAACAACAGTTTGCTAAATAACATTAATAAAATGACAAAATTTTGTAAAAATATATATATTTTTTTATTTTCACTAAGATAATTGCATTATTATTCCTATTTAAGTTAACTAATTATTGTGTAATTTTACCCCTATTTTTTTCAGTGTACACTGAGAATTCGTTATTGTAGTAAATACTAAACGTTTTTGCCTATTGGGAACCCCTGGCAACATTTGTTATTAATTACAAGTTGTTACAGTAAAACATTTATTATTATTATTATTTCTTTATTTTTACAATTATATATTAAATACATATGATTATATAAATATATAATGATCTTCGTACCAGTTCCAAGTTGTAACCAACAACCTCAGGGACTGGCGCTTTTCCAAAAAATATCCTTTGTCCAATTAGTGTTATAATTTATTTTTTCATTTGAATTATTTTGGACATACTTTTGTAGACATATTTGGGTTGCTTTGAATTAAATTTGTGCAATAACCAAGAAATGTTACTTAAGTGGAGTAGGTTGTTTGTATTCCGGTAAAACTTTGACTATCAGCACATACCAAACTCTGGGCATATTTAGGTTGCTTTTGAATCGCCTTGGTGCAATGTCTAAATGATGTTTCCTTAGTTTTAATGCTTAGTCACCTATTATTATTATTATTATTATTATTATTATTATTATTATTATTATTATTATTATTATTATTATTATTATTATTATTATTATTAGAAAATATATGTAAGTTATCAAAAACTAAGTAAAAACTACCAAAATACATTTGTGGTTTCGTCATAGTGCTCTGATATTGATTAAAACGTCTTGTCGTACCTATTTTAATAATTTATATAAAATAAATGACGAAGTATAAAACTACATGCAATGTAATAAATGACAAATTTTCTACCAGACATTTTGTATACTACCCTTTGTATTAAATTAATCTTTTGAATAATATCATCTGGAAAGAGACATAATTTAATAGATGATCATAACAACATATCTTCTCCCTCAGACAATGGCTTGCAGTTTTGTCAAATATTTTAATATAAAATATTTCACAATTGCATCGCAGTAAACGTAATATTTCATTATTCATGTTTATTATAAAATTTTACATTATCTTTTGTCATATTCAACTTTGAATTTCAATGCACGAGGTGTTATTAAAAACCTACTTTATTTCGTTGTTAATGAAACGGTGGACGCCGAAGTGGAAGTAATAGTCACTATATTGTGATGCATCCGTTATTGTTATACTATTCACAGCGCCTTCCATATAATAGTATTATACGATAGTTTCGAATTTTACAAAATTTTCAAAAATCTTCCTAGACAATATCCCGCGCGAGCGTGAAGTTTGTCATACGAGCCGGTAGGCGAGTCTGACGGTCCCGCGAGTGCGGAATGACTATTTCATACGTGTTGTAGACTATACTTTTTCTTCGACTGCAAATATGAAACACTGTATGGCTTTAAACTGCGGACAAGGTTAAAAACAATGTTTTTTGTGACTCGACATTGTAAATGCAACAAAAGACATATTTTTAAATAAAGCAATTAATGATATTTAATAATTTTATCAAATCAGTACTTAAAAAAGATTTTTATTTAATTTTAGCACATATTTACAAATTATAATGCAAAAATTGAAGGTTATGTCAGATTGTTGTGACAGATATCAGGTTTAAATATTTAACAATAGATGGAGCATTTTTAATTTTTTGAACTAAATTGATAAAAAACTGGTCAAATATTAAGAAAAACTAATAAACTTTATGTAAATTTAACACAAAACTTTAAATTGCATTAAATTTTTAAAAACAGATTCGGTTGCAGCATCCTCTAAAACCCTTGAATACCAATTTTCATCATAATCCAATGAAATTTTACAGATGTTGCGGCCATATTGGATCCTCCATTTTAAATTTTGAATTTTTAAAAACAGATTCCGTTTCAGCTTCCTTGAAAACCCCATGTTACTAATTTTTACGATATTACGGCTAAAATTCCAATTTTTTGGCCAAAAACGAAGGTCCCCTGGTCCATAGTGTAACGGTGAGGAATATTATCAAAATTCAAAAAATTTAACTTAAAACTTTTTTATTTAAGTTATCTCGTTTCTATTTTTTATTAATTTGGCGGTTCTTGGGTGTTGGAAACGTACAAAAAACAATATGGTTTGCCGACTAGTTTCGTTTATTTTATATAAACATCCTCAAGGCTGTGGAACAAAAAAAATGTCTTAGGTACAAAACATAACTTTTTTTTTTATAAGTAATTTTTGGGGTATTTTTACATTACATTAAATATCACAATCTGAAAAAAAGAAAAAACTAGGGGGGGGGGGTTAATTGTTTTTCATTCTTGTAATATCATAAAAAAAAAAATTTTTGCTTGCTTTATGATATTACAAGAATGAAAAACAATTAACCCCCCCCCCCAGGTTTTTTCTTTTTTTCAGATTGTGAACACCACTAGTTTGTCCCCCTAGGGTGCCCAGAGTTTTGACTTTTTTTTGAATTTTAAAGGTCTTACCCCCCAAAGTTGTTCATTGGGGTGAATAGATTACCACGCTATTTTTTCAGAATTAAAAAAAAATATTTAGAGTGTATGAGTGCCACCCCACGCTCTGCGACGTCGTTTACCACTTTTAATTTTTGAACATTTTTCTTGGATTGTATGTACTGAGTACTGGCACTCATACAAACCTATAATAATCTTTTAACAAATCAAGAGGATCAAACACAATTTCTATTGCAAGTTATGGAACAACATAGAATAAATTTTCCAAATTCAAAAAAATCTACTTTATTACTGGGGCATTCAAAGTAGATTTAAAAGATTTGAAAAATGTATTCTTTGTTGTACTATACTTTGTTGTTCGATGTGGGCCCTAAAAGAATGAAAAGTGTAAAAATCTAGAAAAGTTGTGTAATTTTGTTAAAAAACATTTTTTTTTCGTGCACCCTGTATATAGGATCAAATATTTATATATGGCTTTTAAGTCAGGACACATTTAGGTATTACCAAAAAAATTTTGACAGGGGTGATAAAATTGAATGTGCTATTCCTAGCACCCTAAATTAGGGATAACATCAAAATTTTGACTTTTCTAGGTCACAACAAGGCCGTTTGTTGATGAAAAAATTTGAAAAAAATCAGGGTTCTTCTTTATTTACCCTAGATCTCCGTACTGTGCAAAAAGAATTTTTATTTATCTTTAATAGGCCCTAAAAAAAATTTAATCTAGAGAAACGATTATTTTTGCAAAAAACGGCTGTGCGCCACCTCTAAATATTTTTTTAAAATTCTGAAAAAATAGAGTGGTAATCTACTCACCCCAATGAACAACTCTGGGCACCCTAAGCCCCCCCCCATAGCTACAGCCCTGATTATGAGTTTATGGGTTATTCTGGGTCATTATAGGTTATTGTGGGTTATTATGGGCTTTTATGGGTTATTATGGGCTTTTATGGGTTATTATGGGTTGTTACGGTTATTAAAATTATTATCATGACTTATTTTGGGTTATTATGGGTTATTACGGGATATTATGTTTTTTTTTGGCTTTTATTTTTTATTATGGGAGTTATCATGACTTATTTTGGGTTATTATGGTTTATTATGGGTTATTACGGGATATTATGGGTTATTTTTGGGTTTTATTAGTTATTATGGGTTATTATAATAAATAAATAAAGTATGTAATAATATGGTTTATTATGGGCTTTTATGGTTTATTATGGGTTATGCTTGTGGGTCATTATTATTTATTTTGGATTATTATGGGTTATTACGGGATATTATGGGTTATTTTGGGGTTTTATTGGTTATTATGCGTTACTGTGTCATTACGGATTATTATGATAAATATGGGTTAATATAATTGATATAGGTAATTATAGGTTATTGGGGGTCATGGATTATAAGGGTATGGGTTATTATGATTCATTATGAACTATTTTATTTCCTTTATTCCAGCTTAGAGGGCCATATACAAAAATTAAAAAAAACATGCATCTACATGAAAAAAAAAATACAAAATATCTAAATGAAAATTAGAAATTAGCCAATATTCAAAAGTTCAAAAGTGCTACCGTCCCCCCATTAAAACTCTACTCCAGTTTTGCCATATACTGGAACGCCATAGAATGTCACTCCTGAGCAGAGCCACATTAAAGAGGTTGGAGGATTTATGCAGACGATCGCTGAACCCAAAAGCCCGAAATCTACGACCAGCTAAAAAAAACATTAAAAAAAACAGCTAAAAAGCTAAAATGTAATGTGGGTATTATGCGTCGCATAATATGCGTTATTATAGTTAATTATGGGTTATAATCATAATTATGCTATATTGTGGGTTATTCGGTTATTGAGGTTATTATGGTTATTGTGGTTATTATGGTTATTATAATTATTATGGTTATTATAGGTTACTATTGTGGGTAATAACCCAAATAAGGTGTGTCAAAAATGATCATAACTAGTGTGACTATAGACTGGATTTTGCGCACAATTTTTATAATTTTCATCTAGACGTATTATGATCTAATAAAATAATAAAAAAGTTTTCTCCACGGCGGGGAATCGAACCCCGGTCTCCCGCGTGACAGGCGGGGATACTCACCATACTATACTACGTTAGCGTTTATGGATGACGTCAAATGCCATGCACCCAGTGAGAGTGGGATAAGAATGGTAACTGAGGAGTTATCCACAGCTGCAGGCGAGTTGGGGTTAAAACTAAATGTTGCCAAGTGCGGCATTTACTCCAGGAACGCTGCAAATGTCGACGAAAACGATGTTGTACCCTTTCTACCTGAGGTGCGGGAAGGCTATAAATACCTGGGTCTCGAGCAACTTGAGAGAGACAACTTAAAGAACTTCGAAAAAGCAGAGGAAAAGCTGGAGGAAACTGTGACCACCATACTCAAATCAGAACTAACCACGTTTCAGAAAACCATGTTGATAAATAGCACAGTTATTCCTGCAGTTACATACATAACTGCAAACATTTATCCTGACGAAAAAAGAAGTTCAACTCTCAAAAGGTGTCGAGACCTAGATACGAAGATAAGAAAGAAGTTGGTTGAACATAACCTAAAAGGAAAGACTTCATCTAACGCAGGAGTATACATACCAGTTAACAAAGGAGGCCTGGGTATCAAATCCATAGAGCACCAAACGGAACTCAACTTTGTGAAGAAGGGCATATACCTGATGAAACACAAAGATATGGATATATGCCGCAAAAGGTATGAAGCTCTGAAATCTGCGGGATGGAGAAACCCTATTAGCGATATGGAGTTTGTTGTAGAAAAGTACCAAGTTACTCTTGACAACAACGAAAATATCAAAAAGTGCTGCCAGAACACTGTAACTGAAATTAACAAAAAGTACCTACATAAACTGCAAGAAGAGTGGTCCAAAAATATGCACTACGGTAAAGTGGTACTGCAAGAGCAGCAAAAAATCACTTTTCCGGCGCATAAATCTCCAAACCTGGACAGCTGGAGAAGGGGGATGCTCTTAACAGCAGCTGAAGAGCAACTGCATGGATTGGGCTCAAACCCGCACCGTAGAAACTGCAGAAGAGGATGTAATCACCACGAAACCGCTTACCATGTCGCAGCAGCGTGTGTAAACAACGCATACATCACTAGGCATGACAACGTGGTGCATTGGATTCTCAAAACCCTGCTCAAGAGCCTCCGAGCCCCCCGCCACCTCTCAAGAAACCTGCAGTTCGGCAAGGCAGCATGTCATGCAGAATTCGACATGCATGGCCGAAAAGTCACACTTAAAGCCGGCCAGAAGATTTTAACAGAAAAAAAGCTCTACCATAACAAGCCAGACATAGTCGTGCATCTGACAAATCCTGACGAAATCTTTGTGGTCGAGGTAGCAGTGTCTCACATTCAGAACCTACGAAACCAAGAAAACCTTAAGCGCACCAGATACACAGTAAACTCGGTTAACCACATAACAGAGTTTAATCTGTCCGACACCTCCAGAGACCTAAATCTTGTTACGGAAATGGAGAAGATATACAGATGTCCTGTGAAACTGGCTGTGTGTATAATTGGTTGCTATGGTGAGATTATTGCTACCGAAGAGCACAAGGGTTTCTGCGACATGTTACGGAAGAGTCTTAGAGTATCTGCCAAAGAACTTCAGATTTTAATAAATAAAGTCAGCTACAGTGTTGCGGTATCAACATGTGATATACTACAAAAAAGACTGAAAGAACCTAGAATCGATAATGAACTGTGATAATCCTTTTTATATTTTTATTTATTTTTAGAGTAGTAAGATTATATGTAACATGTAATAAGTTTAATTTAATGTCGTTAATTGTAAATTTTAAATGTGATTTAGTTTTTAATGTTTATATTGTGATTGTTATTTACTGTGATAATTTATTTCAAACAAATGTCTGTATTAAATACAACAATTTATTAATTTTTACTATAATGCACAATATTATGTATACAATGTAAAAATGTAAAAATAAAGCTTTATATACTACCGAGGACTTGAAGTTTTTTTATCACAAAAACAAAATTTTGCAAAAAAAAAAATTTAAAAAAAAAATTTTTTTGATTTTTTTTTTTTCATGTGATGTTGATTTTTATTTTTTAACTTGTGATATATTTGTGATTTTTTAATATCTGTTATTTAATTTTAAGCAAAGAAAATGTAAATATGTATGAATGTGTCTTTTTTTAAATGTGAGAATTGTTCTGTCCGATGTGCCACTAATATTTTCTTTAGTTATAATTATTACCAACAATAATAATTTAAATAATTTAAAATTATTTATATATACTACCGAGGACTTGGAAGTTTTTTCATCACAAAAAAAAATTGCAAAAAAAATTGAAAAAAAATATTTTTGATTTTTTTTTCATGTGATGATTTTTATTTTTTAACTTATGATATATTTCTGATTTTTTTAATTTCTGTGATTTAATTCTAAGTACTGAAAATATAAATATGTATGAATCTGTCTTTTTTAACTGTGAACAACAAAAAATAATTTAATCACTATACTACCGAGGACTTGAAGTTTTTTATCACAAAAACAAAATTTTGCAAAAAAAAAAATTTTAAAAAAAATTTTTTTTTATTTTTTTTTTTTTTTTTCATGTGATGTTGATTTTTATTTTTTAACTTGTGATATATTTGTGATTTTTTAATATCTGTTATTTAATTTTAAGCAAAGAAAATGTAAATATGTATGAATGTGTCTTTTTTTAAATGTGAGAATTGTTCTGTCCGATGTGCCACTAATATTTTCTTTAGTTATAATTATTACCAACAAAAATAATTTAAATAATTTAAAATTATTTATATATACTACCGAGGACTTGGAAGTTTTTTCATCACAAAAAAAAATTGCAAAAAAAAATTGAAAAAAAATATTTTTGATTTTTTTTTCATGTGATGATTTTTATTTTTTAACTTATGATATATTTCTGATTTTTTTAATTTCTGTGATTTAATTCTAAGTACTGAAAATATAAATATGTATGAATCTGTCTTTTTTAACTGTGAACAACAAAAAATAATTTAATAATTGTTACCAACAAAAAAAAAATGATTTTTTTTAAATTATTTATATTCAAAAAGTCCAAAATGATAAAAATTTGCGTTACGTAATACTTGAAAGTTTCTACGTTTAATAAGTTTTGTCTTGAAAGCAAAAAATAAAATAAGATCTCTCTCTCTCTCTCTCTCAATAGATTTTGAGATATTTCAATTTTATATACTACCGAGGACTTGAAAGTTTTTTCATCACAAAAAAAATACAAAAAAAAATTGAAAAAAAAATTTTTTGATTTTTATTTTTTAACTTGTGATATATTTCTGATTTTTTTTAATTTCTTTTATTTAATTCCAAGTACTGAAAATATAAATATGTATGAATCTGTTTTTTTAACTGTGATAAAACAACAAAAAATAATTTGAATTTTTTAAAATTATTCATATTCAAAAAGACCAAAATGATAAAAATTTTACGTAATACTTGAACGTTCCCAAACCAAAAATTTGTATGCGCAGAAGGTCAATGCGCAATCCTTTACTCTAAATCGTTGTGTATTTAACACACTGTATTATATAATTTTAAGTATTTCAGTTAAAGTATAAAAATATTTTGCATAATTCTTTGCTATGAGCCTTTAATTAAAGAAACCATAAACAAGCAAAGATGAAAACGTATTTATATATATTTATACACATAATTATTTATATGTGTTAACATTTAATTTATATGTCAAACAAAATAAACGTTAAAACGAATTACATGACACGTTTATAAAATTTAATTACTAATGTTTTATTTCAAAGAGTTTGAATGACTTAAAAGGTTTATATTAATTGTGTACCCACGTCTATAAAAGCCTTGTTTCTGGAGGTTTAGTATCAGTGACGTGGCCATAATTGGAAATTAAAAAAAAAATGTGTTACACACATTCCATTATATTTAATACGTTTAATAACTTTTGTCTTGAAAGCAAAAAATAAAATAAGATCTCTCTCTCTCTCAATAGATTTTGAGATATTTCAATTTTATATACTACCGAGGACTTGAAAGTTTTTTCATCACAAAAAAATACAAAAAAAAAAAAATTGAAAAAAAAAAATTTTTTGATTTTTATTTTTTAACTTGTGATATATTTCTGATTTTTTTAATTTCTTTTATTTAATTCCAAGTACTGAAAATATAAATATGTATGAATCTGTTTTTTTAACTGTGATAAAACAACAAAAAATAATTTGAATTTTTTAAAATTATTCATATTCAAAAAGACCAAAATGATAAAAAATTTACGTAATACTTGAACGTTCCCAAACCAAAAATTTGTATGCGCAGAAGGTCAATGCGCAATCCTTTACTCTAAATCGTTGTGTATTTAACACACTGTATTATATAATTTTAAGTATTTCAGTTAAAGTATAAAAATATTTTGCATAATTCTTTGCTATGAGCCTTTAATTAAAGAAACCATAAACAAGCAAAGATGAAAACGTATTTATATATATTTATACACATAATTATTTATATGTGTTAACATTTAATTTATATGTCAAACAAAATAAACGTTAAAACGAATTACATGACACTTATATAAAATTTAATTACTAATGTTTTATTTCAAAGAGTTTGAATGACTTAAAAGGTTTATATTAATTGTGTACCCACGTCTATAAAAGCCTTGTTTCTGGAGGTTTAGTATCAGTGACGTGGCCATAATTGGAAATTAAAAAAAAAAATGTATTACACACATTCCATTATATTCAATACGTTTAATAAGTTTTGTCTTGAAAGCAAAAAATAAAATAAGATCTATCTCTCTCTCTCTCAATAGATTTTGAGATATTTCAATTTTATATACTACTGAGGACTTGAAAGTTTTTTCATCACAAAAAAATACAAAAAAAAAAATTGAAAAAAAAAAATTTTTTGATTTTTATTTTTTAACTTGTGATATATTTCTGATTTTTTTAATTTCTTTTATTTAATTCCAAGTACTGAAAATATAAATATGTATGAATCTGTTTTTTTAACTGTGATAAAACAACAAAAAATAATTTGAATTTTTTAAAATTATTATATTATAAAAAGACCAAAATGATAAAAATTTTACGTAATACTTGAACGTTCCCAAACCAAAAATTTGTATGCGCAGAAGGTCAATGCGCAATCCTTTACTCTAAATCGTTGTGTATTTAATACACTGTTTTATATAATTTTAAGTATTTCAGTTAAAGTATAAAAATATTTTGCATAATTCTTTGCTATGAGCCTTTAATTAAAGAAACCATAAACAAGCAAAGATGAAAACGTATTTATATATATTTATACACATAATTATTTATATGTGTTAACATTTAATTTATATTTCAAACAAAATAAACGTTAAAACGAATTACATGACACGTATATAAAATTTAATTACTAATGTTTTATTTCAAAGAGTTTGAATGACTTAAAAGGTTTATATTAATTGTGTACCCACGTCTATAAAAGCCTTGTTTCTGGAGGTTTAGTATCAGTGACGTGGCCATAATTGGAAATTAAAAAAAAATGTGTTACACACATTCCATTATATTTAATACGTTTAATAAGTTTTGTCTTGAAAGCAAAAAATAAAATAAGATCTCTCTCTCTCTCGATAGATTTTGAGATATTTAAATTTTATATACTACCGAGGACTTGAAAGTTTTTTCATCACAAAAAAAATACAAAAAAAAAAAATTGAAAAAAAAATTTTTTGATTTTTATTTTTTAACTTGATATATTTCTGATTTTTTTAATTTCTTTTATTTAATTCTAAGTACTGAAAATATAAATATGTATGAATCTGTTTTTTTAACTGTGATAAAACAACAAAAATTAATTTGAATTTTTTAAAATTATTCATATTCAAAAAGACCAAAATGATAAAAATTTTACGTAATACTTGAACGTTCCCAAACCAAAAATTTGTATGCGCAGAAGGTCAATGCGCAATCCTTTACTCTAAATCGTTGTGTATTTAACACACTGTATTATATAATTTTAAGTATTTCAGTTAAAGTATAAAAATATTTTGCATAATTCTTTGCTATGAGCCTTTAATTAAAGAAACCATAAACAAGCAAAGATGAAAACGTATTTATATATATTTATACACATAATTATTTATATGTGTTAACATTTAATTTATATTTCAAACAAAATAAACGTTAAAACGAATTACATGACACGTTTATAAAATTTAATTACTAATGTTTTATTTCAAAGAGTTTGAATGACTTAAAAGGTTTATATTAATTGTGTACCCACGTCTATAAAAGCCTTGTTTCTGGAGGTTTAGTATCAGTGACGTGGCCATAATTGGAAATTAAAAAAAAAATGTGTTACACACATTCCATTATATTTAATACGTTTAATAAGTTTTGTCTTGAAAGCAAAAAATAAAATAAGATCTCTCTCTCTCTCTCTCAATAGATTTTGAGATATTTCAATTTTATATACTACCGAGGACTTGAAAGTTTTTTCATCACAAAAAAATACAAAAAAAAAAAAAAATTGAAAAAAAAAAATTTTTTGATTTTTATTTTTTAACTTGTGATATATTTCTGATTTTTTTAATTTCTTTTATTTAATTCCAAGTACTGAAAATATAAATATGTATGAATCTGTTTTTTTAACTGTGATAAAACAACAAAAAATAATTTGAATTTTTTAAAATTATTCATATTCAAAAAGACCAAAATGATAAAAATTTTACGTAATACTTGAACGTTCCCAAACCAAAAATTTGTATGCGCAGAAGGTCAATGCGCAATCCTTTACTCTAAATCGTTGTGTATTTAACACACTGTATTATATAATTTTAAGTATTTCAGTTAAAGTATAAAAATATTTTGCATAATTCTTTGCTATGAGCCTTTAATTAAAGAAACCATAAACAAGCAAAGATGAAAACGTATTTATATATATTTATACACATAATTATTTATATGTGTTAACATTTAATTTATATGTCAAACAAAATAAACGTTAAAACGAATTACATGACACGTATATAAAATTTAATTACTAATGTTTTATTTCAAAGAGTTTGAATGACTTAAAAGGTTTATATTAATTGTGTACCCACGTCTGAAAAAACCTTGTTTCTGGAGGTTTAGTATCAGCGACTTGGTCAAAATTAAAAAAAATGTGTTACACATATTCTATTAAAATTTCATTATATTCAGTACGTTTAATAAGTTTTGTCTTGAAAGCAAAAATTAAAATGTTTTTAAATAAGATCTCTCTCTCTCTGTCAATAGATTTTGAGATATTTCAATTTTATTTTTTTTTCCTAAAAGAGTATATCTTAATTTCCAAAAAATCTACTTTACAGCAATCCAGTATGAAAGTTAAAAAAATGTAAAGTAGATTTTTTGGAAATTAACCCTTAAGACATTAAGATCTACTCTTTTTATGAAAAAAAAAATAAATAAAATTTAAATATTCCAAATTGAGTTTTGTATAATGCATATTAAGGTTAATTTAATTCCAAAGAAATGTATCAAATTACCAGTAACCATGTATAATATATACAGAAGTGTGATTTCTTTAAAACACTAAATTGTTTAGTGACCAATAAAAGGACCTTCTTTGGAGCTATGGAGTTTTATATTACGTAGAAAGTTTAATTCAAAAACTCACAAGATTCATCCTTTTTTAAAACATACAGTAAAACGTATGCTTCAAAAAATAATAATCTTTCGTGTTTTAAAATTAATAGTATATTAAAGTACTAAAGTAAAAACTTACTTTTAAATTGATGACTGATTTAGGGATTTTTGTTTTGGGTTGGCATTACAGTTTACACTATGATTAAAATTCTAAGAACAAATGATAATATTATTTTAATATATTTTACAGTCATCTCTTCTTTTTTCACTGCAATTAACCAGTCCGAAATTTTAACACGGTAAAAAATAACCCAAACACAAAATTTTGTAAAAAATTAAACTTTAAATCGACATTGACATTTGCACGCAAAACGTCAAGAGATAGGCCTTTGTATGTTGCCAACCCATCAGAAAAAAAAGTAGAGACCTCTTATGGGCCTATAAGAACACGCAAAATGCGTGTGATTATGAGCTTATAAGAGTCGCAAAATAGAAAAAATTATATCTGGCACTATAAGACAATATCTTGTTGAAAAACTGAGAAACTTTTTACTTAACCTATAACTCCATAGCTTCAAAAAAAGGCCCTTTTGGGCGTCAGTAAACAATTTTCTTTTGGTGTTTTAACGAAATCGCACTTCTATACATTAATTAACAGGTATTGAACGTGTCGCCACTTAAATTGCGCCAATTAGGTTTTGCGCTTTAATTTTATATAATTTCAAATTAATATTTTAACTGTGGTTTATAGTCAAAGGCATTATGTAATCAGGGTGCGGCTTTATTTAAATCCAAATCTCGCAAATATTCTATCTGTTACCTAAGTGACACAATGTAACCCTTTCACGCCCATATGCCCAACCACGGTGTGGTTTTGTTAATTTAAATTAAAAGTTCTGTCACCTTTGAAGTTTTTTCAGAAAATTATTTAGAAACGTCCCCAAGTATTTTAAGACCAAAACGAAAATAATCGTTATTTTTGAGAAAATTTTACCTATGATTGAAACCTCACTAGTGTCAAAATTTGACACCTAATCAAAAATTTAAAAATATATCAAAATATATTAAAATGCCTATATCTCGAAAACTAATAGTACTACGATAAAAATGTTTACTTACATTTTTGTAGAGAATTAAACATAATTGACATAATGAAGCAAATAACAAAGGTCCTGAATCGATTGGTCAAAGAATTTTTTAAATCGGACATTCCGTTAAAAAGTTATAAGCTTTACAGATAGACTGATAAACAGAAATTTTTTTAACACTCACTTTTTTCAAACTTTCTCGACGTTTCATGACATTTTAAACCCGAAAATGCAAAAAAAATATTTTTTGGTCAACTTTAATACCGCTTGTTTCCACTCGTAAAATCTATAAGTCCACCACTGCACTAAGGGGTATTTGGCTTCAATAGTTGGACTAAATCCAAGAAAACGAAAATGAAATAATAGCTACTACTTTTTTTTGCCGGTTGGTTGGTCAGAGTGTTCAGGAAGCCTTATAACTTACAAGTGTAAGCTCTATAACTCAAGAACGCTTTGAGCTACAGACTTAAAAATTTTCACACTGGTTTGTTACCAAAAGTTCTCAGTTAGGATAGTTTCTGGTTAACACAAGGGAAGAAAAATTAAGAAAAAATACAAATGTTAACAATATTTTCGTGTACATTGATATATAAGGGTTTCCAAGGGGTGGGGAACTGCGGAAAATGGGAAAGCCTATCTGTGCAGTTGTTTAAGTCTCTTAAAAAATAGTGTGTATTTAGGTATGTTTTAATAAATATTTTTGTTTTAGGATTTTATTACTTTTTATTTCCTTTTTTTTTCATCATAGCCTGTTTTTTGTAAAAATAGAATTTAATACGTATTTTAATTAAATTAATATTAATAATAACATTACTTTTAACCATTACTTTTAATAAAACAACTCTATAATGTTTAAAAAATTAAATATTATAATACTAAAAAAATGGACATAGAACATTATGATTATTATTATTATTATTTAAGACTATAATCACGTAAAAATTGTCTATGTATCATTTATAACATATCTCATAACATATATCATAACATATAGAGCACGAAAAACCCTTAAAATATTTTTGTCCAACTTTATGGGTCAAATACCCCACTGTGCACTGGTCTTTGCCATTCTTTGGGAGATTTGCATTAACTTATTGTCAATTTGTCATGGACTTCTTGACCGTCGCCGCAAATGGCCTTCCCTGTCAAAACAGTTTTTATTTGTGCCACAATGAAATCAAAGAAACTCGCAATAAATGTAAAAGTTTATGCAGCGTGCATATAAAGAGTTCTTTTTATCACAAAACATAAGAGGCATATATGTCATAAGAGGCATTTCGCGCTTAGCGTGCCTTTTGCACTCATCTCACGGATTTTGACAAAACTTGGAATAGATGTAGTACTAGTACGTGTAATACACTGAAAGAAATTACATTGAAAAGGTGTAAAAAAATACACTCTATAAATGTGTAAATTTTACACCTTTATATAAATGTACATCACCATTGATGTGACACTACACACGTGAGGTGATTTTGACCTAGAGTGTGTATTTTTACATCCATACCTTCTGCAACAACACACTCGGAGCTCAAGAAAGTGTATTTTTATAAACATACCTTTAAAAACAATACACCCGAAGTGTAAAAATCACACTTCTGATGTACAAGCCAGCCAATCGCGGGCGTTAAGCTAGTCACGTGACTCGAGAAGCCAGTATCTCTGCTTCATGGAGTCTGGTGGCTGTCGACCATTATAATTGTTTACGTTTGTAAGAGCGTACGTATAATTTTGTGTGTACTAGATATTTCAAAGAAATAATTGGTAAGTCTTGATTAAAAGTAAATATTTAAAAAGTGTGATTAATACAATATCCTTAAAACATACATTTTTTTTTAAATATTTTACTTATTTAGGCAGTAACACTGGCCTGCAAATTTTGAGTTGTTAAGACTTGTGTATGTTTTCTGTATCCAGTGTGTAAACTTTACACATTGGATGTAAAAATATAATAAACACCGCATTTATATTAACGCTTCGAGTGTAAATTCACATCAGCAGCAGCTGCAAGTAAATTACCCATGCACGTGGATGTAAAAATTTATCTCAGTGTATACCATGGCAGAGTATTTTTCAAATCCATCCATTCGTTTAATATATACAGGGTGTTCAAGTTGACCACATACATGCACTTAACAGCCCATATCTCCTATAAATATTCATTGATTTAAAAAATATATTCTTTAAAATCTCTTAACTTTTGAACGATTTGATATATTGACTTCAAATTTAAAACACTTAAATAAGAGAACTTAATCTATCTGCATACATTTAACATGTTTAGCTTTTAAAATGTGTCAGGCACGACTTTCCATATGCCGCCGGGGCATAGGAAAAGTCAAGCAAATAAAATTCTCCATTCAATAATATCTGTGGCTTGGTTCTAAAAGAGCCAATGTCACTTTTAGATTTGCATTAACTTATTGTCAATGTGTCATGGACTTCTTGACCGTCGCCGCAAATGGCCTTCCCTGTCAAAACAGTTTTTATTTGTGCCACAATGAAATCAAAGAAACTCGCAATAAATGTAAAAGTTTATGCAGCGTGCATATAAAGAGGTTTTTTTATCACAAAACATAAGAGGCATATATGTCATAAGAGGCGTTTCGCGCTTAGCGTGCCTTTTGCACATCTCACGGATTTTGACAAAACTTGGAATTACATTGAAAAGGTGTAAAAAAATACACTCTATAAATGTGTAAATTTTACACCTTTATATAAATGTACATCACCATTGATGTGACACTATACACGTGAGGTGATTTTGACCTAGAGTGTGTATTTTTACATCTATACCTTCTGCAAAAATACACTCGGAGCTCAAGAAACTGTATTTTTATAAACATACCTTTAGCAACAATACACCCGAAGTGTAAAAATCACACTTCTGATGTACAAGCCAGCCAATCGCGGGCGTTAAGCTAGTCACGTGACTCGAGAAGCCAGAATCCCTGCTTCATCGAGTCTGGTGGCTGTCGACCATTATAATTGTGTACGTTTGTAAGAGCGTACGTATAATTTTATGTGTGCTAGATTTTTCAAAGAAATAATTGGTAAGTGTTGATTAAAAGTAAATATTTACAAAGTGTGATTAATACAATATCCTTAAAACATACATTTTATAATATTTAGGTGGTAACACTGGCCTGCAAATTTTGAGTTGTTAAGACTTGTGTATGTTTTCTGTTTCGATTTTATATTGGTACTGTTTGTAGCGCTGATTACGAATATACGTTTTATTTTTCTGTTGCGTACTTTTTCCATAAAACACTATTCATAAATAGAAAAATAACAAAATGGTTATTCTATTTTTTTAATAAATTGAAGGGTTTTAGGTAAAAAGGCTCTAGCCTACAATTCTTATTTAACTTTACACACTGGATGTAAAAATATAATACACACCGCATTTATATTAACGCTTCGAGTGTAAATTCACATCAGCAGCAGCTGCAAGTAAATTACCCATGCACGTGGATGTAAAAATTTATCTCAGTGTATACCATGGCAGAGTATTTTTCAAATCCATCCATTCGTTTAATATATACAGGGTGTTCAAGTTGACCACATACATGCACTTAACAGCCCATATCTCCTTTAAATATTCATTGATTTTAAAAAATAAAATATGCTTTAAAATCTCTCAACTTTTGAACGAGTTGATATATCTACTTCAGGTTGAAACACTTAAATAAGAGAACTTAATCTATCTGTTGGCATACATTTAACATGTTTATCTTTTAAATTTTAAATCCTCAAAAAAAAAATTCAAAATTAATGGCCAAATTAAGAATTTTATGAGCGTTGAAATTATATCTCACATGACCCCCTTTTAATTGAAAAAATCCCCCGGTATATGAGGGATATATGCCCCCTGCCTACATTTCATTAGTACCAAATATTAAATACATTTAAAAAGATAGTTTGTTGTCTTATTTTCGAGTTCCAAATTTAAAGACTATATCTCCACTCGTTCGATGAACACCAAATTTTTAGATAACATTAATTTAACAGAAATGTTTATATCAAAATTGAAAAAAAAATCTATTAAAAAATTTAAAAAAATGGTAAAAATTTGATACATTCAATAATAACAAAAAAAAATATCCGAATGGACTCGAATAAACTACCCTATTAGCTGACACGTAAAATCAAATCGATTTTAGCCAAACAGTATATTATAGGTATTCTTTGTTGGTACAATGATGGGCAAATTTAGTTCAGTTTAATGGCAGGATGTCGGCTTGAGCGCTCTAAATATTTTGTAACCAAATAATGGCAAATAATGGATTATTCTTCAGATACATATTTTTCTATAAATTTATAGGAAGTATGTAGGTATTATAGTCTAAAAGGTGGTAAATATTTTCAATAGGTTATTTTCTCTTGGCTGAATTTTACATTTCATTTATTGGTATAAAAGAAATAGCAAATATTACAGTCCCACAAAAAAAATCTGCTACCCGAGCTAAACCACCATATCTATACGTTTTCGAGGTCGCTCAATTCGAATCCGGGGTCAGTTTGACCCCATATGTTACGGTCTTTATGTAACGAAGTAACATTTTTACGAAATATTTTTTTCATAAATTATATTTAAATTAGTATAATTGCCTGTACTTAGAACAGTGTACTAAAGTTCAAAGATAATACATGTAGGATTTTTTTAAGGTCAAATTTGGATTTTAAAGTTTACACTGTGTGCCATAATTTAATTTTTTTTTTCATTTACTTATTACTTTTTACGAATAAATTAACTCAAATAAAAAAAGTATGTACATTCCTGTAGAGAATTTTATAATCTACAAATTAGGTCCTATGAAATTTTTATACAAACTTGATAGTTTTGCCACAAATGAGCAATTAAGTAAACTCTGCACTTTAATTTTAAGATTTTTATTTTTTTTCGCATAGGTGCTGTGACAGCATATAGATTTTTAAATTCCTCGTATTTATGTTAATATACCCTAAAATTTTTAAAATTCTACTTTTTTTTAAGATTTTGAAAAAAACGTTATTATATCTCAAAAATGTGAGGTGCTGGAATTTTTCTAATGTAAGATTCGGGTTCTACGCCCTCAAATTAGTAAGAAAAATTTACTTTCCGGTCGGGGCAAGCAATTTATTTTTATTGAAAGTTAGAGCTAACATTATTATTCGTATTAAGTAGGGCACCTCAGATGTTATCCTACAAGAAAAACACGTGAAACGTGTTACTCCAGTATACACGTAAAAATATACGAACATTTGCTTATGTATACTGACGTATACACGTGGAGATTTTGTACCTGCCAGTGTGTATACGGAGAGATACACATGGCAGCCAATGTGTTAAAGACTTTTTTACTCCTTGGCCTCAGAATTATTTTGTGTTACTATAATGTATACCCCCGCCCCCCGTAACGCTATTTTCCTATACCATTAACATGGGCGTAACACTCCAAAATGACCCCCACCCCCCTAGGAGCGTTACGTAATACTTGAACGTTCCCTAAGATCAAAAATAAGTTCTTATTTGGGAAAAGTAGAATGTACTTTAAGACATACTTAACATTCAGCCGAGAAAAAATAACTCGTTAAAAATGTTCGCCAGCTCTTCGCTTATTATATCAGTGTGTGAAAAAATCGGGCTTCTATAGAAAAATTATTAATGTGTGCGTAAATCCTATTTGCCACTTATATTTATACATTGCTATTGTTAGAAAATCAAATGAAATAGAAAAAAATATATAAAATTATGTAAATACGATTATGGTTGAGTAAACTTTTTCAAGCATTTATAAAAATATTTGCTAAATAAACACATAAGAGGGATGTGTAACGATTTAAACTTTTTTTTTAACTGTATCTACATAATACAGAGCACATAATGTAAAGAAGGGTTTAAGGAAAACCATACATGCCCGTAGAAATTTAGATATTTTCGTTTTACCTAGAAATTAAGGCCTATCCAGAAGCCTGCATAAGAACATAAAACATAAGAATGCGATGCCGTGATTGGCTTACAAGATACATGGCGGCACATCAAGCCAATCACGGCATCGCATTGTTATGTACTATGTTTTTATGGTAGCTTGTGGATATGCCCTTAAGTACCTAATCATTAACAAAAATTTAGCCACCATTACTGAAATTTTATTAATAGTATTATTAATTTGAGCCATTTCGCCTCAATGATTACTTATATCGATAAAAAATCTAAAACAGAAAATAAAATTAAAATGTTGTTATCAGGCACACCTATTTCTAGATGCGCTGGTAAGGTATTGCGTTTAAAATAATACTTATCTGCTATATCTTCTTTACCTAAAAAATATTATTAGTCAATACCTTACCAAAGTTTAATATTTTTGCCTAAATACAGAATTTTTAATAAAATTCTTGATAAATCGTTAAAATAATTTAAAAAGAACGAAAAACTGAATAAAAGTTAACTTCTAACGTTTCGGGATCTAATCTGATCCCGTTCTCAAAGAAAATTATTAGTTTTTGAAAGAATCTGTGCAATATTTGGTTTTATCATTCAAAATATGACAAATGTCAAAATATGTTATTTCGAGGTAATTGAAACAAAGACACCCGTAACAATAAAAAGGTGTAAAGAAATTAATTTGGAAAAGGCGCTTTTGTTGAAGACGTGTAGAGAAGTTAATTTGGAAAAACCATTTTTATTTTTTTTAGATTTTTTATCGATATAAATAATCATTGAGGCGAAATGGCTCAGCTATTTCCACGCCCGACGTACACGAAGCTATTTGGGAACGTTCAAGTATTACGTAACGCAAATTTTGACCATTTTGGACCTTTCGCATTTTTTAGCAAACAAAATTAAAAAATAAGAACCTTAAAAAAATGTCGTTAGAATCAAATAAACTTCTAGGATTCATAACACGTAGCTGTCTCGAGCTCTTAGTCAACACAATAAAAACACTATATAAATCATAAGTAAGGTCCAACCTTGAATATTCTACTTTAATAGAGCTCTCTACAACTAGAATTATGAAACAAAATACGTCTACCCTATCTCTATCTCATTTGTGCTACACTTTCCAGCCAACCAAATAAATACTGTATTTGTTTTTCATACAACAAATACAGTATTTATTTGGTTGGCCGGAAAGTGTAGCAGTGAGCGAACATAGCTAATGTGAATCTGTAGAATAAGATAATTCTACTAAAATTGAGATGGCGCCAGTAATTTCTTTAATAAAAATAAATAGTTACACTTTTCGCCCGGCCAAGTAAATATTGTATTTGTTCAACAAAGAACAAATATAGAATTTGTTTGGTTGGGTGGAAGTGGGAGTGTATGTATGTCTTCTATCCTTTTTGGGTAGAACTTTTGTCCCTGTCTAATCTAACGGGATAAATCTCCATTTGGTCTCCATATACCTTGCAAGATAAAGCAGTATTAGAAAAAATTTAAAATAAATTTAATTAAAATTATTTCTATTCATACAAGATTCATTTTTTATAAGTAACAATTCAAAGAATCACAGGCATTGACACATTAAAATCAAGAAGAGTTTTATCTAATGTGTGTTTTATTTATAAATTAGTAAATGGGTTAGTCGACTGTCCTGAGTTATTATATACGCTAAATTTTTTTGTTCCCGGCAGAAATTAAAATTTATTATTTTTCACATTTAGATCTGTTTTCTGACAATTTTACAAAATAAAAGTGTATAATTTATTTATTTTTTCTTAATTATAATTTCATTAACATACATTTTAATGTATATTTCTGTTTCTTAAAATTTTTATGTATTCTTATATTTTTATATATTAGGTTTAATTTAAACTTTGATTTTTTACTGTAATGGGGTTTTCCCTATAATTATATAAATAATTAAATAAGTTTAATGCCATTTAGCAACGGTATTTTTTTCTGTGTATACTTACGTATATTATACGTTTTCCATACAATGATTAAGGGTATAATAACTGTTTTAATTGTGTAGACTTCACATATGACAGATCTCTACACATGTACAAAGCTGCTAGCACAAATGTTTTTTTAGTTATAGGCCGCAATCTCGACTGCAAATCAATTCCCAAGCTTAATCAGCTTAGAGTAGCTTGTAATAGTTTTGTAAAAGGATTTAATAAAACACAATAACCCCACAATAACAACAACAATCCATTCGCGTTATCGTAATTTTTTTATCACTAAAATACCTCTTACAAATAATACTCTATACGATGTGTGTCAATACAAATCGTAACCTAATCGTTCGATCGTACATTTAAAACCTCTAGGATTAAAACCAGCCTTCTCCAATATTTTTGGTAATTAATTTAAGAATTTATATAGTTTCATTGGGTGAAAATAAACTTTTTTGACCGTTTTAACTCGATTTCGTAAAAACTGGAGATAGCCAGTTCTGATCCTGGTAGTTAGTTTAACTTTCATTGTTCAAATACACAATAAGTTTGTTTGGTCGAACGACTAACATCTGGTACTAATAGATAGGTGGATAAAACGTTTTCTATTTTGGCCCTTATGTCACACTGTGTATGCCAAGTAATTAATTTCTTCTTTATTTACTTGAAATTTGACACCAATTAATCAATACGTTGCTAATTGTTCAGTAGGGTATTTCATAAGACACAAATCTATAAAAATTCCCCCTTTAGGTCGTGAAAAATAGAAAAATAAGATTTTGTGCCAAATTTCAGCTCAAAAAAGAATTGGGTTCGCCCAACCTTATTTGAAAAGGCATATTCAGTAAGCTATTTCATAAGACACGAATATATAAAAATTCCCCCCTCATGTCTTGAAATATAAAAAATAAGATTCTGTACAGTTCAAAAAAAAAAAAATACTTCGGCCCACTTTATTTGAAATTTCATATTTGTAACAATCTGTATTGTTTAAAAACAATATATTTTTACATACATATATTTTTTGCCAAACACCAAATATTTTGCGAAAAATGGGTACCGAATATTTTGTGAAATATTAAATTTAACCAAATTTTTCGCTAAAATAAAGAAAAAAATTGATACAAAACAAATATTTTGTTTGTTAAATTTAACAAATAAAACTTATGTGGACCTAGATAAATCATTTTTTAGCGTATAGGTACGTCACTATGTTTTAAGCATTTTAATTTTGTTCCAACATTTTTCTTAATGAGTCAATTAGGCATGCCCCTCAGAACATTTTGGGTGAAAATTAAAAAAATTGTATCTGGCGCTTTTTTTTAATTTGATTTTTTTTACGGTTTTTACGTATAAATTTGAAATATCAATCTTAATTTTATAAGCTTTAAAATGATGTATTACACGACCCCCCTTTCCATTTAAAAAAATGTGCCCCATGCTCCCCTGCCCACATTTTAAGAGCTGAAAGTATTAAATATATGCTAAAAGATAGTTTAAGTTGTCCTATTTAAAAGTTCCAAATTTGAAGTCGATATCTCAACTGGTTCAAAAGTTAAGAGGGGGGGGGTGACTTTTGGACCGCTCTGTATAATATTATTGCATTATATCAGATAATGGAAATAAGATATTTTTGATATAGTCCAAGCAACGAAGGTTTTTTGCCTCAAAAAAAATCAATAGTCTTGAAAATTGGGGGAGATGTAGACTAGACTTTTTCATTTCATTAGGAGAACGTACTAAAAGTCCTGAGCAATTGAAGGTGAGCTCGCGCCGCCATCTTGATTTTAAGGTACACTTTTGGACTTTTTTGCAAATAACTTCTAAACGGTCAATTTTGTTAAAAAATAATTTTTACAAAAAAGAAAGCTTATAAAAATTTCTACAAGATACTTAATTATAACTTTTTTCTAACTTAGTTTAGATTTCGAGAAAATGGAGTTTTTTTGCAAATATCTTCTTAACGGCCAATATTTCAAAAAAATAAATTATGATAAAAAAAATGCTTATAAAATTTTCTACATAAACGATAACGTACTTTTTTATCTGACTTGATAATGAGGTTATAAACTTCAATATCTGCTTGAACTAGATGTAGAATTTACGTTTTATGTGAATGTCAGGTAAGCAATAAAGTCCAAATTCAATAGTTCATCTCAAAATCAAGATATCGCCATAATTTTTGCCCATTTTCTCAAAACTAAGTGATAGAAAAAAAATGTATTTTGTACAGAATTTTATAAGCCTTCTGTTTTATAATAACTCGTTTTTTCAAAAAGTTGTCCATTTAGAAAATATATGCAAAAAAGTCCAAACGTGTACCTTAAAATTAAGGTATCGGACAATTTTCTCGAAAACCAAGCAAGAAAAAAGTTTTTAACACTATTTTGTAGATAATTTTTTTAGGCTTTCTTTTTTATCTATACTTAATTCTAAAAAAACTGTTTGTTTAGAAGTTATTTGGAAAAAACTGCAAAATTGTACCTTAAATTCAAGATGGTGGCGCGAGCTCACCTTGAATTGTTAAGGACTTTTGGTACGTTCATTAGAAAGGTCTGAACTACGTTTCTACCAATTTTGAAAACTTTTGGATTTATTTGGGCAAATGGTGATTTTTATACTTCGTTGCTGGGACTAATAAACCAGATATTTATTTACGATAAGTTAATAGAAGAAGTGGACTATTTTTCCCTGTAGTAGATACAATCGTTGACAATGGTCCGGGATCTTCGATTAGGGCGACTACAATGGACAAAAGTTATTCGATTTACGATAAACATGAACTTCATTATACGATAAGTTTCCAACAATTTATAACTTGTAGAAAAACAACATATTTTATAGCGTGTTTCTTTCTTATGTAAAACACACATTTTAAAATTTTAATACAGAGGAAAACTCAACCAAATGGACTTTTCTCCATAAACGAGAAACCTGCCAACCAAAAACAGTTCAAGATTAACAATTTATTACTTTATTATAACTGTTTTTTATACTTTTAGCGAGATGCTAAATACTCAAAAAAAATATTGTGCACAGATAATAACAAATAAATAATTATTACTTAATAGTTTATTATGATGTATATAAGACAGATATATAAAAAATGTTAAAAAATTAAAATAGCATTGCTTCAAAAGATTTACTTCGACAAAGTCCGGTTGTTCTAGTTTAGATTCTAACGCTTTTTGTTATAACTTAAAAGTTGACTCATAGATTTAATCGTATAAACAAATATTATTTATTGTTAAAATGATCGTTTCAAATGTCAAGAATAGTAATTATATTGGGAATTTATTAAATTTGGAGTCTTTGTCGAACTAAATAAAATATAGTTGATTTCTTTGAGAAAATGCCGTCTTAAAAGCATTGTCACATAAGTTTAACAATTACCTAATTTATTGTTTTAAAAGTCCAGATATTATTAAATTCAGATATTATTATTTTTTGCTCAGTCTTTCTCCGTGTTAACTAAAAAGTGCCAGGTGAAAATGTAGTTCCTGTAGAAATAATTTTGAGAATTATTCTTGAATTAAAAATATTTAGAAAATATTCCACCTTATGACAAGTTAGTAACTGGTTTATTAAGCAACTATTGTTTTTTCTGTCACATCACTAAAAAAAGGCCCAATACAAATGGTTGGTATTTCCAGAAACCTGGCTGTAACTGGATTATGCAACTAGTGTAGTAGTAGTCAAAGCCGGACTGTCCAGACGGGCGTTTGGTCGGAGGGCCGTCATGTCAAATTATTCAATCCATACTATGGTCCAAAATTCAGTACAGAGCACCTAAGACTATAGAGGGCCGGACTAAGTGAAAATGGCTCGGGCCGTTCTGTAAGGCCAGTCCGGCCCCCAAAGTAATTTTATGTTTTTTCATTGATGATCCCATTTCTTTTTATATATTCTGGTTCTTAGGCTCTAGATCGTATAATAAGTTGGCTCCTAAAAAATAAAAAATAAACTTCTACAAAAAAATTATATACAACTACTCTAAAGTACATTGCTATTAACAAAAATTTGTATAAGGTTTGGACTTTTTTTCCCCTTCAATTTAATTTTCAAACAATATTTAAATATATTTACTTTAAGACTTTTATTCTCGTTACTTTTCACCCTCCTAAGAATATGTTTTCAGATTACTCACTTGGGGTTCACTCAATCAGCAAATATAAATTGCAATTAAGTACTGTTCACTTTTGAGGACCCATTTCTTAATTAAAAATGATTGAAATACCTACGTTATAAATTATAACTTATAATATTTTTTAAACGAACTGGTTATTTAAACATCCGACGTAACATAACCTACCTCTTTGGTTTAGGTCGCTTTTTACGCCTGTTTGGTGTTTTTGATTTAAATGAATACAAATCTAACGAAAAATATACCTTAAAAGCTTGGAAAACCTTAAAAATCAGCCAATGCAAGACGTACACTTAGCTTGGTGTACGTCGGACGTACAAATAGCCTGTTCCTTTTTAAACGCTTTATTCCAAAGTAAAACTGAATTAATTTCATACGCATGTACCAAAAGTAAAGACGTCTCCGTCCCGAAAAAACACTTTCGGTTCATGCCAATAGACATCAAAAACATAATGACTGGACGGATAGTAACATAACCTTAAAAATAATTAAAAATTATGTTTATTCTTAAATTTAGCGCGTTGTTTTTATCGTGGCACTCTATAGACGTGGTCAAAAGAACTTTTTTGCCGGAGTCGCATTTTTTCAGCCACATATCTCGCAAATTAGCCTTATTCAGACCTTGGAACACAAATAACTAATTTTTGTAAGTACAGAAATTTTTAATTTTAAACAAAATTATAAAAATATTAATTTATTATTCCATTAATCTATTTTCTAATCATCGTACAGAGTGATATTGATAGACTGACAGTTTCGGGCTGCTGGCCCTCTTCAGTACCAAGAGTCAACTCTGCACGCTGATTAAGAAAACGTTTTTAGACTTTACTCGCAAAAGGAATATAGCCATTAGATTAATGTAGACTTGTGCGCCATCTATTTCTAGATGTAGACAACTACTCATACCTCTCCTATTCTGGAGACTTTGAATGGTAGCAAGTTGAAGACTTGTGTGTCTCAAGCACATAGTACCACTAACGGGTGGTTAGACGTATTTTTGTATCTAAAAGCGCCACTTTTTGTATAATATACTATGATCCTCTATGAAAATTACATTTTGTTCTTTAGAAAACGCCTCATATCGCACTAGTTTGATATTTTTATATCACACTCGTGTGATATTTATGTATGGAGGTTTGCCTAATTTTATTTAGATATTTCCTCGTACGAATTTGATTCACCTTGTTTTATAAACCATTTTCCACCTTTCACCGCAGCCTTTTATATGTGTTTTAATCCAAATATTTCTGTTTTTTATGTCAAAAATAGAAACTATATAACGTTACTATTTAGACCATTACTGTTTTGTCTAGACAGTCTAGATCTTATAAAAATTACTTAATTTTTTATTTAGTTACCTTACATTACATAAAAAACATCAAAATACACAGTATTTTTCTTATGAAATGTAAAACAGTACAATTTTACTGTCTTATATGGCTGCATAACCACAGAAATCTAATTAATAAGCAGCTATGTATTTTGTTAAATATAAAACCAAGAAAACTAAAGCTAAATTAAAATCATATTTCCTGTTTGACATACCTAGATATATAAATTTGTATGCTATTTATAATTATTTTGTGCTTTGCTTTTCTTAAAAATTAATAAAAATTAGAAAATTTTAAAATAAGAACCTTATTTTTTCGGGATCGTATGAAAAATAGTGTACATAAAGTGTATTTCATACACTCGTGAGGTTTCCTCACTCGCCTGGCGGCTTGTTCGTAAACCTTCCCACTCGCGTGTAATATGTAATATACTATTTTTGACCTAGGCCAAAAAGTGAAATAGTCGACGTTGATTGGTAGATTAAGATTGAAACTACTGACATTTGAATTCGAACCTCAAAATTTGTCGTCAAAAATACAAATGTATTTAATTAATATATTACAATCGAATAAAAAATAGTGTATGATACACCGTCGAAAACTGTTTTTAGGGCGATTATGGTTGGAAGCAGTATTTTTTGTCCTTGTATCATAAAATACTATTTAATTGTTTACCTAGGTTAGTTACCTTTATAAAAATTTGAGACACAAACCCAAATATTGGGTATGAATTATTCATCTTCTGTCTGACTAGACTAGCTTTTATTTGTTGTTTTCAAACTTAAAAATAGGTACAACACGCAGAAAAATGTAATCTTGATTTAAGAAAATAATAGTTAAAGTAAATCTTAAACATAAGTATACACAAAGCTTTGTTGTTTTCTTTTTTTTTAATATTTCTTCATGTATATCGCATATCCCAAAGAAAAGTGTATGAAGAGATATTAGACTTTTTTCGGGATGTGCGATATATCGTTGAGAATCCACTAGGGCGACAATATTTTAAAGTGCTCGCATATAAACGTAATACATAGAATGCGATGCCGTGATTGGCTTGATGTGCCGCCATGTATCTTGTAAGCCAATCACGGCACCGCATTCTTATGTTTTATGTTATTATGCAAGCTTCTGGATAGGCCTTAAACAATATTTTTCTCTACCGAGGTCAAAAATTTGTCTTCTAGAAAACCTGCTAGTTAATTTGATTTTTTAAGATAAATAAATAAGATATTGTGCCACGTATACTAGTATTAATAAGGGCAATTAGTTTATGTTAATTTATTGTTTTGGAATATATCTATAGGCGTGCCTAGACGGACAAAATATGTGAGGCTTAATACATTTTTGTATTTTATTTAATTTATTGTAAAAGATATGGATTTCTTGAGTAAAAATACATAAAAAATGTAATATAGTGTAATGTTGTAGGAGCAACCTTTATAAAAACAATGCAATTGAAGAGGAAGTAACATTTTGTTCCACCAAAAATATTAATTTTAAAAAGGCTATTATTACTTCTTTAATATTAAATTTAGGTTTTGGTCAAGAATACTTTTTTGCTTAGTTTTAAACGAAGAATCGCCCGTATCATTAAAATTTATATTTGTGCTTTTTTTGTTCCCCATTAAATATGTCTATCTCCGAAGGACCGTAGCTCTCTTAGGACTAATTGCCGAACGTATGTTCCTTTGTTGTTTTTTATGTTTTTTGATGTAGAATCATCCCCTTTATATTTCGCCAAAAGACTGAAAACACCCTGTATATTTTGTTTGTAAAATTTAGTGTAAATGTTTAACTTGCAAATTTTTATTAAAAGCTATTGATAGAAACAATTAGAAGTATGCATTTACATTATTCTTTTGACCTACAAAATTTTTGTATTGCATTTCCTAGGGACGGACTCAGAAGAATTTTACGAAAGGGGTGATTTGCTGAATTGCCTAAATTATGTAAAAAAAAAATAGAAAACTTTTGTTCAGGGTGAGACGATACAGTTTTTGGGATCGTCTGGGTTTTTGGGGAAAAACTCTTGGGGTGCAGTTTAATTACTTTACTGGGTTCTTCGACAAATCTTGATCACGAACCTGAAAACAGACTAAATTGTTACACTAAATTGTTGCAATAAAAATTATTATGTAAATTTAATTAATAAAGATTGTTTACAATAAAGTTATAAATTAAACCACGTGTCTTATAAGAATATTAAAAAATATTTACCTGGACAAAGCGTGCTTGCGCGGGACTTAAAGCCAGTCCGTGTTCAATAAGCGCGGTTAGAAAAGAAATGGCCGAATGAAACGGTCCTGAGGTCTGGACCGGGTCCTCTCTGACTTGAAGGTATGGGAGCGTTTTTTCCCCGGAAATGATTCTTATTGGTAAAATTATTAAACTCATGGCATAAAAAATTTGTAATTAGCCGCTAAATTGTTATTTTTGAATATCCCGCCCATGTTACAACTTAAATGTGACAGCGCTATAATCCCCACTAATGACGTATATTTTTAAATATATTATATTCTTTTGTTTTAATGCTAGCATTTCTTTGAAAAAAAGTCAATGTCCTTGAATGAAGAGCATGTGTTTTTAAATTAAGATCCAAGGTCTACATAAGGACATTGGCAAAGTTACATTGAAGGGGGATAATACCACAGTTATTCATGATAATATCACTTGCACGCAGGCCAAATGCCCATTGTGCATACTACCTTCTGTGGACCACCGGCTTATAGTG
This sequence comes from Brachypterus glaber, assembly GCA_958510825.1. Taxonomy (NCBI): domain Eukaryota; kingdom Metazoa; phylum Arthropoda; class Insecta; order Coleoptera; family Kateretidae; genus Brachypterus; species Brachypterus glaber. The sequence continues at coordinate 10,125,771 of OY294052.1, forward strand.
ACTTCCGAACCACATAAGGACATTGACTTTGCTTTAAATAAATGCTAACCTTGAAACAAGAGATTATGCTTGGAACATATCGAAAGCCAATCCTTTTTATTTATTATTCCATCAATCTATTTTCCAATCATCGTACAGAGTGATATTGGTAGACTGACAGTTTCGGGCTATCATTCAAAGTCTCCAGATTAGGAGAGGTATGAGTAGTTGTCTACATCTAGAAATAGATGGCGCACAAGTCTACATCAATCTAATGGCTATATTCCTTTTGCGAGTAAAGTCTAAAAACGTTTTCTTAATCAGCGTGCAGAGTTGACTCTTGGTACTGAAGAGGGACAGCAGCCCGAAACTGTCAGTCTACCAATATCACTCTGTACGATGATTAGAAAATAGATTGATGGAATAATAAATTAATATTTTTATAATTTTGTTTAAAATTACAAATTTCTGTCCTTACAATCCTTTTTTCTGTGCAGAGAATTAGTTTATAAATTTTTCTGTTGTTGTTTTTATGTAATAATGCATTATGGTGAGTCCTTTTAGAAATAACATATTAGACGTCTCCCTTTTTAAGCATTAAGATGTTAGGATTGATTTGCATAATGTAGCATACTTTTAGCAAGGGGTTTCCACTTATATTTCTGTATAAATTTTACATAATGATTTCCGCAACATTGTTAGGTACAAACCATATCGATTAAAAAATATAAATATACACCAGAGCCCAAAGAGGAAGTTTATTCAAGATTCGAGCACGTGAGTATTATTGTAAATTTTTTACATAATAAACAAGCCATGAAGATGTGATGCTTCGATTGCGTTGTGTATACTCTTCATAATGGTTTTTTTAAAATGATATTATTATTTATTGTTTTAAGAAAGCTTATTTTACAGTGAGATAGCGTCGGGTAGCCTGGCGGGCTCTGGCCACCACCTTTCTCGGCCCTCGGCTCAACTTATTTTGTTATTTCATCAATCTATTTTCATCGTACAAAGTGATATTCCGGCCCTCTTCAGTACCAAGTGTATCTGAAAATTGATGGAATAATAAATTAATATTTTTATAATTTTGTTTAAAATTAAAAATTTATTTCCTTATAAATCTCCTGAGGGGAGGGGGTAGTTTTCATGAAAATTTATATATTGAGGTTTTCGAGGTCGCTAAAACTGAATCTTATAATAGATTTTTTCTAATTTCGCCCCCTGAGGGGTGGGGGTAGTTTTGTGAAAACTGGTATATTGGGGTTTTTAAGGTAGCTGAAAGAGAATTTGATAATAAAAAAATCTAACTCCACCCCCTAAGAGGCGGGAGTAGTTTTCGTGATAATTGGTATATTTTTAAGGTTGCTAAAGGGGAATCTGAAAACAACAAAAAAATCATTTTACGCGCGGAGGTGACAAATGGGAAAGCTCTTTTACTGGGCAGTGTATTTTTTGTTTGTTTTTGAACTATATTTATCCCAATTTTTTTTGAAAATTTTAAAGTAAACGTATAAGCGCATCTAATGGCTGTGAAGAGTATAAGTTACTTATACTTATTCAAAATCGTTTTATTGTATATTTACCATAAACATACATTATCACAGCTGAACTATTCTAGCTCAAATAAAATAGTATATTAAAGTACTAGTTTCATAACATACGTATTTAGCGCACGAGTACAAGTTTAGAAAAGAAGCCGCTTGCGGCGACTGATTTAGGGATTTTTGTTTTGGATTCGCATTACAGTTTACACCATGTTTAAAATTCTAAGAACAAATGATATTTTAATATATTTTATAGTCATCTCTTTTCTTTTTTACTGCAATTAACCAAGCCACAATTTTAACATGGTAAACACAACATTTTTTAGATAATTCATCTTTAAAGCGACATTTGCACGGAAAACGATCAGCGATAGGCCAGGTCTGTTGCCAACCCAAAAGAACAAAAAGTACAGACTTCTTATGGGCCTATAAGAACACGCAAAATGCGTGTGATTATGAGCTTATAAGAGTCGCAAAATAGAAAAATGTAGTTTGATAGCTTGTCAATCAATACTGAATGTAACGTTTTAATTTTTGAATAAAAAAAACTAAATAATATTTTGCCTTGCCTTGCTTGCCTTGCCTTGCCTTGCCTTGCCTTGCCTTGCCTTGCCTTGCCTTGCCTTGCCTTGCCTTGCCTTGCCTTGCCTTGCCTTGCCTTGCCTTGCCTTGCCTTGCCTTGCCTTGCCTTGCCTTGCCTTGCCTTGCCTTGCCTTGCCTTGCCTTGCCTTGCCTTGCCTTGCCTTGCCTTGCCTTGCCTTGCCTTGCCTTGCCTTGCCTTGCCTTGCCTTGCCTTGCCTTGCCTTGCCTTGCCTTGCCTTGCCTTGCCTTGCCTTGCCTTGCCTTGCCTTGCCTTGCCTTGCCTTGCCTTGCCTTGCCTTGCCTTGCCTTGCCTTGCCTTGCCTTGCCTTGCCTTGCCTTGCCTTGCCTTGCCTTGCCTTGCCTTGCCTTGCCTTGCCTTGCCTTGCCTTGCCTTGCCTTGCCTTGCCTTGCCTTGCTTTTGCCTTGCCTTTGTGGTTGGTTAATTTTATAAGTTTTTACTTTGTATTTTTTTTGTAAAGAATAAAAATATTAATGAGATTATTAAGGTTTAGTGAGAGTAAGGACTCCTAACTAAGGATGTAGTTTTGTAAACCCAAAATATTGTAAATTTTTCAAAATTTGACCGAAAGTCGCAAATGTAAAGTGTAAATATTTGTTTATTCGATTGATTCTAAAAGCGACACTTTTTGTTCATGTTTTACGGGCGAAAAGTTGAACTTTGTGGCCCTAGGACCAAAAAGTTTTTTTCGCCCGCTAACTAAAACTTGTTATTTTTAATCTTTTTAAAAGAATATGCTTTACCTTTACTGTAATATTTTTAAAGAAATATGACCTTTAGGTCACTCTTGGTCTTGAACTAACTGTTCTTTTTGACCAGATACAGTTATTATAATCATTTCATACAAAATAAAAATTTCTTCGATAACAAAAGTCCAAACATCAAAATATAAGTTAACTGATTAATCCACTAAAATAAATTAAAAACACAAAATTTCAATTGTAAAATTAATTTCAATATTTATAATATTCATAGAACAGTTCAGAATTATTACTATTTTCATAACAGACACATTTTAACAGTAATTAATCACCAAGCTATAGCTTTTTTAATTTGTAAATGACACCGCACGCAAAAGAAACGATTCAATTGTTTTTTTAGCGATTTGATTGGATAGCAATTTGTCATGGATAACTAGATAAGTTATAAGATACTAAAAAGAAATACTTTTTGCAATTTAAAATTAAGTATATTTTAATAATTTATCATAATTAGTAACAATCGAATAAAAAATATTGTATAATACACGGGCAAAAAGTTAAATTTCGATTTCGTAGGTTTATTACCCTCGGGTCGACCCGATCGGCCGGCCCTCGGCTTCTAAAAACCTACTCAATCGAAAAACTTAACTTTTTTTAAATAACTATTTTCAAGTCCCAATTATACACTGTTAAAGATTATAAAAATGCCTAAGCTTGCAAGAAACGATAGTTAAAAAATTTACCAAAACGTCTTTCTAAAAAATAGGTATAGATAATTTCCAGTAGAAATGGATTGAATATACTTTTAGAAATAAAAATAAAATAAAAACTAGACAATCACTTGGGAAAAAAAGAAAAAAAATAGTAAGACCAGCGAATACCTAGAAGATAACAGAAAGAACTGCAGCACCACGAAACCACTAAGGCATCAGCAAAAAATAGAAAGACTGGGAATATCTAGTAAAAAAAATAGTAAAAACAGGAAGGTATGATGCGCAGGAGTTGCTATCATCTCATTATTAAGCCCAAAGCTTCAGAAACATCAAAAAAGCACTAAGAAATTACAGGATAAAGAAGACGAAGAAAAAGAAATAGAAGAAAAAGAAGAGGAAGGAGAAGTTGAAGAAGAAGAGCAAGAAGAACAAGAAGAACAAGAAGAACAAGAAGAACAAGAAGAACCAGAAGAATCAGAAGAAGAAGAAGGAGAAGAAGATGAGAAAGAGGAAGAAAAAGAAGAATAAAAAGAAGAAATAAAACTAAAAGGCAAGACATAAACTGTCTAGCAAACCTTAAGGCCATACACGGTAAAAATAAATTACATTAAATTACATAGTCCGTAAATGGTACTATGTTGCCATAGACCGGAATGGTAAAAATTACATAGATAATATTTTGCATAGACCGGAACGCTAAAAATTACATAGTCCAGAATGGTTTGGACTTTTTTACATAGAGACTTGAAATTTGAAAAAAAAATATTTACTACTTAGAAAATGTTTATTCCAAATTACAAGTCTCCGTGTCAAAGCTTTTTTGAAATATCGTAGCGCAAAGTTCAATTGGTTTAATAAACCAAACGATTTGCACCCTTAATAGGAGTATAAACTGCTTACATCTTTCTTTAAAGATCTATTGGTTGATAAAGATCGTAATTTATAATGAATCTAAATTTTAGGCCACAAATAAAGCATTTAAATATCGTAAATAAATAATATTTACCTTTTTTTACACTTTTAACACTTTAACCTAGCAGCATGCGTCGCTATCTCTCTAACAATAACAATATTGAGTCTTATGATGCGACGCCTTCTTGGTTATTGTCCAAAGCGCACGCGCGTCTTAAAGTAACATAGCCCGACATTGTAAAATCATGTAAAAATATGTAAATCAATGTAAATATATTTTTTTACATTATTTTACATTCTTTTACATTCTTTTAGATTCTTTTACATTCTTTTACTTTATTTTACATTCTTTTACATTCTTTTACATTATTTTACATTATTTTACATTATTTTACATTCTTTTACAAAATTGATGAATTATGCATAGTACAGAATAGTAAATTTACTATTCCGTACTATGTAAATTCATGTATTTTTACATTATCTTACATGCAGTTTTTACAGTGCACAATGCAAAAGAAGAAGCAATGCAAGTAAAGTAATGCAAATATTTTTTACAGTGTATGTTGTTGATTATTTAGACCATTGTTAAAAGATAAAAACAACAATGCACATCTTAAATATTTGTCCAAAACTACTGGTTTTATCTACCCTGTGTCTGTCCTCCGGTTTATTTTGTCAACAGTTTCCTTTTCACGAGTCAGTGTTAAATGGAAAGTCAAACGATTGGATTACCTGTACACCTACACCAATAATTACCTGTAATTATTCTTTGTTTATCGATTATTTATTTATAAATAAATATTTATTGTTTATCATATAGAACACGTAAATTATTGTCACATTGTGTTTGTTCGAGGTTTTTTTTTCTATAGCAACCAGGTGTAAGGTTTACATAGATGTAAATACGGACCGGATTATACACTGAAAAAAGTAGGGGTAAAATTACACAATACCACAGGTTTACACAAAAAAGGCAGGACTATTTGACCGGACCATGGTATTTCTAGGTATTTTGACGCCCTGAATCAGATCCCGGGGTCAGTTTTGTCCCATCCTGTCAGGAAAACGAGATTTCAAGGTCATTTGGAGGTCAAAATGGTGATTTTTTGGGAGCGGCCCCGGGACAACATCTCAACGTTTAGAAAGGATTCAAGACCTACACAGTTACCCGTGAAGTTAACAGGTTGCTTGAGATATTGTCGCGGGGCCGCTTCCAAAAAATCACCATTTTGCCCTCAAATGACCTTAAAATCTCGTTTTCCTGACGTGATGGGGCAAAACTGACCCCGGGATCTGATTCAGGGCGCCAAAATACCTAGGAATACCATAGTCCGGTCAAATAGTCCTGACTTTTTTTGTAAACCTGTGTAATTAGTAAATTTAAATAGCAATAATAATGCAATTATCTTAGTGAAAATAAAAAATATATATTTTTACAAAATGTTGTCATTTTATTAATGTTATTTAGCAAACTGTTGTTAGTTTTATACAATAATCAGTATTTTTACTTTATCCATTAAGAATTTTACTATAAGCATTGTACAAGTACAAATGATTTTTAAATAATTTTTTATCTTTTAATGTAAATTAACAAAAACTTATTTATTAGAACAGTTATTTTGAATTTACCTTAATAAGACTAGCAACGAAGCGGAACAGCCTCATGCGTGCTCCTCCTTGCACCAGTTGATGCCGTAGCACGTTGTTGTGAGACGCCGGCAAATGTTTTTTTTTTAATTTAGCTGTTTAGTGTTGTTATATTTATAATCGGTAAGCGAGGGTTTTATTTATCGAAAAAAAGTGTACAAGGATTGTGAGAATCAAAGAATTGTGGAAGATTGTCAAAAAGATTGTGAAAGCTTGTACAAAAGTTTAATAAAGATTGCTAAAGATTGTGGGAATATTTGAGATGATTGTTGAAGGTTGAAGATGATTGTAGAGGATTTTGGAGGATTGTAGATGATTGTAAAAGAATAAATTTTCAAGGATTGCAGAATATTGTTGGATAGATGTACAAGGATTGTCCAATAAATAAACCCATCGTCGGTAAGTTAGTTATCCTTGTTATTTAGATGTTATTTTGTAGTTTTTGTAGTTGTAGGTTACATTTTGGCTAATATATCCATAGTTGCGCAGAGCTGTCGGCATGTAAATTTTTAAGAAGAATAGTTTTTTATTTGTGTTAATACCGAATAGAGATAGTCTTAGTTATAGTGTAGATTGAGATTTACAACGTGCTTTTGAATTTTTTTAATGATCTCTAACCGTTTACGAGATAAAATGAATGGGCGGGACATTTGAAACACCCTGTACACAGAGACAATTATTCTAGTTTAGTAGTACTATAGTAGTATAGTTTGTTAAAATATTTATGTAATAAAAACACATTCCAGTTTATAATGTGTTTTATTTGTAGCTTCAACTCTTAACCACGCCATTTATTTTACATTTTCTTTTCTATACATAGCACTAAAATTGTAAATGCGTTTTAAAAAAAAAAATATGTGACTTCTTGTTTGCAACTTGTAAAAACACTATAATAGTTATCGTAGATATGTGAAATATTTGTAATAATAATGTGTAGAATTACAAATAAGTTGTTTATTTAAGCAATAAATTTACAATATTTTTGTAAATATATTATAAAAGAAATTAAAACTGCTATTTTAAATGAAACAAATATAAACAACGATTGTAAATATAGTATGGTAATTTTACTTGTCTTTTATGAATTTTAAGTATTCTTTTTTAATATTAATCGAAGCGTTTTTTGCTCCTACCTCCCCTTTCGTCGTAGCTGTCTTAACGTGTGTCAGACTATATTGCATGACATGGTTATGTCATTAGTGTAAATCGCCTTTTATTGTAGTTTTAGTAATATAGATACGCAGTTCTTGTTGATGCATTTATAGATATAAACAAATAATAAAATAAAAAAGGAATTTTCCTATTAGTATATTATATTTATTGAACATTATCACTTACATGTTAACATGATTGAATTCTCAAATAAAAATATGAAAAATGTAGTCATTGTCATGAAAAATTATTATCGTTAAATTAGCTGAAATTTCTTAATTTTTTCATAATATTTACTTATATATTTTTAAAATAATTAAAAGAATAGTAACACCTACTGGTTTAAAAAAAACTTATAAACACAAATATGAAAATTAACGTAAATTAGTAACATACATCCAGTGTCTGTGTCAAGGCTTATTTCACAAATAGAAATAATAATAGGATTTTATTTAATTTATAATAAATAAATAATAATACATATTTATTTTAAACATTAAATACAATACCTACTCATATTATGATTGATTACCAATCTATCAATAATATGTGGCGTTGTCGTTATAACTTATTGCTTGAAAGGCTTTTTGTTTCTAAAAATAAATTGTATATTTTGATTGACGTTAATTTTTTTGTCACAAACTCCACTGTAAAAAGTAAACTGAATATTCAGTTAAACATAGATAGGAAATATCCTATACAATTGTACTTTAATTTTTGTTAAAAACAAGCAACATTCATGTCCATCCTTAAATATTAAAGTACGTGATTTTAAAACTATAGTGTTTTTAACATAAAATAAAGTACATTTGTATAGGATCAAAACTTTCTATCCATTTGTAACTGAATATTCAGTGTTAGCTATTCAGCTATTCATGTGTATATGTGACTATTTTTTTCAACTATCATAATATCGGTTTCAACCAATTAAAAACAAGGCATTACCATAACGACGGGATATTTTCGTCTCGAATATATACCAGAAAATCGAATATATACCAGTTTTCTAGTTCTTTGATATAACAAGCTTGATAATGTAATATTATAACAAAATATCAACTAAAATGCAAAATTAAGGCAATTTTTATGTCTTATTACCTTATTTTTATTCAATATTAATAATTTTAACGAATTTAGATCTTTTTTATTCCAAAAATTACACAAATTACATGTTACATGTTTTTTTAACCTCGTACTATTCTACTTAATTAAGCATCCCCTAAGTCCAGGACATGTGTGGGCTAGTAGTAGAGGAAACCACTGGCTTATACTGACTTTCGAACCAGTTTTTATAGGGAGTGTCCGCTTCACTTACGCCTTCGCCAAATTTCAATTACTAATTAACTGAAAAAGGCAAATCAGCGCCAGTGAGAATCGAACTCACGCTAGTTGGCTAGTAGACTTGTCATGTACAGACGCAGTAGACCACTACACCAATCCTCCCATTAATACACCTCCAGATGCGGTATATTATATAATATATTATGAAAATATATTACCTAATATTTAAAAATCAGGTTTTTGGCGCTCCCCCCCACTTTAAAAAGCCTTTTTATTTGTAACTTTTAAAAACTCCTTGTATATTAGGGAGCGCGTTTTAGCATATATAGTGTTAAATAAATGTCAGAAAATAATATATGGTCATAAAACAATAATAGTGGGACAGCGTAAAATTATAATAAATTCATAATAATTCCAGATAAATTGGTCTTAAACATATTTAGTCGTATAGCGAAAAGATGATGAATAGTAGTAAACATTGTCACATAAATATACAAGTTTGAATTGCTTGACACAAATCATAACAGCCACAGCAATATGAATTTTAGAATCATAATTCCACTTTATGTATGCATGTATGCATGTATGCACAGTTGGTGCGAATTATATCATTCAACGAAAATAATAAAAGCACATTTTTTGTACCATCCAAACTTTAAAATATTTTAACCAAAATATATCTATCTAATCCAGTCAAATAATAAATGTAAATTCCAATAAATGCCCACAGGCTAATATTTTAAGGGGTAGTATGGGTAACAGAACACTCCTGTTAATTTTTCACCGGGTGATTTGCGTAAGGGGTGTCCGCTATCTTGAATTTTAGGGGTAAGTGCGGTTATCTCGCTAAATATGCATTTTATGATAAAAATTCATATTACCAATTTTTTTAAGGAGCAAACCAACATTTTTTGTTAATTATTTTTTATATTATGTAACAATCGAGTTATATTCAAAAATAGCCATGTTGGAGGTGATTGTCTGAGCCTGCCTAGAGCCTCACACTCTCCTATGAAGTAGTAGGACGTTTCATCGTCCATCCCACACCCGGGACAAAGTGGATCATTTACCGTCCGAATGAGTCTTAGGTGTCGCATAAGCTCACAGTGCACTGCAGTGGCCCATGAGGACCCCTGTTAGAAGGCTTATGGTTGCTCGGCCCCTTCCTAGTAGCCAGATCTGGCAGTCTGCAGGCTGACCTAGCTTTGCTTGGACTGGTTAGGAATTCCTTGGCCTGCCTGCAACCACTGAGTTCAGTCCAGTATTCTTTTAGTTGACTTTCCACCCAAGCTTCGAGGGCAGCCTTCACTTGTTTCCTTGTGATACCAAGATTTGGTTCAAGGCCCAGGCAGGGCTTTCCAGCACCAAGTCTGGCGAGTTCATCCGCCCTCTCGTTGCCTGAAATGCCGCGGTGGCCTGGGACCCACATAAGGTGAACCCTTTTGGTTCTTGCTAGCTCATCCAGCTCGCCAGCGCACTGCTGCACAAGAGCGGATCTTGTTGCGGGTGTGCTAAGAGCTTTTAAAGCTGCCTGGCTATCCGAGCAGAAGTATATATCTGTCTCGTTGCCTGAGCGTACTGCCTCACACCTTGCCGCCTCCTTTATAGAGAAGACCTCCGCTTGGAAGACTGTGGGGTACATTCATAGCGAAAAGCTTTCCTGAACCCCACTGTCCTCAATGCAGAATCCTGCTCCCGATGTCTATGTGCTTGCCATACGGGAACCGTTTGTGAAGCACACCACGGATGTCGGGACAAAAACAACCTGTTTTTTCTCCCACTGTTCCTTACTGGGAATTCCTTCTTTATCCAAGATGGAAGCGGGGGCAGCCCCAGTAGAGCCTCGAGTGCGGCTGTGGCGGTCGTTCTCATAGCGCCGGTAATCCCTAGGCATGCTAGTCTTTGGATCTTGCTCAGCGTTCTTGCTATCTTGGCTTTGCTGACACTAAGCCATCAGACCACTGAGCCATACTGCACTCTGGGTCTGATGACTGCGGTGTAGATCCAATGGAGGATCTTTGGGCTCATGCTTTTGCCGACTACCCGGCGCAGATTCCAAAGAGACGCTATCGACTTGTCTACGACTTTGTCGATGTGCGCCTTCCAGGTAAGCTTACTGTCTAGGGTCACTCCTAAGTACTTGACCTCTTGATCAAGCTCTAGTGGCCTGCCGTACATTGTGGGTGCCCTGAATCCCTGTGTCTTCCTTTTGTTGGTAAAGAGGATAATCTCTGTCTTGGCTGAGAGTCCGTTCTCCTTACACCAACTTTATATAATCCTGCAGGCGGTTTGCATTCTATCGTTAACGGTGCCTAGGAACTTTCCTGTGATCAGTATTGTACCGTCGTCTACATATGCCTCGCATCCTCAGATGGCGATCGCTTCCTTCTTTATCCAAGATGGAAGCGGGGGCAGCCCCAGTAGTGCGGATGTGGCGGTCGTTCTCATAGTCTACTGGAAATAAACTATTATTATTATTTATTATTATCATACAGCCCTTCGTTCGCGGTGCAAACTTCGTCGTCACTTTTTTGTCAGGGGGGCGCCACTTCAACGCCCTCGTACAAGTGCCATAGCTACGACCGGTCGCGACCCTGGGTGGGAAATATTATTTTGGAAAAATGAAAGACCGGAAAAAAAGTTTTCCCGGGGCCCCGGCTGATTCGGTCCGGCCCTGAATATTCTGCTGAGATACTCGGAGGATTCCCAGGCGAACAATAGTCTTCTTTGGCATCATTAAAACGTAAATAATAATATAAGTTTATATTACTTGAATGATGTATCCAATATAAAACGAATAATTGCAGATTCTTACCAGGAGAATTAACAGTTTTACAAAAGATGGATCTCAACGTGAGAAGGAAAAAGTCCCATGGTATATTTTTTAGGGACAGCAAGTAGATAGTCACTACTCTTAATTGATATAAATAAAAAAATACATAAAAATCGATTTTTCTTTAAAAAAAAACAAATTTAAAAATCAATCAACTTAAAAAAACATTAAAATTAAAAACTATATAGTCGAATATGCTTTAAACTGATGTATCACACGAACCCCTTTTTATTTAAAAAAATCCCACCCGGCCCCCCTGCTAATATTGGCAACATTTTAAGAGTTAAAAATATCAAATATATACAAAAGAGTATTTTAAGTTGTCTAATTGTCGAGTACCAAATTTAAGTCAATATCCCAACTCGTTCAAAAGTTAAGAGTGACTTTTGGACAGCACTGTATATTACAGAATGTATGAAAACTTTTTTTTTTAACGAAAAAAAATTGAAAAAAAGTTTTCCAAAAAATGAATTAAGTAAAAAAAAATGTATTTATTTATTTATTTATTTTTTTGAAGCTGCGTTATTTGGGAAAATGTAGTATACCATTCACTGTGAATAGTATAAAATGGAATGCGTAGCATTACATATCTTCACGGCTTGTTTTGCTTTAAAACTGATAATTTATTTATTTTTTTGAAGCTGCGTTATTTGGGAAAATGTAGTATACCATTCACTGTGAATAGTATAAAATGGAATGCGTAGCATTACATATCTTCACGGCTTGTTTTGCTTTAAAACTGATAAAAGTAAGAAATTAAACTTAAAATATTCAAGTAACCTGAAATTTGGTATGTAAGCATAGTTTTTCAATTGAAACAACATATGAAAAATTTGAAAATAGTATATTACATAACTAGTGTGGAAAGTGACATATTTCATGCGAGTGGTTTGGACTTTTTAGGCAAGTGAAGAAACCCCACGAGTGTATGAAATACACTTTCCAAGGAGTTATGTACACTATTTTTCCTACGATCCCGAAAAAATATGAAGTTTCTTATTTTAAAATTTTCTAATTTTTATTAATTTTTAAGAAAAGCAAAGCACAAAATAGCATACAAGTTTATATATGTATGTCAAACATGAAATGTGATTTTCATTTACCTTTAGTTTTCTTGGTTTTATATTTAATACAATATATTCTAGTAGCTGTTTAATGTGTTGCCTATAAGCTTGTCCTAAATAAAGGAAAACTTGACAGTTTGTTAATTAAATTAGATTTCTGTGGGTATGGCGCCATATAAGACAGGAAAATTGTACTGTTTTACATTTTATAAGAAAAATACTGTATATTTTGATGTTATTTATGAAATGTAAGGTAACTAAATCAAAAATTAGGTATTTTTTATACAATCTAGACAGTAATGGTCAAAATAGTAACGTCATAACTATAGTTTCTATTTTTGACATGAAAAACATAAATATTTGGATAAAAAAAATAAAACATATCAAAAAAGGCTGTGATAAAAGGTGGAAAATGGCTTATAAAATAAGGTAAATAATATTTGTAGAATCTACGAGGTAAATATCTAAATAAAATTAGGCAAACCTACATACATAAATATCACACTACGGTGATATAAAAATATCCAACTAAATATGTGAAAATATGTTTTTTTGTTATACCCGAAAATACAGGTTATTATTAAAACATCCTATGGAATCTTTTATTTCTTATCAGGGGGATAATACGAAAGGAAAAATTGCACAGTAGCTAGTCGTTCAATTAATTCGATGTAAAAAAGATTGTTGAAATGAAATTCTTAAGCTCAGGGAGTCAAAATCGAGTCTTTTGAAAAGATCAACAATAGAAAACGGTCCACATTCAGCAAGTCATTCTGCGCTATTCACCTGCACTAATCTAACTTATAAACAACGAACAGAATCTCTTGTATTTTTCAAGAAGCTACATTGTATGCTGTTGAAATAATTGACTTTTACATTGATAGCTATGGCTCAATCCATGTCAAATTGAAGCATTGTTCTTGAAATATGTATGTATAATACATAATATAACAAGACGTTAAGATGTGATTCGAAGCATTTCGTTATATACTAAGGTAAAACCCCCAATAGTTGACAGTATAAGAAAAATTCTATGTTTTTTAATTAAAATTTTATCTAATATTTTTTTTATATTTTATTGAATACGTGTGTTTAGTTAGATGTTTTCTTTTTATATTAGTACCAGAATGTTTGAATGTGATAATACAAACAAATATTTTTAATATTTTTTTTTTGTAGATCCCTGTAAAAATTGTTTAGTTGACAGGGGTAATAAATTAATTTACCAATAGTTGACATATAACATATCTAATAGTCGAGATAACATATTTTTCTTTTATTTTAAAAGAAATATTACTTTAAAAGCATAATGATTTAAAAATGTAACTTATAAATTACGGTTTTTATTAAAAAGAATGCCAGTAAAGTTATATTTTTATTTAAATTCATCAAGTTTTCCAAAACGATATCAAAGCACCAATAGTTGACAGTATTTTAACCAATAGTTGACGTAAAATTTCCTAATTACTTTAAAGCTCTAAATCTTATCTTATCTCTAAATGCTTTGCGACTAGAGGTTAACCAGAATTGTACAATAACTTACAAAACTGAAGTGAAGTTCTTAGCAAAATACGAAAAATAAGAGATGAGCATTTTAGTTAAAATACTTTGATATATGTTTTATTGGAATTATAAAAAAAACATTCATTTTATCTTAAAACACCCATCCACATTTAGATCTTAATTAAATGTGCAGGTGTCCACAGATCAGGGAAAACAGGGAAATCAGGGAAAAGTCAGGTAATTTTATCAACTGTAAAAAATCAGGGAAACTGAAAAAAAGCTGTGGTGTACATGATAAACTATTACTAAAACAAGTTTTTATTCATAGAGTTCTACCAATCCATAGATTAGTTTTACAGAAAAAAAGTTGAAAAAAATAAAAAATCATAACTCAAAAATAAAACAGGATGTTCAAATTTTTTACGAATATTGGCTTCAAAAACTTTTTTTGTATCTCTACGTTCATGATCTGTACTAAAATCAGGGAAAATTTTTAATTTTTATCAGAGAAGAATCAGGAAAGTATCATGAAAAAATCAGGGAAGAATCAGGAAAAAATGAGGGAATCTTAATTTGAAAAAACCTGTGGTCACCCTGAGGTGTATATTACAGTATTTTAAACGATCTCCACGAGCCGTAAAATTAGCTGTCAACTATTGAAATTTGTTGATTTTTTAATCTAGTGGTTGACACCCCCTATTTAAAAAGCTAAAACTGTCTTATTGAGTTGTAAATAATCAGAAAAAGTTTGATTTAAACCCATAAAAGCCTGTAATTAAGATTAGCATGCATACATACGTATTATTCACTAAATACTGAAAATTAAAAACACCCAATTTCTTAGCACTTGTCTTAAGAAACTGTAAAAAAAATGCGAAAAAAAAACACTCCACTAAAAAATTGCCTGCCATATTAAAACGCAACTCATCACGTGATCTTCAGTTGCAAATTCTAAGACTAGATGGTACTAGGTCCCATTTATTATTTATTTCGCCTCAATAAATGTAATGTAATCTTATTTTAGGTTGTTTTATTTAAAACTGTCAACTATTGGGGTAGTGTCAACTATTGGGTGTTTTACCTTATTCACAGTAAATGGTATATTAGATTTTCCTAAACACTTTATAAATATTTTTCAAAAAAAATTAAAATTAATTTTTTTTTGCGAAAGACAAAAAAATTTTCTCGAGAATGGTTGGCCCTACGGTGTTAGATAAAGAGTACCTTTTTTAAGGCATTTTCAAAAAATCTTAATGTAGTTCATGGGGTTCCAGAGATATTAAATAAAAACTACTTTTTAGATGTACCCTTAGGGTCATAGCTCTAAGGACACTAAATCTGCACTCTAGTTCAGTTTTCTAGTGGCTGCGCCATAGATCTGGTGTTCCTACGTAGCTCCCTTAAAGCTCATTTCCGTCCAACCTTTATAGGAACTTTTTTTCATAATTTTGGACGTAAAATCACCCCTTTAAATTTTGTACCTTATTTCTGAATCACCCTGTATACAGGTTCTCGATCTAAAAAAGGTTAACCTATGACAGAGAGTATTGTCACCTTAAACGTCAATTGACGTGTGTTCACTGTAGTATAAAATATATTTTCTAAAATAAATAAAAGGAAAAAATATAGAAAAATTATAAGTTAAATCGAATAGGGCATTAAAAACATTTAAATTATGTGTAATAACGAAAACTGCAGGAAACGAGATGTGGCAGCTCAAAAATCGGAGTTTGATAGCGTCAACTCTTACGGCGAAGACACGAACACCCTCAGTAAAGAATTTGAAAGGCAAAATGAAAATATTGTTAAGCACATCATATATCTAAAAAGAAAGAGAAATGAGCTGTTAGATTTGGTTAATTCAAAACAGGAGGAAGGTGAATGTTGTAGGGTAAATCTAGACAGAACGTCGTACAAAATACAGTTAATCACAAAAAGCTTGGCACAGAGAAAAAAAGCAAGAAGTATGTATGATAAAACATTAAACGAGTTGGAACAACACTATTCTGAACTGTGCAAACATTGTAACATTTTGATGGAAACAGCTGAAAATCAATCCAAAGAACTACAATTATTTGAAGCGGAACTAAAGATCAAAAAACCTACGCCTCCACCTCCACCACCGCCACCGAAGAAAAAATCAACAGAAATGGATAAACATGTTTTTAACTGCTTACAAGTGCCGAAATGTTCTGAGAACGTGCAAACTTTGAAATCTGGTAATCTTTGTTGTTGGGATCTGCATAAAGAAAGCAGCCTCAATGAAGCATTTCTGGAAAGCGATTCTCAAGAAGCTGTCGTTGAGGTAGCGGAAAAAGAAATACTAACAAATCAAGAAGAAGAAGGACGAAAAGAAGAAGACGAAGAACAAGAAATACTTACAAATCCCAGTGAAAAAAGTAAAAATCCATCTATTGTTTCAGAAACGAAGCCAAGTAGACAACGCCAAAGTAGACAATCCAAATCTTTTGATAAATCTAAAATAGAAACTAAGGGCTCGAAGGTCTCTGGTGATTCTAAGGGCTCTGGTGGCGCTACTAGTGCAGCTGGCAATGACTTAAATTTTACTAGTTCAGTTGGTAGTGCAACGGATATAACTGAAAGACCAGATTCCTCTTATTGATGTAATCCGAAAGAAAACAAAATAAAATTTTGTAAAAAGTACTGGATTTTTTTGCTGAATTGGAAGTCAGCACTAAATTTTAAATCGTTTCACTAAGGACACTAGATTAATTAAATCTAGTTTACTTTCCACCAATCCAGTGTCCTTACTATTTACGATAAAATTTTTGCTAAAATTGTGTTATTTTTTTGAATTTGTCCAGAGGCGTACCTAGACGGAAAAATATGTGAGGCTTAACACATTTTTGCCCCAAACTTTTTTATGTGTATGTTTTTTGGATTTTTTGTAAAAAATATAGGTTTCTTGAGTAAAAATACAGAAAAAATGTACCATAGGACTCTAGGAGCAACCGGTTTTAAAAAAATGCAATTAGGAGGAAGTAACATTTTGTGCCACCAAAAGAGTTACTTTTTAGAAGGCTATTACTCCTTTAATATTAAATTTAGATATTTTGGTGAAGAATACTTAGTTTTAAATGAAGAATCACCCTGCAGCATTTAAATTTTATTGATGGTTTTTTTTTTGTTCCCCATTCAATATGTCATGTTGTTGTATTAATAACGCTATTATTCTATCAGTGAAGAGATAGATATTATTATTATTATTATTGTTATTATAATTATTATTATTATTACTTTTATGGATATTGTAAATTGTTTTAATTACACATACAAATGTCTAGCTACATTTAAGTATAAAATTCGCATATTTATTGCCAATGCTATATTTATTTTTTTTTAACTTTTATACAATAAATATTATTATTATTATTAATATTATTATTATTTGTTACGCAAATATTAATTAAATCATGCGGGAAGGGTTTAAATTATTATCTCAAACAAACAAACAAACAAAAAATGCATAAAATGCGCGCAAATTGCGTAAAAATGTCTTGAAACTCTCGTATGCTATGCATTCATGATTATAGAAACGAATAGAAATACGTCTAGTCGTATCTTTTATAAACAATGGTTAGAATTACGTTATTATAACATAAACAGAGACCATCACCAACGTTTGTGTTTTCACATTTTGATGTTGACAAGTTGGCAATATTCTAAACAGGCAACATCTTATTATTTCACTCAAGACATTATGTTTAAATGCGCTTTGTTAGCGAATTTATCTCTAGCTAGCATACAATTATCTAACACAAAGATGACAGAATACTACTAGATAGGAAAATGATACATGGCTTGTATATTAGTCCAGTCAAATGGCAAGGAATTCCTATGTTGAAATTGCAAAAAATGTACACGGGCTGATATTTTAAATGGTAGCAGTGGATGGTACCGGAACACTCCTGTTAGTTTTCCACCGGGTGAATTGCTTAAGGGCCATCTTGAATTTTAGGGATGAGTGCGGTAAATATGCATTTTACTATAAAAATGCATATTACCAATTTTGTTAAGGAAGAAATTTCCAACAGATTTTAGCATTTTTTAATAATACTAATAACAATCGAGTTATAAATATTCAAAAATAGCCATGTTGTGGGTAAAATTGTTTTTTTTTTCGATTTTTCAGCCAAATTATTCATTCGAGGATAAAAGTTGGTTATGAGCAAACTTGTAGCTCTTAAAATTATCTCTATATATTCATATATTATGAATTTTCATAGTTATTTGGTACTGTAACATCGAGTTGCGCAACGCTCGAAATGTATCAACAAAAACCTATGAAAATTTATAATATATGAAAACTATTGGGCTACACAGTGGTTTTTTGCCTGTAGTTGTAGTTAAAAAAAAAAATAGGTCTAATTATTTCTTTTTGCCGTGGATTGATTCTCTATTAGTTGGTTCTAAGCTAAAAAAAGCTTATTTAAAATTTCTTTATTCGTTTGTTTTTTATAGGCTTCTAAATTCAAAAAATTACATTTTTTTGCATTTTCTCGCTATATTTTCATAAAAATTTTATATAAATACTACACATATGGCTCTGATTTTTATAGGCAACACTAATAAACATGTGAGATTTTTTAAAAATAAAAAAGTTTTATATTGAATCCAGTAACGGAGATTTTACGGGGAGATATTGAAAGCAGAACAACAATATTTTGAATTATTTTATGTTTATTTATTGTTATTTTAGTGTTTTAAAGCAAGGCGAAAAAGTTTTTTTTAATTTTTTATTTTGTTTTTTTCATAATAAATTTAATTTATTGTGTTGCTCTCCAAAAAATAAATGAAATATTTCAAAATGTTTGTTTTTTTTTCGATAACCCCCGGTAAAATCTCCGTCACTGTGATAAATCTAATTTATAATCCAAGGCAAAAATAAATAATTAGACCTAATTTTTTTTAACTACTATAGGCAAAAAACCACTGTGCGCTACATCTCAAAAAAACGAGCTGATCAAAAAAACGGAAAAAGGTTCCGATATCAACACATCAAATATAGCCAGACGCAACTAAAAGCTTCCCGGCAAATAAAAAAAATCTTTTTTTGTAGAGGAGTGTTATTATTATTCAAAGATTTATGAGCTTACTGGATTTCTGGTTAGAAAACAGTGTTCCAGAATTTGTGTGGTATTTCGCGTGATGAATTTTAAAGAGTTGCTAATTTTAATAGTGTATAAAACAATGATTTTGGTTAGCTTTTAATAATAAATTTGAATTTTGAGTTTATATCTGTTGACAATTACAATTTTGACTGTCAACAGATATAACCTCAAAATTAAAATTATTAGTCATCTGTGAACAAATCTTTCTCTCTCTCTCCCTCTCTCTATTTATTTGGTCTTTTTCTTCCGAATAATTAACCAGGGTTTCTCTATATAATCATGAGGTTTCCAGTGCGCAAGTACTAATCGGATATGTATCCTGACTTGCGCAATATCACTGATAAATTACTACTGTAGTAATTTCCACGCTAATATAAAAAGTTATCATTAAAAACACACAAAAAAAATATCTTCAAACGTCCATTATTGTTAACTTAAAATTCAACAGTTCACACGATTAATAACCATAAATATATGGTTCACTTTAACTTGTACATAATACATTTATATAAAAATACTCTAGGCACATCATAGAAGATGGAAAAACAAAAATACACAAGGCAAATCATAAAAGATGGCGAATTAGCTGCACTGGAATGTGCCAAGGAGGCTACACCCGTCCCTTTCAAAGGCCACGCGTGAACAAATCTTCACTCACTTAAACTAATGTTCTCATGTATACCAACTTCCAAACAACAAATATGGATTGTTACCCTGCCCTATTAAACCGTTTTATCTACCATAATTCTGTTAATCAATATAATATTGAAAATATTCGATACGTATCAGTTTATGAAGCGTGTGATTGTGTCGATGTTGATAACTTTGGATTTAAAATATTTGGAAAGAGGACATGTAGAGGAAAGTCGCCTAATTTCGGATACCATTTACAATGTATTCAATATTTAATACTCGGTATTACTTTTTGATATTTTTTTTATATAACCAGATACAACTTATTATAGCGAACCATGATTTATTATAAAAGCAATTTTATTACAGTTTATTTTTTCCAAAAAACACGGTTAAAAAAAATCAGCGCATTTTTGTGCATTTGAAAAAGGGCTCCTAATTTCGGACATATCCGAAAAATTTTTTTCAAGAGTAGATCTAGATCCCATTGCTTATGTTTCTTGTTATTCCTTCACATTTAAGACGTAAATTGATCATTAAGCGATTTTCTACGAAATACTATAGGAACTATAATTTTAGATTCCCAATTTCGAATATCTTAGTATCTTAGGTAATTTTCGTTTTTTCAAAATTGTTTATCTTAGTTTCTTGTATCATTATAAAAATAATAATTAATGGTTGGTTATCCTGAATAATAATTACCTTGCGGATATCCGAAATTGGGAATCAAATGCACAAAAATGGTCTATCCGAAACTAGGCAACTTTCTGCTTTTTAGATTAGAAGTTTGTAGAATGTTTACGTTTTCAAATTGCTTAATTATGAATAGTGGATCAACTTAAATAACATCATAACTTACCCAAGACAGAATCACGAACTTTTATAACGATTATTTATAAAATAAACAAGCATAATAATGCAACTGAGCACAAAACTGCCATTTACAATATAAACGATTTGTGCTGCCATTTAAAGGGGAGAAGCTCTACCGTTATCTTATTACAGGACGGATTTAGTTTGACTTTTGGCTTCACATAAAAGTAGGTTTCTGTTTACCTTTGCAGACAGGATCTTAAATACACTACTATCCGAAATTTGGAAACCATCCGAAATTAGGCGCATTTCCTCTACTAGTTTGTAAAGCTAATTTCCTGGAGGGACGCTTTGTACGGACAATCTTGTCATTAATCTTGTTGGGTTTTGTTGCGAGTCTCTGCATTAAACGCGATGCGATGCCAAAATAACCGGTGACAAGTGACGGGCTGTAGATTGGATATTTATGTACTCACGTCAAAAAGGACTCAAAATAGAAAAAAAACGAAATCTGCTACCAAAACTTGATTCCTTGAAAATTTTTGATAAAAAAAAACTTTTCGCAAAAAAAATGAACCGACTTTTAAGTTTCTAAAAAGTAGAAAATAAAAAACACTTAAGTCAGTGCCAATTTCACCATTCCCTAAATTAACTACTAACATTTTTTTTTTTATTATTTTATTATTGTTTGCTTTTTAGAGACATAAAATTCGGTTCATTTTTTTTTGCGAAAAGTTTTTATTTTTTACTATTTAGAGACACAGAACTTGTAGATTTGTAATGTCATCTAAGCTAAATTATAGTTGTCCCTCCATCTCGGCAAGCTGCTGACGTCACAACGCATGTTGCCCAAGAGTCCAACCAACTTTATTTTAAACGAAATACTAAAATCTTGTTAAACTTTAAGCGTTAAATAATAATCAAACAATGCCTTTTGGTAAAATCACATTTATCATTTTCTCTTGGTATTTTAATATTACAGGTCCAGAGAGTCAAGTTTAGCTACATTTAAAAGATTTTAAATGTGCCGTAATATTTAAGTGACCCCTTAATCAAGTTATTCAGCTTATCCGAGTTATCCGATATTTCTCTAAAAATTTAGCTGACAGTAGAAGCAAATTAAGCCGTTTTTAAGTGAAATTGCGTTAAAATGATTAGATTTACCCGGCATTATCTGAGCGTCAAATTAAAACGGGACCACCTCATGAATGCCCTCTTTAAGTTGCAAAAAGTTTCATCAAATTCCGTTCATTCGTTCCAAAGTTATGCGGGAACAAACAAAAAAAAAGTCACACGTCGAATTGATAACCTCCTCCTTTTTGAAAGTCGGTTAATAAAAGAAATTAAAATAATCAACGTTGAAATTTTTTCAGCCACCCTATTAGGTAGCAGTAGCAATAAATTTTATTTTTTTTATTTTTGTTTCAATTAGAAATCATATTACATTTTTATTTTATATAACCATAAAAAGCATTAGTTAAAAATGATTTTTATGGGCAACTAGTGCATAAGAAATTTGACTTGAATAACACATTTTTTTTGTTTTTTTGTAAATATTTCCAAAACTATTTACTTTAAGTATACGAACCCCATCCTCATTTAAAACAGAATTTAGTTTTCTACTTATTTAAAGTAAAAAATATATAAGGTGCCATTTAAAAAAAAAGTGACAAGGGCATTTGAATTTCTTCAACTTTGTATTGCATTGTGAGACATTCCGTATATATTATTTAGATAACTTTGTTTTTAGACGAAAGAATAGGCCTTCCTTAAAATTAACCCAAATCTTTAAAAACATAACTCTAAAACGTTAGAATATAAGATTTTTTGGCCATTGCTTGATTACGCAAAAAATATTGGAGATAGATCCCTAGCAAGTCTGGCTCAAGATTCTTGATCAAGTAACTGCATCCAGATTTTGACAATTCTGGCGCAAGATACTGTCGACAGATTCTTGCTCAATAATTGTCAAAGAATTGCTACAGATGCTCCGTCAAGATTCGTGGACAAGTCTTGAGCAAGAATGTATCAAGAAAAATTTACATGAATTCGAAAAGCGATCTCTATCATGATCAAATCGTACTTGTTGGAGTAGGTCAAGATGCTTGACCAAGAATCTTGTCAAATTGTTTGTCAAATTACTTTACGAACAAACTTGTCAAAGTATTGCTAAACACTCTGCTTCCAGTATCTTGCTAAAGTTTTGCCCAAGTCTGGATACAGAATCTTGATTAATTATCTTGCTTAAGAATTGTCCAATTCTTTACAAAGAACTTTGTCAACTACTCTGGTCAAGAAACTTGTCCAAGTTCAATGTTGCTAGGGATATAGGTTATTGAATATTAAAAGATTTGGAATTTGATGCAAAATTTAAAAATCATAAACTATACAGGGTGTTCCATGTAAAAAAACATATGTACAATATGTACTATTTTAATGGCACACCCTGTACTTTTAAAAATATTTTCCAAAGAAGTGTTAAGGAAACGTTTAAGTATTACGTAACGCAAATTTTGATAATTTTGGACCCCCCCCCCTGTAACGCTATTTTCCTATACCATTAACATGGGCGTAACACTCCAAAATGACAGGTATGCACGGGGTGCCTTAAACAAAGTTAAATAAAAGTCAAACCACCCCGGATTTTTTGATTTAAGGTTGAATTTTTATGGAACTTCTTACATAATAATCATTAATCGGAATAAATTCAGTTATGACTCATCAACGTTGAAAATAAACACAGAAACATAGGCTTACGGAATAATTTTGCCGAATTATGAGGGAAATTTTTATAAAGGTCACTAAATCGAAACATTTAACGACTAATTTGTTACACACAACAATATTGAATATACATATTAACTATAAATATGTAAATATATCGGTGTTTTTCGAAGAAAATAAAAATGTAAATATTTAAAACCTCGCGTCAACGCTAGAATCGACGCAGCGCCTATGCGAGCACCGGAAATTCACCGATGACTGATAATAATTTATGTGATATTCTACCAAATCTTTCAGGAATAGTAATCTACACTTTAACTGAGCTAAAATAATGAAAATGAACATGATTTGTAAGCATACATAAGAGGGATAAAACTTACAGCGTTTCCTGAGATTATGAAAAAATACTCAATTTTTAAATTAAGAATGACTTTATTTAAAAACGGCTTCGTGAGCGATTTCAATTTTTGTCAAAAACTGTTTGGAAATGTCCCAGAAACAACCTAAAATAAAAAAATCCGGGGTGGTTTGACTTTCTATTTTACTTTGTTTAAGGCACACCGTGTATGTTTTCAGAATTTTTCTGTCTCATTTGGTTTTAACTTAGTAAGTCAATAAAAATACTAAAATGTGAGTTTTTTAATAGTTTGTTTCCTTTGCCACCCAAAGGCGGTTTAAAAAAAAAAAATTGATATTTTTTGAAGTCGCCGAAAGTCAAAGTAAACTTTTTTTGTGTCTTTTTAGGCAAAAATTTAATTTTTGGTGCTCCTTGATATCCAATTCCAAATGATGTGTTCTTTAATCAAAAATCGATAAGAAATCAAGTTCTGACTCCTAGCAGATTTAGAATTGTATTTTTTAACTTTTTTATATTCCAGCCGAACCGTGGATCTTGTACAAAAATTTACGTTAATCTCTTGATTATTTCTCAAAATCTAGACAAAACAAGGCGAGATATCTCGATTTCTTAATTCTCGTGAAATCAAACCAACAAGCCAGTCATTTTTCTGGATCAAGTACATATTTTTTAAGAAGATTCCGTTTTATGCTTTTTGTAAGGCTTCTTCTGTATTTAAACTATGTTTAAAATGGAAGAAGCACATGCTATCAAAATTAGGGAGCTTTTTACATCAGTTTGCTTTAATTACATTTCCTTTATGTTAAAGTTAACATGGGTGGTTTCAGGTAATTTAAATTTCACGCTCTCTAATAAAACCATAATTGAATGCCTTTAAAGTAAAAAATTAATTTAAACAGCCTTTATAAAACATTTCATATGTTAAAAAAAATTGTTTATATTAGAGACTAGCTTGTTCTTTTATCATTTAAACAATGTTATTAATTTCTATTTAACAATATTTTAGTTTGTATTCATTAGAATTTTATACTCAACTGGTAAGGGAACCTTCAAGTATTACGTAACGCTTCTAGGAGTGTTACGCTCATGTTAATGGTATAGGGAAATAGCGTTACAGGGGGGGGGTGGGGGTCCAAAATTATCAAAATCTGCGTTACGTAATACTTGAACGTTTCCTAAAAATGAAGAGTAATACTACCGAAAGAATAAACCCTTGCCCTTAGAATCACTATATATACTTTTGTTTTTCAAAAAGCACCCCCTGTTTTAAAAAAAGTTGGGGTAGTTCCAAGGGGGTGGGTGAGTGAGGGGTATTTTTGCATTTTCTTTGACTCCAATTTATTTATTCAAAATTTTGTGTCTTTTTAAATAACGGAGATATTGCCCGTCTAAAACCTGGTGAGACGCCCGGCATAGGTAAATCTTATGTAAAACTTCAAGCTGGGGCGGCGGGTCTCCTGCCCCGAAATCCGCCATTGGTAAAGTATAACAATAACTTTGGCGTCTTACAATTTCTTAAAACATAATTAAATATACAGTGACCCCTCATTATATTGCCTTATTTGAATGTTGCCCTTAGAATCACTATATATACTTTTGTTTTTCAAAAAGCACCCCCTGTTTTGAAAAACAAAAGTTGGGATAAGTTTCAATGAAAAGCACTCCCTGTTTTTGAAAAACAAAAGTTCGGGGTAGTTCCAAGGGGGTGGATGAGTGAGGGGTATTTTTGCATATGTCAGAAAAATTTTCTTTGACTTCAATTTATTTTTTTTTTTTTCAAAATTTTGTGTCTTTTTAAAGAACGGAGATATTGCCCGTCTAAAACCTGGTGGGACGCCCTGTATAGGTAAATCTTATGTAAAACTTCAAGCTGGGGCGGTGGGTCCCCTTCGCCAAAATCCGCCATTGGTAAAGTACAATAATAACTTTGGCGTCTTACAATTTCTTAAAACATAATTAAATATACAGTGACCCCTCATTATATTGCTTTATTGACTTTTAGAATGTACTTTCGCCCAAAAATAATACCATCTAATAAAGATGGCATGCCGAAAATAATGCAGTTAGATAATGCACAATTCTTAGTATTCATAAATCTTAAAAGATTTAATTAGTTTACTGACTTTTACCCGAATTGGCCTTTGCTACAATAAAAATTTGAAATTTGGGGATTATAGTCTCTTAATTCTTATTGTAATACGTGGATTTACTTGGAAATAATGGAAATAATGTTATTATGGCATAAAGTCAATTGCCTTTTTCTGTTTTCTTTTATAACAGTCAAAAGTTAATACTTAGTAGGTACCTATAGGCATATTAACTTTTATAAGTAGAATTTATATAACAATGTAGATAATAGTATATTAAAGTACTAGTTTCATAACATACGTTTTTAGCGCACGAGTACAAGCCGCTTGCGGCGAGTTTTCTAAAGTACTAGTGCTCTAAAAACGTGTTATGAAACGAGTGCTTTATACAATTTTTTCTATTTTGCTCTAAAATTTAAAAAACTTACATTTAAATTGATGACTGATTTAGGGATTTTTGTTTTGGGTTGGCATAACAGTTTACACTATGTTTAAAATTCTAAGGTCAAATGATATTTTGATATATTTTACAGTCATCTCTTCTTTTTTCACTGCAATTACCCAGACCACAATTTTAACACGGTAAAAAATAACCCAAACACATTTTGTAAAAAATTAAACTTTAAATCGACATTGACATTTGCACGCAAAACGTCAAGAGATAGGCTTTCGTAGGTTGCCAACCCAACAGAAAAAAAAGTAGAGACCTCTTATGGGCCTATAAGAACAGGCAAAATGCGTGTGATTATGAGCTTATAAGAGTCGCAAAATAGAAAAAAAAATGTTATAGAGCTGAATTTTTGTGCTTAGTAATTAATCCATTAGATACTGCCGTGCACTGGTTCCCCGGATTAAGGGCATATCCACAGGCTTGCATAACTACATAGTACATAAAAATGCGATGCCGTGATTGGCTTTATGTGCCACCCTATAATCCAATCACGGCGTCGCATTTTTATGTTTTATGTTCTTATGCAAGCTTCTGGATAGGCCTTAAGTCCATTTATTGTCTTAGCTCTTTTGCCTATCGAATTCTGTAAATGACAGTTAAATATTTAGTCAAGGTAACAAATACGTAGTTAAGTTAACAAATATTTAGTTGTCATATACATAAGGAATTCTAGTTAAACTAGCCAGAAAAACTTTTTATTGGCAAATATGAGAAATAAATTAGGCTAATTAAAAATTAAAAAGCCATAAAGATATGTAATGCTACGCATTCCATTATATATTATTCACAGTATTACTGTGTATTACAAAAAAAAATTAAAAAAAAAATGAAAATTATAGGTTTTTATTTTTTTTAAATATTTAACGCCCCATAACTTTTTTGTTTTTGGGGGGATTACTTTGAAAAACAATAGGGTTCTGCCCCTCATAGAACTTGATTTTTCCTAAAAATTTCGAGTCGATCGGATAATTCGTTCTGCAGTTATCGTGTCTACAAAAATCGTGACATCGGACATGAAACACATTTCAAGAAATCCAAGAAATTTTTGTCTCGGACGCTTTTTGACGTTTTTGGGAAATTCGAAACTACCGTATAATATTATTCTAGCGCAGGCGCTGTGAATAATGCTTGATATTATAACACTACTCAACCTTACAAAGGCATTCGATTTTATTTCACATTCGGAAAACATTTATTTCACATTCTGAAAACATTCAATTTCAAATAAATACGTTATAAATTACCGTAATCAGGGGCTTTTTACCTTTACCTTTACAGCAGTTTTTCGAATATCTCAAAACATAGTTCATAGAATACCTTGAAACATTTACATACATAAGTAGAGGGCATGCCCTGATGCTAAAAAGTAATCCAAAATGTGAATGGTTTTCGAAAAATAAAAAATATTTATAGGGTGCCCAAGTTACCCCGCACATTTGTTAAATATGTAATAAAATACATTTAAATTGTTTTTCTGTTCATCTTACCCCGTACGTGAACGTAAAAAGTAAAATCGGGCTAGTACCTGTATACACGGTGTTACAAATCAATCGATTTGTGGCGTTATTAACAAAGATATCAAAATGAAATTTTTTAGCCTTGGCTCAAAACAAAAAAGGAATATAAAAAAATTGTACAGTTAAAATTAAAGGTAATTTGGTCTGGTGAAAATTTCATTTTGATATATCTGGTAATAACGCCACAAATCGATTAATTTGTTTACCGTGAGGCACCGTGTATATATATATATATATTTTTTTTTATTATTTTTTTTTATTTTTATATATATATATATATTTTTTATTATTTTTTTTTTATTTTTATTAGGTTTGATACAGTACAGAGTCATGGAGAGCCCCAAATAAGCTGTTGCTTGTGCTAGGGGCATATATATATACAGAGCGGTCCAAAAGTCACCCCCCCCCCCCTCTTAACTTTTGAGCCAGTTGAGATATAAGACAACTTAAACTATCTTTTAGCATATATTTAATACTTTCAGCCCTTAAAATGTGGGCAGAGGGGCATGGGGGCACATTTTTTTAAATGGAAAAGGGGGTCGTGTAATACATCATTTTAAAGCTTATAAAATTCTCCATTTAACTCCACATTTCTTAAATTTAAACAATTTTTTTTTTGGGTTTAAAATGGGGTTGAAAATGGGTAATAATGTCAAAATTCCTCTAAAAAAAAAAACAAATAACTTTTTAATAATACCTAATTTCATCATAAAAAAAAATGTTAATTATACCTTAAAACTAATTTTAGTTGACATAAATAAAAATTTATAAAAAAAAACTTAAAAAATCGAATGTTTTAGCACAAAAAATTGAAAAATCAAAACCTTAAAAAACATTTTTAAAGAAATTAAAAATGTTAGTTTAAATAGAGAATTTTATAAGCTTTAAAATGATGTATCACACGACCCCCCTTTTCATTTAAAAAAATGTCCTCCCATGCCCCCTGACCACATTTTAAGAGCTGAAAATATCAAATATATGCTAAAAGATAGTTTAAGTTGTCTTATTTAAGAGTTCTAA
The DNA here is from genome assembly GCA_958510825.1 of Brachypterus glaber. Lineage (NCBI taxonomy): Eukaryota > Metazoa > Arthropoda > Insecta > Coleoptera > Kateretidae > Brachypterus > Brachypterus glaber. The sequence continues at coordinate 10,154,442 of OY294052.1, forward strand.
ATTTAAAGTCGATATCTCAACTCATTCAAAAGTTAAAAGGGGGGGGTGACTTTTGGACCGCACTGTATATATACATGATTTTTTTTGTTAGAAATAAAAACTTAACTCAATAGAGATTATAAACTATACACAGTTTTTGTAATTTTTTGACCCTGGGGTCCTTTCATATTTGCGTACGATTTTCAGTCAATATTTATCTGTAACAATAGAGAAAAAATGAAAAATACATAAAAATAACATAAATGCGTTTACAAAAAATTAATCAAAAGAAAAGTACAAGCCTCCGAAGACGGTATAACTTATAATAATTAATTTTGAGCATTGATTTTAACAATGTTTTTCTCTGTATAGAATTTACAAACATTTTATGTGCAAATCAGAAACAAAATAATGTTATGCTGTTCAGCATTAAGGAATTCTGCAAACAATTTGAAATTGTAGCTTTTCCAAATAAACATTCTCTCACCTTCTTTTCAACGTTTTTAAAAAATTCATCTTGTCAGGTGTTCAAATCAAATTTTTAAATTATAAAATGAAGCATAGAAATTTATTATTAAAGTGTAGAAACTTGACCATTATCTTTTCTTTTGGATAATGCAAAACATTTTACCACATCGTTTTCCAGAAACGCCTTGCAAAATTAGTGTGTAAATTTTAATTTATCTTCTTCTTTGTCAGTTTACATCTGTTAAAAAAAAAAACAGCTTAGAGAAAAAGTAAAGCTTATACCAGCCAAATTTATCTTGCCTTATCTCGATTTCAAGAGAAAATTAAGACAAGTCTAATTTAAAAAACCAAGACAAGACGAGAATCAAGTCGTCGAGATGCGAGACTCTTGATCAAGAATCGGGACTTTTTGATTCTATATAAAATTTTGTACTTTTCACTAAGCTTCCGCTTAAGTACACTCAAGTTATGGAAATAAAGAATAAAGAATATTTTGACGATTGATACTATGATCAAAAAATCCTGCAGAATGTAATAGTTTTTAATGTAGGTAGAGTCGCCCTTTTGCAAAGCCAAATTTGGCTTTTTTAGAAAGAGAAAAAAATGGAGAAAACTTCACGTATTATAAAAGATGTAGGCTGTATAATGAAAGAACCAGCATCAACACTAATATCACTATTACTCTTGATAAGTTACTCAACTTTGATAAAAAATTAAATAGTAGTAATAATAATAATAATAATAATAATAATAATTATCCCATCAAACATTGATTCGTTGGCCGCCCGTTGGTGAACCCACATTGGGCCTACATACTGAGGATACATCAGCCACCCTAAGGCCGCATACCACGGGCCAATGTTGGCAAAACTGCAGTGGTCATACCTTGGCCGCCCGAAGGCCGCTTTAAAGCCAATGATAATTTCGATCGTAAAATCGTACATTGGCCAATCTAAGGCCTCAGTCTTGTAAATCAACGTTCGTTGGCCAACCTAAGGCCAATGATAAATTTCCAGCGGCCAATGTAGGACCAATGCAGTTTTATCAATATTGGCTCGTGGTATGCGGCCTCAGTAAGTAGGCCCAATGTGAGTTTTTCACCATTGGTCCAATGTAGGAAACATTAGCTCGCCAATGTTTGGCCAACGGGCGGCCAACTAACCAATGTTTGCTGGGATTGTACCAAAGATACAAGAGATTTTTTTAGCATAAGGTGCGTTTTTTTTGACCAATTCCAACCGTCACCGATTTGTTTTTCATCGTTTTTTTTTGTGTCACAAAAACGGACCCATATAATATATTATATATTATATATAATATATTATATATTATATTATGCATATTGTGTAAAGATTAAATCATACAATAACATTTTGTACTATAGTATGGTACTAACTATGACATTTGTTGTATTTATTACAATTTTATGGTGTTTACCTCTTAACTCTACAACTGGTTGTTGTATCCTATAACATTAGGGTGGACCTTGTTTTTTTATTTTATTATTTTAAAATTTTCTTTCTTGTGTATCTAGACCATCCTGAAAATATGAGGATGATCAAACTTCTCTAAGTGTCCCAATTGAACCCCTAAAATCGTGAAATTACGCAAAAATCGTAAAAAATCGTTGATAATGGACTGTACTTTTTTTATCAGTAGAAAATTTAAAAGCCTTGAAATCTTATTTTTTTCCTTCTCAGTGTACAAAATCATGTGCCAATTTTCAAAATGATGAAAAGATTCTCTCAGATGCCGAAAATACGCCAAAGTTGCCCCTAAAACACTAAATTTGACGAATTTCCACCATAAATCTGAGAAACGCTTCAAAAGCATTTAAAAAATATGCCAATCTGAACTTAACTTAATTTTATTTAATGCACATTAATAATATTAAATAATTAGACAAAGACAAAACGAACTAAGCGCCAAATAAGATAACTTTTTGAGTGCTCTTATTTGGCACTTAGCTCATTTTATTTTTGTTAAATTATTTAATATTATTAATATACATTAAATAAAATTAAGTTCCAGATTGACATATTTTAAATGCTTTTTTAGCGTTTCTCACATTTATGGGGGAAATTTGTCAAATGTAGTGTTTTAGGGGCAACTTTGGCGGATTTTCGGCACCTAATAGGATCTTTTGATCATTTTGAAATTAGGCACAGAATTTTGTACATAATAACATAATACAAAATATGGTTGGCGCCTGTATTACAACAACGTTTCTATCAGTGTAGAACGATCTGCATTTTTTTGTATATTTTTCCTTTTAAGTTTTATAGTTTTTGGAAGGACTAGATAATTAAATAAGTAAGCATTGTAAAAAATGTCATATACCTACTTATTTGCTTTTGTTTCAGTTTTTGGTATACGTTTCATAATTGATGTTGGGACAAAAACGGCTAAAGTAAATGAAGAAGTATTTGGTATTTGGTGGCTGATAAACGGTGAGTAAATATGTTATTAGGCGCCTAGATATAAATTAATACAAGCTCTGAAGATGGAGGATGCTCGTTTTTCGAGCTCAAGCATGGGTGTCTCGGTTATTATAAGAGATACAAAATCGGTTAAATTAAGAAAAAGTTGCGCATTTTTATGCTGATTAATAATCTGAAAGAAAACTTGACCTATCATGTTTTATTTTTTAATTATTATACTCACTTAAAACTTTACAATTAAACGAACACTTTCACGACATTACATAAAATAAAAAATTAAATTAAACAAGTCCTGTACATATCAATGATTGCGTTGCTGATTCTGAAGTAAATCCGCCAAAGCGGTCACACCCGTCCCTTACAAAGATCACGTTGCGACTGGGATATTATGCAAAAAGATAGTTTTAGAGTTGTTTTATATACGTGTTCCAAATTTAAAGTCAATAACTCCTTTAAAAGTTTAGAGGGGACGGGTGATTTTTGGACCATATAAAAAATTTTGATTTGGGATAATTTTAAACGATTTTGGACATTTGAAAATAATCGTACAATACTCTTCAAGCACGACGTGGTGTGAAGAGTATCTGCAACAACAAACACATGTCCAAGAAACAAGAAAAGGTAGCTTGTTAACATTAAAATATTTATTCTTTGAGTTAAATTGTATAATAATAGTGTTTGTTGATTTAAACCGTATCGTGTTACATTTTGTTAGGAAACATACTGTTTTTTCCACAATGGTATAATTTCTATTATAATTAAAGTATTTTTTCCGAAAATTTACAGATGAACCTTTTGCTTTCCGTTTGTTGGTTTTTTTTAATCTCCAGTAAAAATACTTAACCCTATATTGCACATAATTTAATATTGCAACGAAAAAAATGTAGTTTTTCAATTTTTTTAAATGGTGTTTTTTATGTTTATTTTTTTAACAGCCAAATTGAAGTTGAAAAAAAACTTTTTTTGTCCAGTTATGTAACTTTTTATACGAATTTGAATCTGAATAAAAATTACCCCCATTCCATTTAAAAATTTTAAGTTACCCCCTCTCCCGTCTAAAGGTATGGATGAAAAAAAAACTGCTTTGATAAAAAGGTGTGTGTCCCTCTTGATATTGATGCTTAGTACCAAATTTCAAAAACCTCTCTGTTACGGTTTCTGAGATATCTGCTTGTAACCGTTTAAATGACCCACCCGGTATACAGTGTGCCACTTAAAAAATTTTATTATTATTTACGCAATGTCGCTAACATTATCAAAAAAATGTATTCAAATCATTTAGAGAACACTATAAAGTTTATAAATATTCAACATTCGACGCTTCATGATTTTTTTCCGTTTTTTTTTTTTTTATTTTTACCTGCGTGCGGCGGTAGCTCACTGTATCAGTGATGCAGGGATACAGTATATCAAGGGCTTCATAACATAGGGGCGTATTTTCAGTTTTTGGTAAAATGTTTTTATGGCATATGGTCAATCTTGTGTGAAAATGTATCTTACATAGATATCATTTAAGAATGCTTGGAGACACGAAAATGACAATGAACAAATACGGGAGGATTAGTGTAGTGGTCTACCGCGTCTCTACAACAGCGTGAGTTCGATTCTCACTGGCGCCGATTTGCCTTTTTCAGTTAATTAATAATTGAAATTTGGCGATCGCGTAAGTGAAGCGGACACTCCCTATAAAAACTGGTTCGAAAGTCAGTATAAGCCGAGGGTTCTTTCTACTACTAGCCCACACAAGTTCTGGACTTAGGGGATGCTTAATTAAGTAGAATAGTACGAGGTTAAACAAACATGTAATGTAAAACATGTAATATCTTTTCCTGAAGTACTAATACATAATTTTACTTCAAGGCCTTATTAGTATTTGGGAATTGTGTCTTAATACTTTTCAATGCTTTAAGGTTATCTCTAGGTATACTATCACTAATCCTTCTTCTTCCTTACATGAGGTAATTTCTAGATGGTCCCCTTTCTTTAATAAGGAAGAAATTAGAGCCAATAATATATCCAGAAAGGTTCAACTTCAGTGACCAATCTTTCTGTCAAATTTTGTTGTACATCGAAGAAAACCCGTCTAGGTAAAATGTATATTTCCGCTTTAAGTCTCGGAGTCGTGGTTAAATGGCAAGAAAAATGATTTAGAACCTCAAATGGACATAAGCTCGCAAGATTTATTTGTCAGCTGTGTTATGGGGAATTGCTAAAAGAATAATTAAGTGATAACATTTAAATCGCTTTGAGAACGTAAAGTACATAAAATATAACTTCTTATAGTTATTTTTTTGTTTAGCAATTTTTTCGTTGTTAATGAAGCTGTTGGTATAAGCACATTGATGGATTGGAAACGTTTATGTGGTAATGAACATTTCTGTACTTTATTACATACTTTTCTTACATAAGTCATTTGTGGTTAAGTCAGCGACAGAATCTTTACAAAGAATGTTGCAAGACTGAGTTGCATGAAACATAGGTCCTCTAGGTACAAAACGTTTTAATAATAGTACTTGATAACCCTTACCCTGTCACAATTGTGACTTTATTTTTTCTTTAACGCAATATTAATCCAAAATACTTTTATAGGCTTTATATATATATATATGCAAACAAATATGCAAATTTAATTCACTATAATACAGCTCTGCTGAAACTCTAAGGAAACAAAAACTCGAGCAAAAAAAATGGTATTTTTTTTCTTTTTTTTTTCTTCTTTTTAGGCATAGCAAATATAAAAAAAAAATTAAATCGAAAAATTATCATTAGTTTAATCTCGGGAGGGTAAGGGATATAGTAATATACCGGGTGTCCCAAATTTTACTTCCCGGCCAATATCTCCGTTATTTTAAAACATAGAAACTTAATTAAAAAAAGATATTAAAAGGGATCAAAAGTACTTTTAAATCCCACACCAAAACACACCCCTTATTAATGCGCCCCCTCGGAACCACCCCAAACTTTTTTTTTTAGTAGTACCAGCATAGTTTTTTTAGTGATTTTGAAAGCACTATAAATTCTGAATTTAACGGTGTATTACACATTTGCATCTGACAAAATATAGTTATAACAACTGGCTAAAGTAAAGGTACAGCTATAAAACCAGAGCCTTAGCAAAGGCGATTTATTTGGGATGGAAAAGCACGTTTTAGTCAACTTTTCGCTCAAAAAATAACCAAAAGCTCATCAACTCAATTCCGTTTCCAATACCAACAAAGACAGGTCATCAACCCAACTTTGCCAACATCACTGACTATAACCCATATTGGCATATAAAATACTTCAAGACAAAGTATTCATTAAATTTTTTGTTGCTTTTTTTTATTAGTGCCAGCATAGTTTTTTTAGTGATTTTGAAAGCACTATAAATTCTGAACTTAACGGTGTATTACACATTTGCATTTGACAAAATATAGTTATAACAACTGGCTAAAGTAAAGGTACAGCTATAAAACCAGAGCCTTAGCAATGGCGATTTATTTGGGATGGATAAAGCACGATTTAGTCAACTTTTCGCTCAAAAAATAACCAAAAGCTTATCAACTCAATTGCGTTTCCAATAGCAACAAAGACAGGATAAACCCAATTTTGTCAACATCACTAACTATAACCAACGAACTAATAACTCTTTTCTCTAGAACACGCATACCGTTAACATAAAGTATCGCCAACATCTCGGTTTGTTTGTAAACAAATAGTAGGTATATTCAGGCCTGAACAATAACAGTTACCAGTAACTGTTATTGTTGTCTCTGTTAGAACAAAGCTGTGTGAGTAAGACAGACAAATGTATATGTTGGCTACGTTTTTGTCATTTTTTACAAATGAAATGCCTATTCTAGAGAAGAAGAGTTCTTAGTTCGTTGACTATAACCCATATTGGGATATAAAATACTTCAAGACAAAGTATTCATTTAAGTTTTTGTTGCTTTTTTAGTTGCTCAAAAAATGTTTTTATACATGTATTTTTTTTTTTTTGAATAGGTACACTATTATAAAACTACATATTCATTTATTTTTCCCTCTGTTCCTAAGTGTTCATGCGGATACTAAAAACCCCTTTTTAACACAGTCTGACGAACATGCAATATTTTTTAAATATAATGATTAATTTAACTCGTATTGTTTCAAGTTTAGAGTAAGGGCAAGCACTTGAAATATTTCATCCTGTAGAGTGTAGGTAGTAGGGTAGGGGTGGGCAACCAGCGCAGAGAGCCATACCTACTGGTATGATTCTAAATTACATATAAATTCGGTCACCCCTAGAATTACAATTATGGATCTAAAAACAACTATGTTTCTGCAGAGATTTGCAGAGCGTCAACGTCAAACCAACTCGACTAAACAATAAAATATCACAAAATGTGCTAAGCCACAGATCCATCTCGGGTCCTGTACACGCACTTCAAAAAAAAATGTATCATAGAATTGATTTTTAAAAAGGGTTACAGGTCAAAAGTGTATGTACCCCCTAAAAAAATGACTTGCATGAAACAACTCTGACAACAAGTATGTCTCCAGGAAGAAATTGTTAGTAATCCCTGAAAATAAAGTACCACATTTTCTATAACTAGTATAGAAAAGACAATATTTGTCATACGACCCGGCAGACGAGTATGACGGTCTCGCGAGCGCGGAATGAATTCGTGTTATACGTGTTATAGACTATATTTTTTCTGCAAATATAAAACACTGGATGGCTTTAAACTGCGGACAAGGTTGAAGACAATGTTTCTTGTCATTAGACATTGTAAATTCTACAAAACACATATTTTTAAATAAAGCATAAATATTATTAAATAATTTTATCGAATAAGTACTTGTAAATAATTTTATTGAATTTCATTACTTATTTACAAATTATAATGCAAAAGTGTAAGGATATGTTGGGTTGTTGTGACATATATCATTGTTAAAAAAATCAACAACAGATAGAGCAGTTTTAATTTTTTTTAACTAAATTGATTAAAAACTGGTCAATTAAAAAAAAAACAATAAACTGCGGACAAGGTTGAAGACAATGTTTCTTGTCATTAGACATTGTAAATTCTACAAAACACATATTTTTAAATAAAGCATAAATATTATTAAATAATTTTATCGAATAAGTACTTGTAAATAATTTTATTGAATTTCATTACTTATTTACAAATTATAATGCAAAAGTGTAAGGATATGTTGGGTTGTTGTGACATATATCATTGTTAAAAAAATCAACAACAGATAGAGCAGTTTTAATTTTTTTAACTAAATTGATTAAAAACTGGTCAATTAAAAAAAAAAACAATAAACTGCGGACAAGGTTGAAGACAATGTTTCTTGTCATTAGACATTGTAAATTCTACAAAACACATATTTTTAAATAAAGCATAAATATTATTAAATAATTTTATCGAATAAGTACTTGTAAATAATTTTATTGAATTTCATTACTTATTTACAAATTATAATGCAAAAGTGTAAGGATATGTTGGGTTGTTGTGACATATATCATTGTTAAAAAAATCAACAACAGATAGAGCAGTTTTAATTTTTTTTAACTAAATTGATTAAAAACTGGTCAATTAAAAAAAAAACAATAAACTGCGGACAAGGTTGAAGACAATGTTTCTTGTCATTAGACATTGTAAATTCTACAAAACACATATTTTTAAATAAAGCATAAATATTATTAAATAATTTTATCGAATATGTACTTGTAAATAATTTTATTGAATTTCATTACTTATTTACAAATTATAATGCAAAAGTGTAAGGATATGTTGGGTTGTTGTGACATATATCATTGTTAAAAAAATCAACAACAGATAGAGCAGTTTTAATTTTTTTTAACTAAATTGATTAAAAACTGGTCAATTAAAAAAAACAATAAACTGCGGACAAGGTTGAAGACAATGTTTCTTGTCATTAGACATTGTAAATTCTACAAAACACATATTTTTAAATAAAGCATAAATATTATTAAATAATTTTATCGAATATGTACTTGTAAATAATTTTATTGAATTTCATTACTTATTTACAAATTATAATGCAAAAGTGTAAGGATATGTTGGGTTGTTGTGACATATATCATTGTTAAAAAAATCAACAACAGATAGAGCAGTTTTAATTTTTTTAACTAAATTGATTAAAAACTGGTCAATTAAAAAAAAAACAATAAACTGCGGACAAGGTTGAAGACAATGTTTCTTGTCATTAGACATTGTAAATTCTACAAAACACATATTTTTAAATAAAGCATAAATATTATTAAATAATTTTATCGAATATGTACTTGTAAATAATTTTATTGAATTTCATTACTTATTTACAAATTATAATGCAAAAGTGTAAGGATATGTTGGGTTGTTGTGACATATATCATTGTTAAAAAAATCAACAACAGATAGAGCAGTTTTAATTTTTTTAACTAAATTGATTAAAAACTGGTCAATTAAAAAAAAACAATAAACTGCGGACAAGGTTGAAGACAATGTTTCTTGTCATTAGACATTGTAAATTCTACAAAACACATATTTTTAAATAAAGCATAAATATTATTAAATAATTTTATCGAATATGTACTTGTAAATAATTTTATTGAATTTCATTACTTATTTACAAATTATAATGCAAAAGTGTAAGGATATGTTGGGTTGTTGTGACATATATCATTGTTAAAAAAATCAACAACAGATAGAGCAGTTTTAATTTTTTTTAACTAAATTGATTAAAAACTGGTCAATTAAAAAAAAAACAATAAACTGCGGACAAGGTTGAAGACAATGTTTCTTGTCATTAGACATTGTAAATTCTACAAAACACATATTTTTAAATAAAGCATAAATATTATTAAATAATTTTATCGAATAAGTACTTGTAAATAATTTTATTGAATTTCATTACTTATTTACAAATTATAATGCAAAAGTGTAAGGATATGTTGGGTTTTTGTGACATATATCATTGTTAAAAAAATCAACAACAGATAGAGCAGTTTTAATTTTTTTAACTAAATTGATTAAAAACTGGTCAATTAAAAAAAACAACAATAAACTGCGGACAAGGTTGAAAACAATGTTTCTTGTCATTAGACATTGTAAATTCTACAAAACACATATTTTTAAATAAAGCATAAATATTATTAAATAATTTTATCGAATAAGTACTTGTAAATAATTTTATTGAATTTCATTACTTATTTACAAATTATAATGCAAAAGTGTAAGGATATGTTGGGTTGTTGTGACATATATCATTGTTAAAAAAATCAACAACAGATAGAGCAGTTTTAATTTTTTTTAGTTTAGTTTAGTTGTTTCAATGCGGGGTTCATAGCCCTCAACACCTGGTCCCTAGGGACCTTTGTGTTTACCGCACAGACCTCCTCAGAGCATCCCATGTCTTTTAAAAAGTCCAGGTATGGTTTCAGGGGAGTGTTCATGATCTCGTTTGGTTCCAGAGAGTCGTTCCCAAAGTACTTCCATCTTAGGCCTATTAGCGATGGACATTCACATATGAGGTGGTAGGGTTCTTCATCCCCTTCCCCACATCTCCTGCACACGGGGCTCGTAATCTGTCCCATTACGTGTCGGTGCTTGTTCAGTAAGCAGTGTCCAGTTATTATACCCGTTATTGTTCTCAGTTGACTCCTGGACATGCCTAGAAGTAAGCTGGTTCTTTTCTTGGTAGGTCCTCCTAGGAAGAGTTTGGAGTGCCTCATTCTAGGAGCATCTATCCAGTGTTGCTGGTGTTCATCCCGCAACATTCTCCTGACCTCGTGTCTGGCCGTGGAATATGATACCCCACAGCACGGTTCTGGTCCTGTGAGTACAGCTTCACTTCCCTTTCTCGCAAGGTCGTCTGCCTTCTCATTACCATCTATACCTTGATGTCCTGGAACCCATATCAAATTTACTTTGTTATGTTCAGCCAGTTTACATAGCTCGTTGTGGCATTCGTATACCAGTTCTGAGCTAAAGGCATATGAGTCTAATAATATATTTTTTTTAACTAAATTGATTAAAAACTGGTCAATTAAAAAAAATCAATAAACTGTATGTAATGTTAACGCAATAAACTTTAACTGGCATCAAAATATTGAATATTTCATCGTAAAATATATATTTTTTTGCTAATTTCGCTACAGTTTTCGTAGAAACATTTGTTTAGGCTTACCAAACTCTTACCAAACTCTATATTACCGAAACGTTTGCCGACCCCTGGCTTACTTACAGCAACGACTTTAATACAGTGGAAACAATAGCAAAAGTCTAAAGCCACAGTTTTGATTCAATTAATATTTCAATTACTCTTGTCCAATAGGGAGCAAATTCATCAAACAAAGGGCAAAGAAATTTGTGATGAAAGGGTTGTAGTTTTGCAAATGGAACTTCACTCTTATTCAGTTTTCTTTAAAACAATGTTATTCCTACTCCTCGCTATTTTACACCAGAGAAGACTTATACGCTTACTTTGGACTACGAACGTTAAAATAGTATATTACATAACTAGTGTGGAAAGTGACATATTTCACTCGAGCGAGAAGGTTTACGAACGAGTCGCCAGGCGAGTGAGGAAACCCCACTAGTGTATGAAATATACTTTCCAACATGTTATGTACACTATTTTTCCTACGATCCTGAAAAAATATGAAGTTTCTTATTTTAAAATTTTCTATTTTTTATTAATTTTTAAGAAAAGCAAAGCACAAAATAATAATAAATAGCATACAAATTTATATATGTATGTAAAACAGGAAATATGATTTTCATTTACCTTTAGTTTTCTTGGTTTTATATTTAATACAATATATTAGTATAGTACATAGCTGTTTAATGGGTTGCCTATAACTTGACAGTTTGCTAATTAAATTAGATTTCTGTGGTTATGCTGCCATATAAGACGGTAAAATTGTAATGTTTTACATTTCATAACAAAAATAGTGTGTATTTTGATGTTTTTATAAAATCTAAGGTAACTAAATCAAAATTAAGTATTTTTTTTTAAATCTAGATAGTAATGGTCATACTAGTAACGTTATAACTATAGTTTCTATTTTTGACATGAAAAACAGAAATATTTAAATTAAAAAACATAAGTTATCAAAAAAGGCTGTGGTAAAATGTGGAAAAAGGGCTTATAAAACAAGGTGAATAAAATTCGTAGATGCTACGAGGTATCTACCTAAATAAAATTAGGCAACCCTCCATACATAAATATCACACTAGAGTGATATAAAAATATCAAACTAGTGTTATATAAGGCGTTTTCCAAAGAAAAAAAAGATTGTGCTAAATGTCATTTTCATAAAGGATCGTAGAAAAAATATATATCGAAATAAAAAAAAATAATGTGCTTTTTATACAATTCTAAACAACTTTTAAAGATGTCCGTTCTTCCGTCCGTATGTCACGTTTTTTTGTACGCAAGATAAATCGGGAAAAATAAACCTGGCTATGTACAAGAAGCCCATTAAAATTAAAAAGAATCATCCGTAAAATAAAAAAGTATGAGAGGCTAAACATTTTTTAAAAAAATCGAAAATAGTGAAAAAAAAACGTTATATTTTCGAAGAAAAAAATACTTTTATTAAAAAGATCAATCGTACCAAAATTGAAAAAAGTTCCCTAATAGAAAAACTTTTAACAAAAAAAAATAAACCGACTTCTATGTCTCTAAAAGGTAAAATATAAAAATTAAGTTGGTGCCAATTTCACCATTCTCTAAATTAAATACTAAAAATTATTTTTGTTGTTAAATTGTTTGCTGCGAAACTGGCACCGACTTATTATTTATTTTTTACTTTATAGAGACATAGATGTATGTTACATTCCCCAAGGAAAGTCTTGCGTTAGTAAAAAGATTTCGAAAAATTATATCCAAAAAATATGATTACCGTCAAAAAAAATGTCTGTCGGTCGGTCTGTCGGTCGGTCTGTCGGTCTGTGTGTCAGGGAAATTTGTGACCACCATAACTCGAGAACGCTTCGGGCTAAAGACTTAAAATTTGGACCACAGATTCATTATCCAAAGGCTGAGATTGTTTTTCATAAAAATCGGGTTGGGGTAAGGGGGTAAAATGGGGTAAAAACAGATGTTTTCAAAAACTTATTTTTTTTAATTTACTTTTCGTTTTATGAAAAATGAAACTTAAAATTTTTTTTTAATACAATTAAAGCGTATAAAAAAATTATGCAACTTTATGCGGCCAAATTTAGTATGGTTTTATAGAGTTGTAAATAAGCTATCCGAGAGTTAAATATTTATTACCCGAATCAACAGGAATCAAAATCTAGATCAAGCAAAATAAAATATTTTGATAAATTTGTCAAGTAAAATAAAATTTAATATCAGTTAAAATAATTTCGTTGAAACAAAATAAAGCCAGCGATATAAAGTAAGTACATATCTTGATCTTAATAATGTATAAAACACAAAACTTAATATCACTTTTAAACATCCGTACTGTACCACTCAATGCAGGCAACAAAAAACAGATTATTTTTTACTTGCTTATAATATGCCAACTTTAAGCTCTATAAAAATATAAACATGTAATATGTTTATTTATGTTTATTTATGTTTATTTTTATGTTTATTTTTATGTTTATTTTTAACCTCGTACTATTCTACTTAATTAAGCATCCCCTAAGTCCAGGACTTGTGTGGGCTAGTAGTAGAGGGAACCACCGGCTTTAATTGACTTTCGAACCAATATATCTAGGGAGTACGCCTTCGCCAAATTTCAATTACGATCATTAGCTCAGTGTCAATGCTATATCGATGCCTTAGACCGCTGAGCTAATCTCCCATAAATATTTAAGGGCTTTTCCCGGTCATTTTATTAAACTTTAAACAGTTTATTTTTAGGTTTTAATGCTTTGATTCGTTTATTTAAAAGTTGGTTTTGATATTTTTGTCTTGATAGATTTGAAAAATTACCCACCGTGAGTCGGTTAAAAAATAGGAGATGCCACTTAAAAATTAGAAATATCCCAATAAAAATTTATTAGGTTTAACTTAAAACTTCGCCAGGAAAAAGCCACTTGCAAATGAGTATACCATAGAATGCGTAGCATTATATACCTTCACGGCTTGTTTTTAAACGGACTCGAGCACAATCGCAATGTTTTTGTAATCGAATCGAGACTTAAAACTTTTGTTTTATTGAAAATTCTTACATTATTTCTTCAAGCTGGCTTTGTTTTATATTCCACGACAATAGAGTCAAATTGTGCCTTTCAATTTGTACTTTAATTAAAATTCAATTCATGAAAGACCACCTTTATTTGCGTCAGCATTTTAACTATTTTTGTTTGTTGAGTTTTAACTGTAGTATTATTTAATAGTGTATTTCTTTATACGTCAATTGAGTTTATTTTTTATTGACCCTTGAAAAAAAACACTTTTATTTGGTCAGATCATTTTTAACTATTTTTATTTATTGAGTTTTAACTGTAGTGTTATTTAATAGTGTATTTCTTTAGTTATACGTCAATTAATTTTATTTTTCAATGTCGTTTGGTTCCTTTTTGCTTAACTACATGTTTTGTTTTATTTAATTTTAACTCATGAAACACCACCTTTATTTGCGTCAGAGCATTTTAACTATTTTTATTTATTGAGTTTTACCTGTAGTGTATTTCTTTATTTATACGTCAATTAAGTTTATTTTTTATTGTCGCTTGAAAAAAAACACTTTTATCCACGGCCTATTAATCACGGGTCTGTAAAAATAAACCGTTTAAAATTTAAAACGACCGTGGAGAAAGTATAGAATTCTACTCGCGTATAATAGCTATTAATTATTCGAGTGATAAGGTCACTCGCCTTTCGGCTCGTGTCCCAAAATACACCCTCATTGATTAATAGCAATTATTATACGCTCATTGAATAATATACTATTATTTGGTCAGAGCATTTTTAACTATTTTTGTTTGTTGAGTTTTAATAGTAGTATTATTTAATAGTGTAAGTATTTCTTTATTTGAGTTTATTTTTTATTTTCGCTTAGTTTCTTTTTGTATAATTACATGTTTTTTATCTTTGCTCGCGTCAGAGCATTTTTAACTATTTTTGTTTTAGAGTTTTAACAGGAGTGTTATTTAGTAGTGTATTTATTTAATTGAGTTTATTTTTAATTGTTGCTCGGTTCCTTTTTGTATAATTACATGTTTTTTTAATTAGAATTTTTATTTGCGCCAGAACATTTCTAACAATTTTTGTTTACCGAGTTTTAACTGTAATATTGTTTAATAGTGTATTTCTTTATTTAATTGAGTTTATTTTTTATTGTCGCTTGGTTCCTTTTTATATAACTACAATTTTTTTAAATTAACCCAATATATTTACGTCAGAGCATTTTTAGCTATTTTGTTTGTTTAGTTATAACTGTAGCATTATTTATTTTTTTTATTTTGGTTTATTTTTTATTGTAACTTGGTTCCTTTTTGCATAACTATATGTTTTTTTTAATTTAAATTTAATTCATAAAAGACCGACTTTATTTGCGCTAGTTCGTTTCTAACTATTTTTGTTTGTTGAGTTTTAACTGTAGTATTATTAAATAGTGTAATTCTTTATACGACAATTAAGTTTATTTTTTATTGTCGCTTGGTTCCTTTTTGATAAACTACATTTTTTTTTAATTAAAATTCAATTAATAAAAGACCACCATTATTTGCGTCATAGGATTTTTATGAAAAAACGTCTAATAAAATGTTAAATATTGAAAAAAGCATGATAGCTTTGCTTTTCCACACATTGTATGATATTACTTCGCACGCGTATAAAATATGACACTTTCTTACCATACTCTCTAAATCTAGTGAATTGGTCGTTTTCATAGGTGGTCATATACGACCTCTATATACGAAAAAGTATTATTTGAGATAAATGTAGAAGTTTAACTTTAAACCAGTAATCGTCAACAGATTAAGAAATCCATGTAAGTTCCAAGTTAAAAGTCCAAAAAAGAAAGAGGTATTTACATTTATTTACATAATCCTGGTGGTAATTTGGGAATTTTAGAAACATTCTAATACTTTTCCGAAAAATAACCTTTTGTTCTTATCATTGTAAGTAAAAAAGGTAACAAAACTAAGTACTTAAACCTATTTTGTAAATTCTGGAACGCCCATACACTTGCTGGTAAATAATGTCTGATTGTTTAGATTCTTGGGAATCCTTTACACCCAATTTTGAGACAATTCTTGTTATATTAAAATTTTATTGCCCCTATTAACGGCGGGTTACTTCTTATGCTGCCGATTTTGGAGTCAGAGATTAAGAGATCATCGGTTTGGAAAAGTTTTCTGAAAATTTGTCCTACAGTCTCTCAAGTCTTTGAAGTTGATATAAGGATGGATACTGAGAAAAAAATATTTTGAAAAATAAAACGTCTGTCTTGAATGAGCGAGAGTACTCCCTCATAAAAAAAATAAATAAATTTTTGATTGATAATTATTAATCATTTTTGGGATTTAATTTTTTATGGATATCGATGTAAACATTTTTTTACATTTTCAGGAAGGGGTCATGGAAAAAAATGATAATATTTTTTTTGCGTATTTTTTTAACTTTTTAGGTGGTTTTGAATTTCTTCTATTGCAAATAATAAAAGGTTGTCCAGATTTTTATTTTATGTCGGGATACAGGGTGGTGCCATGAAAAAAAAATATAATAACATATTTTGTATAATTTTTATTCAGCTTTTAGGTCGTTTTTAATTTTTTCTTCTATTTTGAATAATAAAAAAGTTATGGCCAAAATAAAAGTTGAGCACCTTTTTACCCCCTCTTCATCTGTACACCAAATTTCAAGTCTCTAGCTCAGAGCGTTCTTAAGTTAACATGGATAGAGACAGACAGAAAGACAGACGTCATTTTTTCCTTGGTCTACTTTGATGTTTTTCAACGTTTCAGGAAAAATAAGATGATTTAAGCAAAAAAAATCACAATACTTAATGACTCATTAATAATGAGAAAGTAAAAATTAAAAAAAAATACGAGTAAGAAATCTCAGTTTTTAGAAAAAACACTAAAAATGTAGATTAAAATTTACTGAAAAAAAGTCCAACAAAAACAATTCCAGCCGAGGATGTTGCTAAGAAACATACCTACAGTATATTTTTTAGCAAAGCGATCGACAGACAGATTTTTTTCGTACAAATAATCGATTTAAAACGTTGAAAATGATAAAAAGGAAATAAAAGTATATTAAGGTGTACGGAAAGTCATCTATTTCGGATGAGCGAATGTTTAGCACGAGAACGTTACTTTCAGACAGGTTATGTACACTTTTTTGGCTACGACCTAAACAAAAATAAAATTATTTAAAATAAATATTATTTTCTGTGAACAAAGATTAATAAAATTATTATTATTTTGCTATGTTATAATACCGTATGGCAATAAAACTTAACTTTTTAGTGATAAGTGCATGAAAGGTACAAAAATCTAACCAAGAGTGTCGAGAAATCTTGATTGTTGATCAAGGGTCTTAACTCTCGTCTCGTCTCTTGTCTTTTTTTTAAATTACACTCGAGTCTTGATTTTTTTTCTAAACTAGACAAGACATGAAAAAAAAATCTCGATTTCTCTATTCTTTTGAAACCCTACGTACGAGCAAGAAAAAACGAGTAACGCAGACGCAACTACAGTTTGCAAATGCTATAGTTAGTAACTACTGGTTACATATTTTAGGTAAATACATTTTGACCAAAATAAAACAGTGATCCTATTAGTTTAATAAGTCAATGATTTTACCTACCTCTAAATTATTGTCTGCTAGTAAAAATTCTGCGAAAACAATTAAAATCAAAGATTAATGGATAAGTTAATCCGGTACTAAAATTGACTAACTGACCTCATATAGAATATTAATTTTCAAAATCCTATTTTTATTGTTAACAATGCAATACACATTTTTCGAAAACCCGAAATCTGGTGACTCTTTAATCCGTTTATGGCCAACTATCTTTTTTCTGTTTCACGGTATACAGGGTGTCCCATTCTAAAGTGCAAACGAATGGCTCATACTCAGAATTTAATGCCATAGTACTTCAAGCAGTAGTTTTCAAGCAAAGTGAGCTGTTTATAAACTTAGCTGTTCAGCGCATTTATTTATTTATTTATTTATTTATTTATTTATTTATTTATTTATTTATTTATTTATTTATTTATTTATTTTATTTATTTATTTATTTATTTATTTATTTATATATTTAATTCAATAAATGTGACAGTTAAAACCAGCCTTATCGAATGAGCGGGAATACTTTCTCGTTTACATTTTTTATGTAATTTTATTTTACCTTTTATGTTGTTTTTAAATTGTTATTCCATTGCGAATAATAAGAAATTTATGTCTAGAAACAATTTTTTACATTTTGGGAAGGGGGGCGTTGATTTTTAATTTTTCTTCTATTGTAAATAATAAAAAAATACGACCAAAACAAAAATCTAACCCCCCCCCCTTATACCCCCCTTCCCCCCAACCGATTTTGCTTAAATACGAACGTGTTCAAGAAAATATAAAATAAATCTGCATACCGAATTTCAAGTCGCTAGCTCAAAACGTTCTTAAGTTATCGTGTACACAGACAGATAGACCGACTGAGACAGACATCATTTTTTTATTATTTTGATTTTTCTCGACGTTCCAGGAAAAATAAGATGATTTAAGCAAAAAAACAACGATTTTTTTTCTATCACAATACTTTCTTTTATGAGAAAGTGACAAGTATAAATTACTTTTATTCACTATTATTTTTATCGGGGCTTTCTAATAAAAACTTAGCGCCGAAACTACTTCTTTAATGGGTCAGACTCGTTCAGAAATAATAAATAATAAGTTTCTAAAAAGTTTAGATCTTAAAATTTAAAAACTGGTGGTCCATTAAGAGTCATTTATGGATCACCAGTTTTTATGAGGAAGAAATAAATCTTGGGTTTACGAATATTTCCCTAAAAAATAATTGGAACGCAACATTTAGGACACCTTGTATTATTTTATTGAGAGATTCTTCCAGGAAGGCTTGTTTATGAGCAATAATAAAAAAATGTTTTTTTTTTACTATTTAAGTTATAAAGAAACCTATCTTTAAAAGAACATAATGCAGATTTAGGTTTTTTCTTAAAGGATTCAAATTTTTACAAGAGCTTGTTTATATGAATACGAGGTATCTCAGCGAGATTCCTGTTGTGGGTTTCACGAGAACTGAGAACCGAACTTCTCGTCTTGATTGTCGAGAAAAGAACATTTCTCGACGATTAACTTCTGGTTTCGTCTGTCGAAGGTCTCGATCAAAAACTTAGACTTAGTACTGCAGTAAGTGACTGAACTATTCGTAATTATTTCCATACACCAAATTTTCGTGAAAACAGCGAATTTTGCCCGCATAATTCTCAACCTCTTGTGTAATTATATATGAGTATGAGAAATGAATGTTATTTTATACCGTTTTGAAATTTTGAAATCAACTGACATTGTATATAACCCTAAAAATGTATTGTATATAACCCTAAAATAAAGCACTTAAAACAAGCTAAAATTTTAAAAATTTGGTGTAGCTCTAGGTTCAATGCCGGTAAAACTTTTTTATTATTACAATTTACACTGACGTGAAAACATAATTTTGAGGAACTGTACCTACTTTATCCCGGATAATATCCAGTGTCCCGAATTTTAATACCTAATTACTGATAAGGTGATTAAAA